>OX123194.2:49513412-50113412 GCA_944739405.2 Euclidia mi | reverse complement strand
AATCAATGATCACAGTTTGAATGAATGCAAACGCGATCGCTTCGCAATTTGCTTCAAGTGCGGCTGTAGGGATGTGACATTCCCTAACTGCCCGAACTGTAAATCGACGAAACCAAAAAACTAGTTGGTCAGGGTCGGGGCGTGTCAAAATCTAAATTAGGTTCTACAACCTATTCAACCAATTTTGACAAAGATGATTGGAGAAATTGGCTAAACACTCTAAAAGTGTATTTCTCTAGTTATTCCGTCGCCTCGATCCTGGATAATAAACCTAAAAATGACCTACGGCCCTATGTTAACGTAACGATTAACAGTTTACCTATTTGTGGATTGCTCGATTCCGGTTCAGCCATTACAATTCTAGGTAACAACTTCCATCTGGAGGTAATTACTAAAACCGGGTTAGAAATACAGCAGTGTCACAACACTAATTCCATTCGGTCCGCAGGTGGAAATATATTGTTGCCGCGCGGTTTTATCAACTTACCCACTACTTTTAATAATCAAACCCACTTATTGAAAGCTTATATTATTCCAGAAGTTACAAGTAATTTAATTTTTTGGCATCGATTTCTGGAAACTATTTAAATTACTGCCTAACCATATCACATCCGTATGCATGTCTAAAACATTGCCGTGTAGTGTGTTAGGTGAAAATAAGCTAAGTAACACGAACGTATTGCAATCTTTTAGTGAGTTGAGTGAGTCACAACAGAGAACGGCTAAGTTAATTATAAAGCAATACGAGTCGATTTCTACTGAAAAAACCGGTTTAGGACGAACTCACTTAATAGAACATGCAATAGACACTGGCGATTCTGCGCCGATACGCCAAAGATATTATAGGTTACCGCCGGCGAAATTAAAAATAATTATTGACGAATTAGACGAAATGCTTGCATTGGGAGTGGTAGAAAAATGCGAAAGTCCGTGGTCGTCACCGATTTTACTAACGCCTAAGAAAGACGGTAAACTAAGGTTTTCTTTAGATAGTCGGAAACTTAATTCTATTACTAAAAAAGACGCGTACAAACTACCTTACGTATCCGAAATTTTAGACAACCTTAGGAACGCTAGATATCTAAGTAGTATAGACTTATCTAAGTCCTTTTGGCAGACGCCTCTTCGCGAATGTGATCGTGATAAGACTGCGTTCTATGTGCCTACTAGAGGAACATTTAGATTTGTGACTATGCCGTTTGGTTTAACGAATGCGCCTGCGACACAACAGCGTTTGGTGGATCACTTGTTTACGAACAGTCCTGAGTTCGAAAACTCTGTATTCGTTTTTTAGATGATATCGTGCTTATATCGCCATCCTTTAATGCTCATGTGTCACTATTAAATAAAGTATACGAAAAATTAAAATCGGCCAACCTTACCATCAACTCTTTTGTTAGTCGCCGTTGCGTACAAACGTGTGCTCTATAACAATAATATAAATTTACGTTGACCTAGATCTATTGAGTTTTTTGATGTGGTAGGCGCTTTGTCATTACAATAAAGCAGTTTGTTTACATAATGAACAGTTACAAATAAAATACAAATAACTTCATTAACATGGATAGTCCCTTTAGTAGGAGTGATAGAACACTCCGCTCTCCACCACCGACCCCGGCACCGAAGACCTCTCAACATCAGAGACAAGACCATGAAGAGAGAATAGAAATGATCTCAACACCGGAGTTACAGAACTGGTTAGGAATTATTGAGCAGTCTTAATGAAGTTTGTGCTATCGCCTCAGAAGGTAAGCTTAACACCGAGCAAAAGTTGAAGATCAATACCAACTGCCGCAATGTTGCACAGGGTGTGTCCAGAATGATAATTCAATACCAGTCATTGAAGCTAAAAGCCTTGCAAAACCACCAAGCCCTTTCAGCTTTGACAGAAAAGCAAGACCTTATGGAGGAGTTAGCCCAGATAAAGCAGACCATCCAGGATTCGAGCGCCAAACAAGCTCCAGCCAGTACATCGTTTGCAGATATGGTGAAAAAGGGAGCCAACAGCTATATTCGACCAAATAGTCTAAGTTCGGTAGCTATTTACCCTAGTGATACTTCAAAAACAAGCGAGGACACAAAAAGTATGGTTCAGAAAATCATAAGGCCTGAAGAAATGAAACTACAAGTTCGCGGTGTCCGAAAGACCAGGAATGGAGGTGTAATAATAAGCACGGAAACGAAAACTGATATAGAAAAATTGAAGCAATCAGTTCAACTCGCTGCATCAGGCTTAAAGACCGATGAACCATACAAGCGTAAACCGCGCATTATTATAATAGGAGTCCCGACAGCAATGCGCGAAAATGAGGTCTTTAAATGTATTTTTGAGCAGAACATCGCTGATAAATTACCAGGTATGACCCAGGATACATTTTTGTCTAATATCAAACTGAGCCACAAATCGGGCAAGAGAGACTCTGAATTCTGCAATCTTATATTAGAGGTAACAGCCATAATCCGTAAAGCCCTGATCACACAGAATAGAATATTCATCAACTGGACCTCCTGTCCAGTAAGGGACTTCACACTTGTGACCAGGTGCTATGATTGTCAGCAGTATGGTCATGCGGCTAAGACTTGCAAGAATGCGACCTCTACATGCGGACATTGTGCTGAAGAAGGACATTCGATCCAGGACTGCAATAAAAAATCACAAGCACCTAAATGTCCAACGTGTCTGCGCTGCAACAAACAGAGCAATCACTCTACGGGTGACGTCGACTGCCCGGCTAGAAAGGCTGCCGAAATCAGGTATATTAATACCATAGACTACGAAGGCGCCTAGGAGCGCCGCAACATAGCTTTATAACCTTATTATATATGTGATTTAATCATCCTACGTAATTAATTTGCTTTTTAATATTCATCTTTCTGTTCAATCATAATAGTTATTTTATGTACTTAACATCATTCCATTAGCATAGTGACCTACTAACATTGTAATAGGTATTGTGAATACACTTAGTTTTATAAAATGCATACATAGATGTTATAAAAGTAATTAATAATTATATTGCTAAATCCAATAACATTGACACTATTAGCAATTCCGCCGACCCACTGTTTTATACATATGATGCTCTTGCTTCTTCCATAAAATGATTAGCAAGCTATTATAATGATCAATTTTATTGTTTATTTATAAATTAGAAACTAACCTTAATATCTTACCTTAATTTATATTCTATTGTTTACTTTTGATTACTGTACTAATATTGCATCTCTTTAATATACTTACCTACCTACAAATAATTTTGAAAGAGAGACCCCATCTCCTGTGATACAGTTTTCTAACTAGTACAGGAGACTGGTGTTCTTCCCAATCAATAGGAAAACTGTAGCCTTAAGTTTAATTATGTATGAGTATATTTTTTGTACCCTTGTGTTTTCTGATAAATAAATTATTATTAAAATTAAAAAAAAAAAAACTTGGAAAAATCTAAATTCTTCCGTGATGAATTGAAGTACTTGGGCTACGTAGTAAACTCTAAAGGATTACAAGTAGACCCATGTAAGGTGGAAGCCATTCTTCAATATGCTACGCCTAAGAATAAAAAAGAAGTCAAAAGGTTCTTAGGCATTGCATCATGGTATCGGCGATTTATACCTAATTTTAGTACTATTGCCGGTCCTCTGAACAAACTTACCTCTACCGGTAAGAAAGCCGCACCATTTCAGTGGTCGGTGGAAGCTGATGACTCGTTTTGTAAACTAAAACCATTGTTAAGCTCCGCACCAATATTATCGTGTCCCGATTACGAGAAACCTTTTCAAGTTCACACAGATGCGAGTGCGAGCGGCATCGGTGGGTTACTTACACAAGAAATAGATGGCGTGGAACTACCTATCGCTTACATGAGTAGATCACTATTTAGTGACAAAGGAACAAAACTACAGTATAACAGAACGGGAGACATTAGCAGTTCTAACAGCCCTCGAATATTGGCGCTGTTATTTAGATAACGGGTTAAAGTTTGTTGTGTATACTGACCATTCCGCACTGAAATGGTTCCTAAACTTGAGCAACCCGACTGGTAGATTAGCTCGGTGGTCGGTTTGTCTGTCAGCCTTCAACTTCGAAATAAAGCATCGGCGCGGTGCGGATAATATTATAGCCGATGCGTTATCACGATCCCTACCTGTAAATATAATTAACGCGCATAATAATAACGTGAATGACCCTAATGTTAACACTGATCAACGGTATTCAGCCACCTACAATGGTTGTTTATCTTCGCCTAATGACTATCCAGACTATTCTATTAAAAATAATAAATTATATCGTTTGATTAAATCTAGGTGTATGCTACGTAAGGAGTTCGAATGGAAAGAAGTACTACCTTCTTCTGATCGAAATAATGCCATATTAGAGAACCATGCCGAACCCACTTCGGGGCATTTCGGTATATTTAAAACTTACAAGCGCTTAGCACTGCGTTACTATTGGCCCAAAATGCGCGATGACGTAGTTAAGTTCATAAATTCTTGCGACACTTGTATCGCGCACAAACATCAGAACCATGCACCATTGGGAACCATGGGACGACCCAAAGTGTGTTCAAACCATTAGTGTAGATTTGGTGGGGCCACTACCCGTCACAAGAAAACAAAACGCCTACATCTTCGTAGTAACTTGTTATTTTAGTAAATACTGTCTACTTTTTCCTATCAGGCGCGCAACTGCTGAAATAATAACTAATATTTTGGAAGAAAAATATTTTTAGTTCATGGTATACCATCTACAATTATATTGGACAATGGTCAACAGTTTGTCAGTGCTACTTTAAAAGCTATGTTGCGCAAGTACAAAATCCCTAATCTTCATTATACTCCTAAACATTCCCCACATGTGAATACGGTCGAACGCTATAATAAAACCATTGGTTCTACCTTAGCGGCGTTTGTAGGAAATGACCAGAGATTATGGGACACCCCCTTAATGAAGTCACGGGCTATACACCTAGTTTTTTAGTCTATGGACGTAAATTAGTTCCATGCAGCTCACACTATGTCGACACGGACGCTGATGATATAGTATACATACCTAGGGACGATTACGCAGAAAACATAGGTCACTTATCAGGCATATTTGACAATGTTCAGGCACTCCTCATTCAAGCTCATGCTAGGAATTCCCAAACGTATAATTTACGCCGTAAACCAGCTGAGTTTAATGTGGGAGACACTGTGTGGAAAAGGACTTTTTATCAGAGCGACAAGGATAAGTCCTTTTGTAAGAAACTAGCCCCTAAATTCGTGAAGTGCACAGTGATTAATAAAAAGTCGCCTCTCGTTTACGAGTTGTCGGACGCGTCTGGAAATTCTATTGGGTTTTGGCACATTAAGGACCTAAAACTTATACACTATGGTGCCTAACTATTTGTTACAAACCGTAGAAGACTTTCCCTTCCTTCTCTCTATGGGTATGCCGTCTTAGCTTGGACAGTAGCGGACTCATAGACCTAACGCAGTTAGTCGGATTTTCCCTGTTAGCCACGTAAAATCCTCTCCTAAGGCGGGCGGTATTGTGGCGTATGACCGGTACCTACCGAGTGTACGTCATAATACCGTCCATACGCTCGGCCAATCAGAGAAGGCCATCGTCCGCGCTCGTAAGTTTTGCCTATATTTGGTAATGCGCCGACACGAACTGATGGAGGGCCCGGTATATAAAGGGGCCGAGAGAGAGGCCGGCACCGCTACTCTACACTAACCTACTACCGCTACTAAATTCTATACCGCTATATCTATAATTATACTACTTCATACGTGTATCCTGGTCCTAGCTGTGGGTAAGTTACTACATTTACTGCGTTAGCGTACTGCCCATCTCTCTACCTGCTAGCTGAGGCCGGCTGACGCCGCCTGCCTGACTCTATTGGTTGTGGCTCTCCTAATGCTGCTTTCCTTCAGGTTCCAGGTTCACGTTAAGACTCCGGCTACGCTCCTAGACCGCTACACTTTCCTGCATCGCCTTCGGCTTCACCTCTGGCGAAGAGTCTGGCCTGCCCTGCTCATCGTACTCACACCGCCGGCGTCTGCCAGCTGAGCCAACGTCAGCAAGGGCCTGTACCGCTACGCACAGCCTTCGAGCAGCCTGCCTACACACTACCGGAGGGAACAGCGTGGGAGACTACAGCCCTTAGTGTTCAGGCCAGTGTCGTGTTGTTGGTCGGTCATACTCGTGGCAAGGGAAGTGAGACGATACTCTGCAATAAACGCATCTAAAACCTCTACTGCGTTTTTACTACCAGAACCCGTTACACCATATCAAAATGAGACAAAGTTTGGTTTGTCCAGCCGGAACATGCAAAAATTTGAGATTACGTGGGTTTTCATCAAGGCTTGGCACTAAGCCCTCTATTATTCAAAATACTGGCTTCGCCGCGGCAGGCCTCCTGCCACCTAGCTTTCATCAGTCCAAAAATACCTTAAGGACATGAATGTTGATGCTACGACCCGCCATTGAGCAATCAGCTGTTCGCTCAGCTGATGCTGTGGCAGAGGTCCAACCTGCGCCGTCTACCTCGACGCAGGCAGGGTTAGCCCCAGTATTGCATTGCGAGCATTTGAGAGTTAGCGAACTGTCTAAGCTCAAATACGACGGTACGGGATGCGTCCGAGCGTTCCTACAACGCGTAACCGAATTCCAAACCGCGCGTAATCTACCGTCCACTAAAATTTGATCATATGCCTCCGAAATTTTCACCGGTAACGCACTTCACTGGTACCGCGGCCTAAAAGAATATTTCACTACATGGGAAGAACTCACCACTAAATTAATAGACGATTTCACACCGTACGATTATGACTACCGGTTATTAAATGAAATCCGCCGACGTACTCAAGGTGCTACCGAAACTATAATTATTTATCTCTCGATAATGAATCAGCTGTTCGCTAGGCTGTCTCCGTCAAAGCGATTGTCCGAACGCGAAAAGTTAGACATCCTATTGCATAACATACGTCCATGCTACTCACTAGTGCTAGCTCCGTCAATATCTTCAATAGACAGTATAGCAACACTGCAGACGTTATGTTTAAACTACGAACGGATGAAATGTTTGAACTCTCAATTCCGCGAACCGTATTATAATAACGACACGTTGGCACCAGACCTAGCTTACAGTCACAAACCTAATAACCGAGCGCGTAATAATTCCTACAATAATTATCCCGTTGCTACTATAGAGGGTACGTCCGAATACACTGTGAACAATGAACCTAGCAAACCTAAGTCTAAACCTAGCTCTGTCGCTCTAGTCACGTCCAAGTACTGCCCGCGCTGCCGAATCAATGATCACAGTTTGAATGAATGCAAACGCGATCGCTTCGCAATTTGCTTCAAGTGCGGCTGTAGGGATGTGACATTCCCTAACTGCCCGAACTGTAAATCGACGAAACCAAAAAACTAGTTGGTCAGGGTCGGGGCGTGTCAAAATCTAAATTAGGTTCTACAACCTATTCAACCAATTTTGACAAAGATGATTGGAGAAATTGGCTAAACACTCTAAAAGTGTATTTCTCTAGTTATTCCGTCGCCTCAATCCTGGATAATAAACCTAAAAATGACCTACGGCCCTATGTTAACGTAACGATTAACAGTTTACCTATTTGTGGATTGCTCGATTCCGGTTCAGCCATTACAATTCTAGGTAACAACTTCCATCTGGAGGTAATTACTAAAACCGGGTTAGAAATACAGCAGTGTCACAACACTAATTC
Source organism: Euclidia mi (assembly GCA_944739405.2). Lineage (NCBI taxonomy): Eukaryota > Metazoa > Arthropoda > Insecta > Lepidoptera > Erebidae > Euclidia > Euclidia mi. The sequence goes on along the minus strand of OX123194.2, from coordinate 50,105,684 downwards.
CATTCGGTCCGCAGGTGGAAATATATTGTTGCCGCGCGGTTTTATCAACTTACCCACTACTTTTAATAATCAAACCCACTTATTGAAAGCTTATATTATTCCAGAAGTTACAAGTAATTTAATTTTTTGGCATCGATTTCTGGAAACTATTTAAATTACTGCCTAACCATATCACATCCGTATGCATGTCTAAAACATTGCCGTGTAGTGTGTTAGGTGAAAATAAGCTAAGTAACACGAACGTATTGCAATCTTTTAGTGAGTTGAGTGAGTCACAACAGAGAACGGCTAAGTTAATTATAAAGCAATACGAGTCGATTTCTACTGAAAAAACCGGTTTAGGACGAACTCACTTAATAGAACATGCAATAGACACTGGCGATTCTGCGCCGATACGCCAAAGATATTATAGGTTACCGCCGGCGAAATTAAAAATAATTATTGACGAATTAGACGAAATGCTTGCATTGGGAGTGGTAGAAAAATGCGAAAGTCCGTGGTCGTCACCGATTTTACTAACGCCTAAGAAAGACGGTAAACTAAGGTTTTCTTTAGATAGTCGGAAACTTAATTCTATTACTAAAAAAGACGCGTACAAACTACCTTACGTATCCGAAATTTTAGACAACCTTAGGAACGCTAGATATCTAAGTAGTATAGACTTATCTAAGTCCTTTTGGCAGACGCCTCTTCGCGAATGTGATCGTGATAAGACTGCGTTCTATGTGCCTACTAGAGGAACATTTAGATTTGTGACTATGCCGTTTGGTTTAACGAATGCGCCTGCGACACAACAGCGTTTGGTGGATCACTTGTTTACGAACAGTCCTGAGTTCGAAAACTCTGTATTCGTTTTTTAGATGATATCGTGCTTATATCGCCATCCTTTAATGCTCATGTGTCACTATTAAATAAAGTATACGAAAAATTAAAATCGGCCAACCTTACCATCAACTCTTTTGTTAGTCGCCGTTGCGTACAAACGTGTGCTCTATAACAATAATATAAATTTACGTTGACCTAGATCTATTGAGTTTTTTGATGTGGTAGGCGCTTTGTCATTACAATAAAGCAGTTTGTTTACATAATGAACAGTTACAAATAAAATACAAATAACTTCATTAACATGGATAGTCCCTTTAGTAGGAGTGATAGAACACTCCGCTCTCCACCACCGACCCCGGCACCGAAGACCTCTCAACATCAGAGACAAGACCATGAAGAGAGAATAGAAATGATCTCAACACCGGAGTTACAGAACTGGTTAGGAATTATTGAGCAGTCTTAATGAAGTTTGTGCTATCGCCTCAGAAGGTAAGCTTAACACCGAGCAAAAGTTGAAGATCAATACCAACTGCCGCAATGTTGCACAGGGTGTGTCCAGAATGATAATTCAATACCAGTCATTGAAGCTAAAAGCCTTGCAAAACCACCAAGCCCTTTCAGCTTTGACAGAAAAGCAAGACCTTATGGAGGAGTTAGCCCAGATAAAGCAGACCATCCAGGATTCGAGCGCCAAACAAGCTCCAGCCAGTACATCGTTTGCAGATATGGTGAAAAAGGGAGCCAACAGCTATATTCGACCAAATAGTCTAAGTTCGGTAGCTATTTACCCTAGTGATACTTCAAAAACAAGCGAGGACACAAAAAGTATGGTTCAGAAAATCATAAGGCCTGAAGAAATGAAACTACAAGTTCGCGGTGTCCGAAAGACCAGGAATGGAGGTGTAATAATAAGCACGGAAACGAAAACTGATATAGAAAAATTGAAGCAATCAGTTCAACTCGCTGCATCAGGCTTAAAGACCGATGAACCATACAAGCGTAAACCGCGCATTATTATAATAGGAGTCCCGACAGCAATGCGCGAAAATGAGGTCTTTAAATGTATTTTTGAGCAGAACATCGCTGATAAATTACCAGGTATGACCCAGGATACATTTTTGTCTAATATCAAACTGAGCCACAAATCGGGCAAGAGAGACTCTGAATTCTGCAATCTTATATTAGAGGTAACAGCCATAATCCGTAAAGCCCTGATCACACAGAATAGAATATTCATCAACTGGACCTCCTGTCCAGTAAGGGACTTCACACTTGTGACCAGGTGCTATGATTGTCAGCAGTATGGTCATGCGGCTAAGACTTGCAAGAATGCGACCTCTACATGCGGACATTGTGCTGAAGAAGGACATTCGATCCAGGACTGCAATAAAAAATCACAAGCACCTAAATGTCCAACGTGTCTGCGCTGCAACAAACAGAGCAATCACTCTACGGGTGACGTCGACTGCCCGGCTAGAAAGGCTGCCGAAATCAGGTATATTAATACCATAGACTACGAAGGCGCCTAGGAGCGCCGCAACATAGCTTTATAACCTTATTATATATGTGATTTAATCATCCTACGTAATTAATTTGCTTTTTAATATTCATCTTTCTGTTCAATCATAATAGTTATTTTATGTACTTAACATCATTCCATTAGCATAGTGACCTACTAACATTGTAATAGGTATTGTGAATACACTTAGTTTTATAAAATGCATACATAGATGTTATAAAAGTAATTAATAATTATATTGCTAAATCCAATAACATTGACACTATTAGCAATTCCGCCGACCCACTGTTTTATACATATGATGCTCTTGCTTCTTCCATAAAATGATTAGCAAGCTATTATAATGATCAATTTTATTGTTTATTTATAAATTAGAAACTAACCTTAATATCTTACCTTAATTTATATTCTATTGTTTACTTTTGATTACTGTACTAATATTGCATCTCTTTAATATACTTACCTACCTACAAATAATTTTGAACGAGAGACCCCATCTCCTGTGATACAGTTTTCTAACTAGTACAGGAGACTGGTGTTCTTCCCAATCAATAGGAAAACTGTAGCCTTAAGTTTAATTATGTATGAGTATATTTTTTGTACCCTTGTGTTTTCTGATAAATAAATTATTATTAAAATTAAAAAAAAAAAAACTTGGAAAAATCTAAATTCTTCCGTGATGAATTGAAGTACTTGGGCTACGTAGTAAACTCTAAAGGATTACAAGTAGACCCATGTAAGGTGGAAGCCATTCTTCAATATGCTACGCCTAAGAATAAAAAAGAAGTCAAAAGGTTCTTAGGCATTGCATCATGGTATCGGCGATTTATACCTAATTTTAGTACTATTGCCGGTCCTCTGAACAAACTTACCTCTACCGGTAAGAAAGCCGCACCATTTCAGTGGTCGGTGGAAGCTGATGACTCGTTTTGTAAACTAAAACCATTGTTAAGCTCCGCACCAATATTATCGTGTCCCGATTACGAGAAACCTTTTCAAGTTCACACAGATGCGAGTGCGAGCGGCATCGGTGGGTTACTTACACAAGAAATAGATGGCGTGGAACTACCTATCGCTTACATGAGTAGATCACTATTTAGTGACAAAGGAACAAAACTACAGTATAACAGAACGGGAGACATTAGCAGTTCTAACAGCCCTCGAATATTGGCGCTGTTATTTAGATAACGGGTTAAAGTTTGTTGTGTATACTGACCATTCCGCACTGAAATGGTTCCTAAACTTGAGCAACCCGACTGGTAGATTAGCTCGGTGGTCGGTTTGTCTGTCAGCCTTCAACTTCGAAATAAAGCATCGGCGCGGTGCGGATAATATTAAAGCCGATGCGTTATCACGATCCCTACCTGTAAATATAATTAACGCGCATAATAATAACGTGAATGACCCTAATGTTAACACTGATCAATGGTATTCAGCCACCTAAAATGGTTGTTTATCTTCGCCTAATGACTATCCAGACTATTCTATTAAAAATAATAAATTATATCGTTTGATTAAATCTAGGTGTATGCTACGTAAGGAGTTCGAATGGAAAGAAGTACTACCTTCTTCTGATCGAAATAATGCCATATTAGAGAACCATGCCGAACCCACTTCGGGGCATTTCGGTATATTTAAAACTTACAAGCGCTTAGCACTGCGTTACTATTGGCCCAAAATGCGCGATGACGTAGTTAAGTTCATAAATTCTTGCGACACTTGTATCGCGCACAAACATCAGAACCATGCACCATTGGGAACCATGGGACGACCCAAAGTGTGTTCAAACTATTAGTGTAGATTTGGTGGGGCCACTACCCGTCACAAGAAAACAAAACGCCTACATCTTCGTAGTAACTTGTTGTTTTAGTAAATACTGTCTACTTTTTCCTATCAGGCGCGCAACTGCTGAAATAATAACTAATATTTTGGAAGAAAAAATATTTTTAGTTCATGGTATACTATCTACAATTATATTGGACAATGGTCAACAGTTTGTCAGTGCTACTTTAAAAGCTATGTTGCGCAAGTACAAAATCCCTAATCTTCATTATACTCCTAAACATTCCCCACATGTGAATACGGTCGAACGCTATAATAAAACCATTGGTTCTACCTTAGCGGCGTTTGTAGGAAATGACCAGAGATTATGGGACACCCCCTTAATGAAGTCACGGGCTATACACCTAGTTTTTTAGTCTATGGACGTAAATTAGTTCCATGCAGCTCACACTATGTCGACACGGACGCTGATGATATAGTATACATACCTAGGGACGATTACGCAGAAAACATAGGTCACTTATCAGGCATATTTGACAATGTTCAGGCACTCCTCATTCAAGCTCATGCTAGGAATTCCCAAACGTATAATTTACGCCGTAAACCAGCTGAGTTTAATGTGGGAGACACTGTGTGGAAAAGGACTTTTTATCAGAGCGACAAGGATAAGTCCTTTTGTAAGAAACTAGCCCCTAAATTCGTGAAGTGCACAGTGATTAATAAAAAGTCGCCTCTCGTTTACGAGTTGTCGGACGCGTCTGGAAATTCTATTGGGTTTTGGCACATTAAGGACCTAAAACTTATACACTATGGTGCCTAACTATTTGTTACAAACCGTAGAAGACTTTCCCTTCCTTCTCTCTATGGGTATGCCGTCTTAGCTTGGACAGTAGCGGACTCATAGACCTAACGCAGTTAGTCGGATTTTCCCTGTTAGCCACGTAAAATCCTCTCCTAAGGCGGGCGGTATTGTGGCGTATGACCGGTACCTACCGAGTGTACGTCATAATACCGTCCATACGCTCGGCCAATCAGAGAAGGCCATCGTCCGCGCTCGTAAGTTTTGCCTATATTTGGTAATGCGCCGACACGAACTGATGGAGGGCCCGGTATATAAAGGGGCCGAGAGAGAGGCCGGCACCGCTACTCTACACTAACCTACTACCGCTACTAAATTCTATACCGCTATATCTATAATTATACTACTTCATACGTGTATCCTGGTCCTAGCTGTGGGTAAGTTACTACATTTACTGCGTTAGCGTACTGCCCATCTCTCTACCTGCTAGCTGAGGCCGGCTGACGCCGCCTGCCTGACTCTATTGGTTGTGGCTCTCCTAATGCTGCTTTCCTTCAGGTTCCAGGTTCACGTTAAGACTCCGGCTACGCTCCTAGACCGCTACACTTTCCTGCATCGCCTTCGGCTTCACCTCTGGCGAAGAGTCTGGCCTGCCCTGCTCATCGTACTCACACCGCCGGCGTCTGCCAGCTGAGCCAACGTCAGCGAGGGCCTGTACCGCTACGCACAGCCTTCGAGCAGCCTGCCTACACACTACCGGAGGGAACAGCGTGGGAGACTACAGCCCTTAGTGTTCAGGCCAGTGTCGTGTTGTTGGTCGGTCATACTCGTGGCAAGGGAAGTGAGACGATACTCTGCAATAAACGCATCTAAAACCTCTACTGCGTTTTTACTACCAGAACCCGTTACACCATATCAAAATGAGACAAAGTTTGGTTTGTCCAGCCGGAACATGCAAAAATTTGAGATTACGTGGGTTTTCATCAAGGCTTGGCACTAAGCCCTCTATTATTCAAAATACTGGCTTCGCCGCGGCAGGCCTCCTGCCACCTAGCTTTCATCAGTCCAAAAATACCTTAAGGACATGAATGTTGATGCTACGACCGCCCAAAATAGAGCAAAATGGCGAAAACAGACAAAGAGAGTCGACCCCAGATAAAGGGATAAGGCGAAGTAAAGAAGAAGAAAATGAGACAAAGTTTATTTTCATTTGATGTCCCTACTCTTAACTAAGTCTGAATGGAAAGTATAGATACATGACATAACATAACTGCACGCGTTTATGTCCAAAGGCAGAGGTGTACTACACACCCACACTTCGCCAGTTATTATCGCATAGTGTAATAGGGGGCGAGACTGTTGCCATCTACGGAGCACAGTATTAAGCGAGCGATAATTAAATATTTTTAAAAGTATATTAGTGGTGATATCTATCAAGTAGTGACTGAAATATGACCTGATAATGCTCAGCACTGGGTGTGACACCTGCAAGTACGGACTGGGCCTTCGGTGACAGTTTACCTATTGAATAGTACAACCTGTCAGCATCTGTCAGAGAACCTATTAAGTTGACGGTACATCCATCTACCAACCCAAGATGACGCGGAATTGTAATTTGATTGAGCGTGGTAAGCTCAATACAAAACTGGCCCCAAGCGGCGACAATATGGTCAGGGGGTGTATCATCCCACTCACACTTTGATAGCCAAAGCTCTTTGATCAAGAGCTTGGCTTACAAAATTGTGGGAGCCACAAAACCCATTATATCCCATAGTCGAGCCACTGTGGACAGCATAGTGCGTTTGGTGCACTTATCAGCTGGTGGTGAGACGTCAAACCGAAAACTATCGCAGGATTTGTTCCAGCGTAAACCGAGAACCTTATGCGGTTCAGACTTCTCAAACTCATTGTCTGGAGAAGCTTTATGAGAATCTGGTATGCGTGTGAGAACCTCCTTAGAGTTGCTTGTCCATTTGACAAGATCAAACTGGCCTCGCTTGAAAAGCTGGATAAGCTCTTCACAAAGCGAAATTGCTAGCGGAGCGGATATGACACTACAGGCAATGTCATCCATATACAAAGCGGAAGTAGCAACCGCCGCTGCGGCGGGAAAGTGATCGCCTCCATCAGCGATCAACTGGCGAACAACTCGTAACGCGTGATATAATAATCATAATATTTTTTTTTATTCACAGTAATACAGAGAGCATAAAATACAAACAAAAATGTTCTAATATAATAATAGTATAAATGCTGTGGATTTTCAATTGATTGGAAAGAACACCATACCCCTGTACTAGTAAGAAACTGTATCACAGGCGGTTGGGTCTGTCTTTACAAATTTGAGATTTGTATTTTACAATACAACAATAATATTACGTATTTAACAAAAGACAGTGGTCAATATAAAACTTAGTTAATAATTAATAGCTACATGAATATAATTAAGATGATCATGTAATATACGATATAATTGTCTGACGAGCATTTTAGAGAATTCACGAACGTAATTTATAAAGCTGTGGGTCAGCATAATCGTAAATGATGTCAATGTTAATTAAACCTTTATTATTTAGTATGACGTAAATAACTCATGTGTGCATTTTATTAAACTAAATGTTTGATGTTAGTAGGTCAATATTCTAATGAGGTGTGTTAGGTGAATCACAAAATGAAATATCAAGTCTTAAAATTAAATAATAAATATGAAAAAAAAAATAGATAAAAGGTCGAAAATACGATATTACGTCGCTCCTAGGCGCCTTCATAATCCACGGAGTTTATGTACCTCTTTTCCGCCATTGTTCTTGCTGGGCAGTCATTAGAACCGGTGTTGTGGTTGCTGGGCTTCTTGAAGTGTAAGCAGGTCGCGCATTTTGGGTCTTCGGATTTCCTAGTGCAGTCCTTTATCGTGTGTCCTTGGTTGCCGCAATGACCGCATGTATATTGAGACTCTCTGCAAGACTTAGCTGCATGACCATACTGCTGACACTTATAACAGCGAGTAACTAGGGTGAAATCCTTCACCGGGCAAGATGACCAATTTAAAAAGATCCTGTCTTGGATTATCAGTGCTCTACGAATGGCTGCAGATACTTCTATTACGTAGTTACAGGTCTCAGCATCTTTACGGCCCGATTTATGACTCAGCTTGATTTCATTGAGAAAGGTCTCTAGGTTGCAGCTTTGAAGTTTCTCCGCTAAGTTCTGGTGGCACAGGCACGTGAAAACTTCCGTTTCTTTCATATTTGAAGGCACTCCAACGATCACGATTTTAGGCTTCCGTTTGTGGGGTTCATTGACTATAAGGCCTGAGTTTGCATGTGGTACCGATTGTTTTACTTTCTCAATATCATCTTTGGTCTCGGTGCTGATGATCACGCCGCCGTTCTTAATCTTGCGTAGTGCTCTCACGTGGAGGTTCATTTGTTCAGGCCTGATGATTTTTTGCACTAATGATTTTGTGTCGTCACTCGATTTTAGCTTGTCATTTGGATATATTGCCACCGAACTTACGCTAATGGGCTGAATAAAATTAAGTGCAGATTTTTTAACCATCTCAGCGAAAGACGGTGCAGAGGTGGTAGGTTTCGAGGACTCCTGTATGGATTGCTTTAGATCTTGAAGGCTCTGAGACAAATCAAGTTGTTCTTGCTGGGATTTGATGGTAGAATGGGCCTGGATAGCATGTGACTTAAGGGACTGGTACTGAACTGCCAACTGCGAAACTTTAGTGCCCACATGGCGACAGAGATTGCTGACTCTCATCTTCTGCTCAGAGTTTAGTTTTCCTTCTTGTGCTATAGAACACACTTCGTTGAGGTACTGCTCAATAGATGACATCCAGTTCTGGATTTCAGGCGTAGGGATGACTTCAAGTGCTGGAGGCTCAGGTGCAGGTGCAGGTGCCGGCGTCGGAGGAGGACTCCGAGCAGTCTTCCTACTCGGAGTGAAAGGACTGTGATCCATTATATATTGCTTACAATGTCAATCACGATACATTTTATAACACACAGTTTTGTTACGTTCGCAGATAGTTGTACGCATTGATTGAGGTCACGATTTAAAAATATTTAATTAATAATTACTCATGCGATTCAACACGTCCGTTCTCAACAACAGTGCGAAAGATGGATATGGGCTAGACTTGAGTCCAAAACAAACACGATTGAACTGATACACAGATAAAAGTTCTTTCTTGTCAAAACGATAAAAGATCCGTTGAAATCTACCGTTAGATTCGCGAACGCCGATATTGAGAAACATTTGGCGGCAATCAGCTGACAGAGCAATTTGGAAAAGACGAAACTTTATTATGATGTTAAATAAATCACCCTGTAGATTGGGGCCGGCATGAAAAATGTCATTAATCGACTGACCCGATGTAGTCTTACAACTAGCATCTAAAACCACGCGAAGTTTAGTAGAGGTTTTATCTTCGCGTACTACGCCGTGATGCGGGATATAATATGAGGGTAGAGAGTTGCCCTCGTTGTTTACAACTACACTCAAAAAACCTTTATCTATGTAGTCACGAATGACGACATTATAGGCGCTGCGTAACTTAAGTGATGCATCAAGTTTACGTTCCAAACAATGGAAACGTCTGAGCGCAGCAGCGTACGAGTCGCCTAACGAATAAGGGTCACCACAGAATGGCAACGCCACAACGTATCTGCCACTGTCGTCACAAACAGTGGTAGCGCGGAAATGTTCTTCACACTCGAAATCTTTACGGCTCATCGAGGGCGGTGCGGTAACCTTTTCAAGCTCCCAAAATCGCTTGAGAAGAGAATCAATATTATTTTCTTGAAGAACAGAACAACAGCAAGACGTAACGTATTGAGGAGTATGTAACACTCACATACCCAAATACCGTCTCAATAGCGGGCGGTAAGTTATGTTGCTCACTACGTACCACTTTAGTTAGTAGCAAGTGTAGGAATATTGCAGCTCCGATCAAAACATCAATGTCTGCCCGATTCGCAAACTCCGAGTCCGCCAGCGGCAATGACTCGAGGTGTGTGAGTAGCAATACGTCCACATTAGCGTTTGGCAATGTGTCCGTAATACGCTCCACGATAAGCGAAGAAATGTTTAAATTAATGTCCCTATCAAAACGCGAATGTATTTTAATATCTACGGAACCCTTGCAATGTTTTTCTGAACCGCCGATCCCTTTGACTATTGAGTTAGTATTTTTAAAGTTATTCCACAATCCGAGGCGTTTGAACAACTCAAAAGTTATTAAATTGGTCTGAGACGCGCTATCGAGTTGACAACGTACCATGTGCGGCGACCCATTAACATCATAAACAATAACTTGCGCTGTCGCTAACAGAACAGTCATAGACGTCATACACCGCGGCTTAGCACTGCTCTGATCACTACGAGCGCGCGAAGGCCGTTCGCGCGTGCACGCCGCCCGCGCAATGGATGTCGTACACAACGATTTTTCATTCTGGATCGCGGGAGGCGCAGTTATCGTAGCCTGCACCTGCGACGTAAGTGTGTCAAGTTTAGTGGCTTGACTTGACAACGGGCTACCTTTATCGAAATGTAACAGTGAATGGTGTCGTTGATTACATGAGCGGCATCTCGTTCTACTAGAACAATCACTCGTTTTATGCTTTATACTTAAGCAATTAATGCATGCTTTGTTATCTTTTACGCACTTGAAACGAGCAGTTGGATTTAAACCATTGAAGGCGGGACACTTGTAGAAATTGTCGTGCACTATATTACTGCACAGACACTTCTGTGAATTAATTTTATTAGATTCCGAGCATGTTACGTAAGATTGTGGATTAGGGATCGAGTTATTATTATTATTTCGCGCTTTATTCAACCTTTGTTTGCTGCTGTTATTGCGTTTGTAGTTTTGCTACGCTACTACTACTCTACTACTACTACGCTAAAGTTAATTTAGATTAATTTTATTATCATATCGCTGTCTTAGCCCATTGATGGGTTATGCGGTAGTACACCCAACATAGCTAAGTTCAATTCTATTTCTTTTAAAGGCAACCCTTTAGGGCCAGGGGGATATGGTAGCGCCATCTACCTTTCCATCGAGAACTAATCATGTCAACGTCAATGGTTCGTCGCTGCTCGGCCAATCCGAGTGATCCTTTTCCATGAATCCACTCCCAAAACGCCTCGCTATTGGCCGCCTTGCTCAACGGCGACGCAGAAAATACCAGAATATTCGAGATACCGTACCGCACCGCACCGCACCATACACATAATGGGTTTTGTGGCTCCCACAATTTTGTACGCCAAGCTCTTGATCAAAGAGCTTTGGCTATCAAAGTGTGAGTGGGATGATACACCCCCTGACCATATTGTCGCCGCTTGGGGCCAGTTTTGTATTGAGCTTACCGCGCTCAATCAAATTACTATTCCGCGTCATCTTGGGTTGCTAGATGGATGTACCGTCAACTTAATAGGTTTCGCTGACGCCAGCGAGCGTGCTTACGGCGGAGTCGTATATCTGCAAGTCCGCATTGGTTCTAACTACTCGGTGCAGTTAGTTTGTGCCAAGTCTAAGGTCTCGCCTGTTAAAACCATTTCGGTTGCGAGACTGGAGTTGTGCGCGGCCCTTCTGCTGTCTCAGTTGCTCCGCAAGGTTCAAGACACAGTTTAGCCCCACTACCCTATTATTAGAATATACGCATTTTCAGACTCCAAAGTAGTGCTCGCTTGGATTTTATTCATCTCCTCACCGCTGGCAGACTTCGCGTTAGTAAATTGATTGAACTTGTTCCCGCTACTTGTTTCAATCACATCGCGGGTTATCGTACTCGTCTTCAGGAAGAACTTTCTATAGATCATATTGACTGGAAGTTTATTCCAAAAGCATCACCACATTTCGGTGGATATTGGGGAAGCATGGTCAAAGTAATTAAAACGCATCTCTTCAAAGTTATAGGTCAACAGATCCTCTGTTGCGAATAGCTTTTAACTGTCCTTGCACAAGTCGAGGCACTGATCAACTCGCATCCTCTCACGGCATTGAGTAGTGACCCTGCAGAACCATCCGCGTTAAGTCCTGCAAATTTTCTATACACAGTGCCATTATCGTCATTTCTGGCTCCTGAAGCAGACTCTTCAAGTTTGCTCCAGAGACATACTCTGCTGGATAAACTCGTGCAGTCGTTCTGGCGGCGCTGGCGTGCGGAATATCTACACCAGCATCAGGCTAGATCCAAGTGGAATAGTCCTGCATCCCCCATACAGGAGGGTATGTTGATCGTCATAATACACGATAATGCTCCGCCGCTTTCATGGCCGTTAGCCATCGTAGAGAAACTGCATACTTCCAAGGACGGTACAACCCGCGTTGTTACCGTGAAAACGGCGAAGGGGAGCTACGTGCGCCCTGTTGTACGTCTCTGTCCGCTTCCAACTCAGTGAGATCTAGCCTGAAGTTGGATCTACCTCTTAGTTTAAGTATTTAGTTTGTAGTTTTCGCTGTTATTGCGTTTGTAGTTTTCGCTAAAGTTAATTTAGATTAATTTTATTATCATATCGCTGTCTTAGCCTATTGATGGGTTATGCGGTAGTACACCCAACATAGCTAAGTTCAATTCTATTTCTTTTAAAGGCAACCCTTTAGGGCAGGGGGGATATGGTAGCGCCATCTATCTTTCCATTGAGAACTAATCACGTCAACGTCAATGGTTCGTCGCTGCTCAGCCAATCCGAGTGATCCTTTTCCATGAATCCCCTCCCAAAACGCCTCGCTATTGGCCGCCTTGCTCAACGGCGACGCAGAAAATACCAGAATATTCGAGATACCGTACCGCACCGCACAGCACCGCCATATATAATTATTACCGCTTACAACCAAAGAGGACCACTAAAAAACCCGCTCGCGAGTGAAAGTGAAACGAATAGTGTAGTGTAGTGAATCAAGCAGCTTCTTCTCGAAAACACCAGGAGACTGCCCTTCTGAGACGAAGAAGATTGTCGTGCAAGGTAAGAGGTTCCTTTCTACACCATACTTTCTCTCCCTCTCCAATCCTAGGCGACCAGAACTCGCCATCCTTTAAATACAGTCCATTTTTCCCAAATCGCCTATTCGGTTCGCCGAACCAAGTGGAATAAAAAGTTCTCTGCATGTTTTTGAAACAGTTTGTTTTATTACAAACTAAGCATTGCTATGTAGCAACTGTACATGCACAAACTCATGTACACGTACACTCGCATACGCATACCCTAACACAACTGCAGACGCACACGCACATCGCACTCGTAATGCGCGTCACCTAAACATCTTTACGAACATTACTTTCAATAATGATTGAGCATTATCCAAACATTGAATAACCGGTCAAATCAAACATACATATTTTATTTCTGTCTTAAGTGTTGTCAATAGCAAGACTGGGCCAATACTAGTAAAATATCATTCATCATAATCATCAGCCCTATATATAAACTGTCCCACTGCTGGGCACGGGCCTCTTCTCACTATAAGAAGGGTAAGGCCATAGTCCACCACGCTGTCCTCGTGCGGGTTGGCAGACTTCACATGTCTTTCGAAAACATTGTGGAGAACTCTCAGACATGCAGGTTTCCTCACGATGTTTTTCTTCACCGTTTTGCAAGCGATAATTAACAATTTAATAATCGCTTCTTAAAATTTCATTAATATTCACGAAATAATATCAAGGAACGTCCCGTTCAATTTTGTCTCATTGCAGGAAAGAAGTATTGAATGTATCTACAAAAGATAGACAGCCCTTTTCAATAGTTCCATTCTTGAACCACTCGCCATTTTAATGTGCAAAGTCAAGATCTCTTACTTAGAGATGATTGCTCGCGTTGAACATCCTTCGACGGACGTTATTTAACATTGCCTTTTCGTTTCTTATTCAATTTCAGTTTTAAGGAAGGTAGATTTGTCAAATTAGAACGTTCTTTCTTCTACAATTGTTGCTTGCATAATTGTGTATGTAGGTATTATATGTATATACAACGACTAATATTGTTTAGTTTATCAATTCTAGCAAATATTGATGATAATATTTGTAACAAGATGTAATTAAAGAAAGACAACTTTCCATATTAATTATAAATTTGCGATTAATTGAATAAATAGTACCTAAAACAGTCTTTATTGAAAATAAGCAAACAAAACTGTCTCCTATAAGTGATAACAATATTTTTACTTATGTATCTATGAGTTATTTGATAAACTGTGTCTAAAATTGTATTGAAATTAAGTAGACAAAACTTTCACCTTCTGGAAATAACATACAGTTCAACAATAAACCAAAACAGTTTAAACTAGCAGAAAGGACCCTTTTTGGGGGGTTACATCAGACAACATATAATATCACACCATAAAAGTGGTATACAAGAATGTTCGCTTATGTTTAAGTATTAAAATGATCTAACAAGATCCTTGAATATCCAGTACAATGATAATAATAACGTTCACGCCTGTCAAGTTCCCCCATAGTCTCCTTTATGCAGATGACATCAGCATCTTATCGCCCTCTGAGATTGCAGGAATTCCATGCTATAATAGCGTAATATTGGATTGCTTGTCTGTGCAGGTGTTAATAAAGCCAGTAATAGGTAGCTTCATGCATGTTAATTGTAACGTAACTAGCGTTGTGTTGAATCTGATGCCGGTTATCATGAGTAGAAAGCAAATCCTTAATAGTACTGTACAATATTCCTCACATTGCCTCTTTCAAGGCCAATTTGAAATATAAGCATATGACAAACATAACTTTAAGAAATTATAATTTTGATAAAATTTTAAAAGATGACGCTAAGATAAATAAACAAAATAAGAACAAAATAAAAAATTTCCAATTTACCGTAAGTAAAGCCATTTTACGCAGCGACTTTGAATTAAAATAATAATCTAATGTATAAAAATAGCAGTGAAGACCTAGAAATAATTTTGGAATTAAAAATAAATTATTACTAATTTCATCATTCTTACCTTTATCTTCCTTAAAATCCTCTTAAGATAAATTATATTAAAAAATAACATATTAACTTGTGAAGGTCACGGACGTCGCCGGAGAAAGTTAGCACATTTTGTCGTTCAAAACACAATTTGATGATGGATGACACCGTACATATACTACAAAAGCGTAGATAGAATCATGATATCACCGGAACGTCTTCGCACAAAGAAGAAATTACACAAGGAATATAGGTCAACCGTATTTAAGCGCTTGCTGATGGTCAAGTCACTTAACTGAAATGAAGATTAAGAGTTTTTTTTTAATTTTATTTTTTTATTACTGATAGGCTAGCGTTTGACCATGATCTCGCCTGATGTTAAGCGATGATATGGTCTAAGATGGAGCACAGACTCGGGTAAAGAGTTCCACGCCTTGGCGGTACGCATAAGAAAGGAAGAAGCAAAGCGCTTCGTGCGTATAAGCGGGATATCCACCATGTAACGGTGACGCTGACTCGTAAGTCTGGTCGTCCGATGGAAGAAAGAGGAAGGAGGAATCAGATTGTGTAGTTCCTCTGCGCACTCTCCAAAATGTATCCGATAGAAAACCGATAGACTGGCGACACTACGGCGATGCTCCAGGCTTTGGAGTCCTGCGTCAACCAATTGGTATTCGCCGATGATTCTTCTAACTTTTCTCTCAATTGACTCCAATGTATCTAATTGATACTTGGCAGAACCAAACAGTACTCCATGCAGGACCGGACTTGTGCTTTATATAGATTGAGCAATTGTTCCGGCGTGAAGTACTGCCTCACCCTGTTGAGGATTCCCAGCTTTTTGCCAGCTAGTTGAGCTTTGGCCTCTATATAGGGCCAAAATTTAGGGTTGAGGTTAACGAGACATCAAGAAGCTCAAGGTCGTCAGTTATCGGCACGGAATGGAATCACAAATCTTGTATTGTCGGAACCATGTCCAATTGGCTCCGTTTTGCCAAGAATAGACACGCCTGGGTCTTCGAAGTATTGAACTTGACAAGATTGGCATCACCCCAATCGGAGACCGCCTTTAAAGACAAGTTCATCCGCTCAATCATTCCTTCCCTGAGTGATTGTATTTGCGCTCCACTGGCTCGAGCATTGGACATATATCTCTCTCCTACCGTGCTGTCATCTGCATACCCAAAGGTACCGGGTTTCAACAGATCGTAGATATGCAGCAAAAATAGGGTTGCGGAGAGAACTGATCCCTGAGGGACTCCGGCATTGATAGCCAATTGATCCGACGAGCAGCCATCAACGACTACACGAATAGATCGGTCCCTCAGGAAATCTGGTATTCAAGTGCAGAGACCAGTGGGTAGGCCAAATGACGGAAGCTTGCTTATGAGACTATCGTGCCAGACCCTGTCAAAGGCCTTTGAGTTATCAAGGTATGCCAGAAACCTATTATTCAATACATGTTCCATAATCTTACAGAGTATGGAAGTGACTGAAATGGGTCTATAATTATTAAGGTCGGCGCGGCTGCCTTTCTTCGGCACAGGCTGAACATCCTTCCAGGACTTAGGTACTTGTCCTGTCGTCAGGGATAGGCGGAAAAGGCGTGTCAGTCCGGGGGACAACTCTGGGGCACAGGTTTTGAGTACTATGGCTGGAATGCCATCTGGACCGCTGGCCTTTTTCACGTCTAGATTCCGCAGCGTTTTACGAACCTCGATTTGCCGAATGCGTATGTCACACATACGGGTTTCGCAAACAGGTAATGTTGGAGGTGTTTCACTCGCAGTATCTAGCCGCGAAGATTCCGCGAAGATGGAGGCAAATAAATTTGCATTGTCCTCAGCAGTGTGGGCCAGGGATCGATCTGACCTCAGCAGCTGTGGTAGTGAGGTGTAGCAGAAGTTCGATTCCACCGATTTCGCGAGGGACCAAAACGCTTTGCTACACGCAGGGTAAGAAGCAATTTTATTCCCTATATGGCAAATGTGGTCGCAGCGAGCCTTCCGGAAAACTTTCTTTCAGGACTTGGCAGCCCTGTTATTCGCTCTCTTCTTATGTGGGGGTAGGTGTCCTTTGCCTTGCAGTTGCGAGCTTCAGTCCATGAAAGAAACGCCTCATGTTTCAGCGCTTCAGCGCGTCCGCATTCGGGCCCGAACCAGAACTGAGTTTTGGTTGATGTGGATATGTCTGAGAATGGGTTATAATATTCCATTCCTTGACGCAATACTTCAGTCACAGCATCTGCGCAGGTTGAATCATAATGAGAAAATTCACTATGTGGGGAGAAAATTGTATTCTGATAGAATTGAATTCCGTTCAAATTAAATTGCTCTAGTACAGCGTATAGCATGGCTACTCTTGTGGCTATGTGTACTGGAGAGTTACACGATCAGCAATAGTTCAATAAAAAGACAGATTGACTGCCACGCGGTGAGTCTCGGGTTTGCATTCACCGGTAGCATCACTCACTTGTAATTTTGACTTCCAGTACAAAGAAACAATCACAGCTATCTCCTTAATTTGCTCAAAGCTACAGTAGTCAGTCGATGTGTGGATACTGTGAATAGATAGATGACGGCATCGATATTATTTTCAACGCACTTAAAAAAGGAGAGGTTTCTCAATACATGTTTAGGGATTGTTTTTTTTATGTTTATTACGTTTCTTACTCGTATGTTCAAAATTTCGGTTTTGCTTGGAAGAATACTATACTTCCAATTGGTGGAACCACAAGTATGAGGAATTTGAAATCGTTTTTAGAGTTCCGTACCTAAAAGGTAAAAACGGGACCCTATTAAGTACTAACCCTCCGCTGTCTGTCTGTCTGTCCGTCTGTCTGTCACCAGGCTGTATCTCATAAACCGTGATAGCTAAAAAGCTGAAATTTTCACAAATTATGTATTACGGTTGCCGCTATAACAACAAATACTAAAAACAAAAAAAATCTTAATATTAAGGGACATACAATAAACGTGTTCTTTTTTGTATTTTTTTGCTCAATATTACTAACGGTAGCAGGTAGAAGCTTAAAATTTTCACAGAATATATAGTTGTATATTAACTTTCAAAATAAATAATTCAACAAAAATACAGTAAATATTAAAGGAGGGCTCCTATACAACACGTAATTTTTAAGCAAAACAGGTAGAAACTTAAAAATATTTAAGTATACGTTCAACAAACGTGATTTTCTTTTATAGATGATGGTGCGGAACCCTTCGTGCACGAGTCCGACTCGCACTTGGCCAATATTTTTTTATTTAAATATGATAAGCAGCTATAGTAGATGCACTACAAGTCTTAGGCATCCGTACTGCATATTCTCGTTTTATTACAATATAAATTAAAATATACTTACCCATAGTCTATTAGTTTCTTAAAGCTTTAACTATTGCTTCATGACTATATTTATGTCAGGTTATGTTTAACATAAAATTAATTAAAATGGTTTGAAATTTAGGTGGTTGTTATGTATTTATGTGAACCTATGTATGTGGGTAACTTATAATAAACCAGTCTGCGTTGAGCTGTCGTGTTTCATTGTCGTGTCCCTATACTCATCACTGGCGACGAGCGATTAGTCATACCTTCACGTGTGCATAATATTGAAAATAAAAATGCCTATTGGACGTATTGAAGCTTTTAACATTGCAAATAATAATTAAGACGCTTACGTTCAAAGACTGAATCAATTTATTGCGTTAAATAATATCGATGATACATTGAAAGTAGCCACGTTAGTGACGGTGGTAGGCGCGGAGTGTTACGAGTTAGGCTGGTTTCAGAGTCACGCGTTTGACCGGCGCCGGCCACACGCGCGCGCTTACAATTACACTAGATTAGTAGTAGCGTTTCATAGTCACGCTTTTCAAACGCGCCACGTGTGAGACGCGCGCGCCGGCCGCGCTGCCGAAGCTTCATACATTGCAATGAGAAACGCGAACTCGTTTCACAGTGGTCCGCGCGCCAAACGCGCTGTTGAGACGCGTTGGCCGACGGCGCATGCCGCGCGCGTCACTCTGAAACCAGCCTTAATGTGTGATTTGTGCGCTCTAGACACTCCTGAATCTAAATCCTACGATCACCTAGTCGCACTAGTGAAAGAACACCTAGAGCCAGATAGATCGGAAAAAGCGGAAAGGCACATTTTTCGGCAGAGAGTACAACGGCAAGGTGAAAATATTGGCGAATACCTCCAAGCGCTAAAACATTTAGCGAAGACGTGCAATTTCAGCGCTTGTTTAGAGGTGTGTTTGCGAAATTAATTCGTGTCGGGACTCAACGATGAGGACATGAGATCGAGAATCTTCGCAGAACGAGGCATAGATTTCCTACAAGCACGCCGTGGAACTAGCGCTAGCGTTGGAGGCGGCGGAGCGGCACGCGGCTACGGCGTGTGCCTCAAGCGCCTCGGGAGGCGCGCGGCTCGGCGCGGCCGCCGTGCACCACGAGGCCGACGGCC
Source organism: Euclidia mi (assembly GCA_944739405.2). NCBI lineage: Eukaryota > Metazoa > Arthropoda > Insecta > Lepidoptera > Erebidae > Euclidia > Euclidia mi. The sequence continues at coordinate 50,086,364 of OX123194.2, read as the reverse complement.
TGCATCAGCTGAGCGCGGGCGCAGGCGGTGGGCGCGCTGGACCGGGCGCAGCCAGCGCGCGCTCAGGCGCGGGTGGTAGCGGCGTTGGCCGGGCGCAGTGCGCATGCTCGCGATGTGGTAAAATAGGCCACAATTAAGGCAAGTGTCGGTTCAAGCAATATAGTTGTGATTCATGTGGTGAAAAAGGCCATTTAAAAATAGTGTGCTAGAAAAATAGGAGTGAGAACAAACATTAAGGTCAGTTTTTCTTAAATGACTCGGATACCGATATTGACAGTTCTAATTTTTATAATTTAGTGATTAATAATGATGGCGAAGGGCCTTATTATGCTAATTTAATGGTTGAAAATGTTAAATGTACGTTTGAAATCGATACTGGTAGTAAAATTTCGGTCATTTCTAAACAGTATTATGATGGCAACTTTTCGAACATCCCTATGAAAAGTAAAATGTTAATTTTAAAATCATATACAGGTGACGTTATCGAGACGGTCGGGTACATTGTGGTCAACGTTATGTGTGGTAAACAATGTGCGAAACTTGACTTGTTTGTTATTGACAACGGTGGGCCTCCATTGATGGGTCGCACCTGGATTAAACATTTAAAACTAGGAATTGTGGAATGTTATAATCTAACGGACGACGACTCGATAACGTTATCATTGCGTAACGAGTTCCCAGATGTTTTCGCCGAGGATTAGGCACTTTTAAAACCAAATTTCAACTTTATTTAAAAGATGATACACCTGTTGTTGTTAAAGCACGGTCGTTACTATTAGCGTTCCGCGCGCCCGTTGAACAGGAGCTCGATAGGTTGCAGCGGGAAGGGGTGATTTATAATGTTGAACGTTCAGAGTATAGCACTCTTATAGTGCCTGTAATTAAAGCAAACGGAAATATTAGATTGTGTAGTGATTACAAAGTTACCACTAATCCTCTCTTAAAATATTACCACTATCCGTTGCCGCGGATTGAGGATTTGTTCGCGGCGCTAGGGGGTGGTGAGCAGTATACAAAACTTGATTTATCAAACGCTTTCCAACAATGTTTATTACATAAAGACTCCCAGCCGATGACGGCAATCACTACTCATGTCGGTACGTTTGTATATCGGCGAGTCCCATTTGGTGTTAAATGTATACCAGAAAATTTCAAAAAGTAATGGAGGAAACGTTGTGTGGATTGCCGTCAACTGCTGTTTTTGCTGATGACATTTGTGTAACTGGTAAAGTCAGAGCTACATATTTATCTAATTTAAAAGCGGGGCTATAAAATTGACAAATTTGGGTTGCACACGGATGATAAAAAAATAGAAGCGATAATAGCCGCACCACCTACAAACGTCACACAGCTAAAAAGTTTTATGGGTCTCGTGAACTTTTATTCGAAGTTCTGTATTAATATGAGTGATATTTTAAAGCCACTTTACGGCTTGTTAAAAAAAGTGTAAAGTGGCAGTGGACAGACGAATGTAATAGAACATTTTCCTAAATTAAGACGGTGTTAAGCAGCGTTCCGGTTTTAGCTCATTTCGATTCAAGTCTGCCGTTAATATTGTCTATAGACAGCAGTGCGTATGGTTTGGGGGCGGTGTTAACGCAGCGGTACCCGGATGGGTGCGAGCGACCGGTCTGTTGCTCTTCGAGAACGCTTAATTCGGCCGAAGTTAACTATTCGCAACTAGACAAAGAAGCATTAGCCATTGTGTTCGGAGTGACTATAAGCATCACCAATATATATATTGCAGGCATTTTACACTGCGCAGCGACCACCGGCCTATAAGTTACATTTTTGGTAAAAATAAAGGTATACCGGTGACCGCAGCCAGTCAGTTACAACGTTATGCAGTTAAATTGGCTGCGTATGACTTCGACATTGAATTTGTAACATCTTAAGAATTGTTTTGCTGATGCTCTTACCCACCTTCCTTTATAGTTGAGTTTTGGTCAACTAAAAGGTAAAGATAAGGAATGCAGCTATCTAAATTATGCACAAGAGACCTTTCCAATCAGTTTTAAGGACATTAAAACTGAAACCCGTAAAGAAGCTTTTTTGTGTAGAATATATGGGGACATAATGTACAGCTGGCCAGCTGATAAATTAGTAGATAAAATTCATAAGATTTATTATGACAGGAGAGACGATTTGCATATTGAACAAGGTTGTATAGCATGGGGCTATCGAATAGTCGTTCCAAAATCGTTAAGAGAATCAGTGTTGAGTGAAATTCATGATGGGCACCCGGGAATCGTTAAGATGAAGCAAATATCGCGTAATTATGTGTGGTGGGAGAATATAGACGCAGATATTGAGCGCATAGCACATGAGTGCGCCGCTTGCAGGGAGCTATGGCCGCCGCGCCGCTGCACTCGTGGCTCTGGCCGGCCGAGCCGTGGTCCCGTCTGCACCTTGACTTCCTCGGACCGTTTAACAATTTATACTTTTTGTCATTATTGACTCACACTCTAAATGGATATAGGTAAAAAAAGTCAATACAACGTCAGCACCCATTGTTATAGATTGTTTGCGGCGACTATTTGCTCGTTTCGGTTTGCCCAAACGCATAGTAAGCGACAACGGTCCGCCTTTTTCGTCCACCGCATTTGCTAAATATTTAGAACAGGTATCCAGGTCTTTAACAAAATACCTAAGTCTATAAGAGAATTGCCATTATCGCGCTTTACGTATGCACTCAAAAAATGGCTTATTTCTAAATGTTTTTACTTCATACAAGATTTTTTTATGTGTAATAATAAGCAATAATAATATTGTAATGACATGAATTGACATACTTACCTAATATAATGAAATTTTAGTTATTGTAATTTGTATTTTGTCTGTTTGTTTACAACATGTTAATTCATTTAATAATTATTTTTGTATCTTTATATATTTTGACATTGTTTTAAGCTTTCTTTTTCAATTAATTGTTTGTTTAATGTAATAATAATCCATATTTTTAATTTGTAATTTTGCACACCGGCTATGTGAGACATGCTGTACTATAATATGATGTTGAAACACCTACCTGTAACCATGTTTCTTGCAAATAAACATTCTATTCTATTCTAACAGAATTGCATTAAACACACTCTTATATCGCCATATCACCCTTCCAGCAACGGAGCGACAATTTAAGAAATTAAATTACTATTCTATACTATTCTATTAAATTTAATTTAAGAAATATGTAATCGTTTTACATTTATAAACTTACATACTATACCTACTCATAATGTTATTGTAATTGGTACCACTCGTAGAATTTAAGATCAACAACATTATAATGTGACTTATAACTTGCCAACTTACATTAACACGACTTATTATATTATTTTTATTAAAATTATAAATTGCTACCTCGCCATAATGTCGTGTATGTGCCTAGTATTTACTTTGTAAAATTTAAGAGGGGAAATGTGTTATGTACTTATGTGAACCTATGTATGTGGGTAACTTATAATAAACCAGTCTGCGTTGAGCTGTATTTCATTGTCGTGTCCCTATACTTATCAGTGGTCTTATCTTGATTGCGATCTCTAACAGACTAATAATAAAACAGTTTTGTCTGTGTATCGACTAAAATTGTCGTGGTCTTATCTTGATTGCGATCTCTAACAGACTAATAATAAAACAGTTTTGTCTGTGTATCGACTAAAATTGTCAATTCAAATTAGTAACTAGGATTATTAATAAACATAAAATGGATCTATTTAAATGAGCTTAGGGACGCAATATAGGCTTCCATGGCCATTAACAAATAAGGAAATAACAATTAGATAAATATAATTAGTGAAATTTTTACAAAATTCCACCAAATATTTACTGCCGAAGCAGTTAAGGCAATAGCAACATCATGACAATTATAATGGCCGTCCGCTGTTGTTTGAGAATGGTTTCGATGACAACATCAGATTTCGCCATACTGTAACAGTCTAATTTAAATTGTATCTAGAATCGTTTATATTGATAATTTCAGCGAATCCATATAAATTCTGCAGATTGCTTTTTATTAGACATCGGGTTTTATGTGGGTGAAATAATATAATGCCACGCGTTTAGATGCCGTACTTTGACAGATAGTTATGCCTTTTTTAACCTGACATTTCGACGGGTTTCCATCGGTGGTGTAATCGCCTGTTTTAACCAGGTCCTTGCGAGATACCTGCAGCAGTACTATAAACGAAAAGTTTCATACAAAAAAGGGGCATTAAAACTACCAAACAAGATGTTGGAAATAAGCTATTGCACAGCTAACGAAGTCAAACTTGCACTACTGTTAGAATAATATCGAATACAATTCTATATCCTTACTATACATTTTCGAATCAAGATAAGAGAATGGAATTTGTCATTCATAGACGGCTTTACATTACTAAAATTTGCATGGCTTTTGGGTTTTGTAAAGGGTCGTGTGAGCCGACGCACTGAGTACCCAGCGCTTAATTACATTTGGCGTTTGAGACATTCATGTTTGTTTTACGACGCTTTGGATGTTTACTGATCTCACTCAGTGTATTGTGAATGTTTCAACTTGTCTTGCACGTGATACGGGATTTAGTTAGTAGAGTAATTTATTCAATAATACTGTCATCCCTCTGTATAATCTGTGCATAATTTTTTGTGTCATATTAGTCTTGTTTCGAGTCATTTTAGTTTAAGGTATGAAACATAGAGGATGCTGTCTCAAAGTGACTTCACGTTAATACCTAGTTGAATAAATAGACGAAGTGTATCATATGACGTCATTTTCTGACTGGCGATGTTAAGATTCTCCGACTGCCTATATAAGCTGGAATTTTATATTGCCATGTCTACGTAAAATCAAGAAGTCTGCAAGAATTATATAGGTATATCAAGCTCAAAACAGTGTTTTCATTGTAAGGGGATAGTCGGGCTAATCCCAGAAGAGGGATAGGATTCTCGAGGACGTTATACACCCTCTATACCTCTATAAAGTAAGACATTAAATTTGGATGAATTATTTTTTTACACTCAAATTATAACAAAGTATTCATTGAGCTTTGAATGATATAATGCATATTAACCCCTATCCTGCGCAAGGCTCGCTTTGCCCAACGCACGAAATGCAACGTCATTTCAAATAATTTTTACGTAGACTTGCAGAAAAACGAAAAATTCGTCTACAAAACTATAATAATATGGCATGAGTTATACCTTCCTGGCTTCGTTACGAGTTTATCTAATATATTAGTACTAGTTATATATTTCAATATGTAAATAAAACTGACCTGTTCTCGCAGCGATATAATATATTTTGATTTTGAGAAATTTCATTCTTATAAATTGTAAACTTTATCACAATTTATCGAATATCCACACATAATCACCAAACGATCACTTTATTACGTTAAAACAATATACAATGTGCAAAGATAACTCAACTCATTTTACTTTAGAATAATAATTTCTTTGGGAACGTAATAAGTGCATTACAAAAGTTTCGTTACTTTTTCACTGCAATATTTATCACTTTTCGATAAACTATAACTCAATGTTAAGTCTACACTTATTTTCCAGTAGTTCTGTATATAATACTTATAAGATTACTCAATGTTTTCTCATTACAAACATTTTTACTTTTCTCGTGCACACTTATTTCAATATCAAAATGGCCAATATGGCGTTGTCGCAAAGTTCAATGGCATACGTATTTTGTTTAATTAATTTTCATTCATTCTTGCTCGTTTCTAGTTTATAAAAGAATTAAAATTGCTCAAGCGGAAATCGATAAATCGAATGATATATCAAGATCGTGTTACAAGTGCAAAAACCGTTAAATATCAACGACCAATGTTACCCGACCCGTTATTAACCTATGAGGTTAATATTGCAGTTAAGGGGTTATTAACAAATTTGGAATTTGGCGATAAAAATATTACGGAATATTGTTTATTCCGTAATATTTTCACCACCAATATTCTTATTATTACCAATTATTATCACCAATATAGAAATATACATAAAATGGCAATACTTTATACGGGCAACCTACTCGATGATTGCGTTTGTTTTAAATATACAACAGCAAAAAATAAAACAAAATACACTGTCTCTGAAATTGATATTTGCCACTTCACTTGCTGTCATCTTATAATATCGCCAGTGCCCACTAAAATACTTATTTTTAGACTCCGTGCTGCTACTGAGAATTTCCTAACGGAAAAACCCAATAACGCTTTGCCCGACCCGGGAATCGAACCCGAGACCTACGCGAACATTTATGCCGCGAGACCAACTAGGCATATATATATATATATATAAAAAAATGTCTCACCTCATTAACATTTCAACCCCGGAACCAACAACATCACCAGGTCCACTGAAACTGCAACTTCTCGCAATTTCTAGCACCACGCTGTGATTAAATTCCTTGTTAAGAAAGGAAATACGTCAAAAGACATTCTTAAAGAGATGTCATCGGTTTTTCAGGATTCTGCCTCATCATATATACAATGGTAAAAAAATGGGCTCGTCTATTTCAACAAGGAAGAGAAACCTGTGAAGACGACCCCTGTCCGGGCCGCCCAGTGACGGTCGTCACCGAAGAAAACGTGAGAAAAGTTGAAAAATTAAATCTCGCTGATCGTAGAATTTAATTGTGACAGATAGCAGAAGAACAGATTAACATAGAACAAATTGGAAAGATCTTACATGAACATTTGCATATGAAAAAAACTACTCACACCGCCCGACAAGCTCCGAAGATCGGAGAGTTGTAAAGACTTTTTAGAGTTGTGTCAGGCAAATTTAGACGAAATTTGTAACCGCATTGTGACTGTTGGTGAAACATGGATGACAGTATGATCCCGAGTCCAAACAAGACTCAATGCAGTGGATAAAAAAGGGAGAAAGGCCACCAAAGATGTTTAAAGTGGAAAAGTCGGCTTCGAAATTTATGGCTACCATTTTCTGGGATAGCGAAGGAATTTTGCTGATTGATTACTAGCCTAAGGTAACTACAATGAATGGTCAGTATTATGCTAATTTATAAGGTCAGGCACGTGAGGCAGTCGTACAGAAAAGACGCGGCAAGTTGGCGCACGGAGTGCTGTTTTTGCAAGACAACGCACCCGTTCACACCGCTCGGGTTGCGAGGGCTGCCTTGAAAGCTACGGGATTCACAAAATTGACCACCCACCCTATAGTCCGGACGTGGCTCCTAGTGACGATTTCCTTTTTTCAAATTTAAAAAAGGAGTTGCGGTGACGAAGATTTGTGGACAAAAGTGAGATGAAGGCAGCCGTGGTTTTCCACGGCCGCCTTCATCTCACTGTCGTCCACAAATCTTCGTCCCATTTTGAAGAGAAATCTAAAGAATATTTTTGAATTCACCATTTTGAAGAGAAATCTAAAGAATATTTTTTCAATGGTATAAAAGCATTATATTCACGATGTGAAAAGTGTATTTCACTTGAGGGGGATTATATTGAAAAATTAAAATCTATAATTTTCTCTCATTAACTACCCTAGGCCGCGAACGTATCAGCCGCCCCTCGTATATATATAATACATACTATAAATACCATTTAAGATGTCAAATGAATGAAAGATAGTGCGTTTTTAACAAACCTTTAAATATACTTGGCGATTTTTCTCTACGAATGTCTAAGGGCAAAGTATTCTACAGGCGCACAGCTTGGACAGTAAAAGATTTGTCAAAATAATTAGTGGAATGCATTGGCATCTCCAGCTTCAAGTCCACAGACGACCTCAGGACCTTAAATGGACCTTAAATGGACCTTAAATGTGTGTCATGAAGGAACTTAAGAGGTTTTTAAGATAAGCGGGACTATTGGGATTAAACAGGATATTATACAGTAATGTAAGAATGTGAGTACTTCTGCGAAAGCGAATCGGAAGCCACTTGAGCCTGTTGCGGAATTCTGAAATATGATCATATGTGCGTAAACCAAATATAAAACGTATGCAGAAGTTTTGGAGACGCTCAAGTTTGTTTAATTGCTCCTCGGTAGGGTCAAGATAGCTGACATCAGCGTAGTCAAGGATCGGCAGAAGCAAAGACTGTGCAAGCGCTATCTTGGTAGCAGTTGGAAGGAAATTGCGTAACTTTCGTATTGACGCGGCTGAGGCAAACTGTTTTCGACTTGTTTGTTGTATCTGAAGTCGCCAAGACATTGTTTCATCCATATGTATACCCAAATTTTTAACAGTTTTGCTAAATGATAGATCTTTACTATTAAAACTGATTTGTGGTAGATCAGACCAGACAATTTTACCTAACAATCTTGGGCTGCCAAAAACAATCAGTTGGGTTTTCTCGGGGTTTCCTACGAGTCCATACTTCTGAGTCCATTCACAAATCCGCTCGAGTTCCGACTTTATAGTCTTGCAGGCTTTTGCTAGCTTGTCAAAGGGAGCTTGCGTGTAAATTTGTAAATCATCTGCGTAAAGGTTGTAACGTATGTCCGGTACCTACCGAATATGCGTCATAAGACCGTCCATACGGCCAATCAGAGAAGGCCATCGTCCGTGCTCGAGAGTTTGCCTTATATAGTAATACACCGACACCAACTCTGATGGGGAGCTCTGGTATATAAAGGAGCCGACAGAGAGGCCGGCACCGCTACTGTATCGTCACTCTGCCCGAACTACGTGCTACGTCTACGTCGTACGTGTATCCTTGTCCCATCTGTGGGTAAGTTACTACATTTACTGCGTTAGCGTACTGCCCATCTATCTACTTGCTGGCTGAGGCTGGCTGGCGCCGCCTGCCTGACTCTATTGGTTGTAGCTCTTCTAATGCTGCTTCCCTTCAGGTTCCAGGTCCACCTTTAGGCTCCGGGCTACGCTACACTCTACTCTACGCTACCCTAGCTCTTTTCTTCCGCTTCTCTTCACTTCACCTGCACCGTCTTCGACGACACTTCTACTGACGAGTCCGGCCCTGCCCCAGCTCATTGCGCACACGGCACCGGCGCCTGCCAGCTGAAGCCAATGGTCTGCGAGGATCTGCCCCTCTACGCGCAGCCCTTCGAGCAGCCTGCCCTGCACACTACCGGAGGGAACAGCGTGGGAGACTACAGCCTTTAGTGTTCAGGCCAGTGTCGTGTTGTTGGTCGGTCATAATCGTGCATAGGAAGTGAGATAATACTAGGCAATAAACGTATAGAATTTCTTCTTCGTTTCATTCTAGATCCCGTTACAAGGTGGTAGGATGAAAATAATTTGTTTGAAATAGCATTTATAAATATTGTGAAGAGTAAAGGGGATAGCACGCCACCCTGTGGTACACCTGCATTCGTGTTAGACCAAGTTGAATAATTATCTTCAATGCGGATACGTTGCCGGCGACCAAACAGGTAACTTTGAAACCAGTCAATTACCGATGGAGATATGTTAAGAGAGCTGAGGATGCCAAGCATGATGTGCAAATCCACGGTGTTGAACGTATTACTTAAGTCAAGTATCGATAACACCGTTAGCATATTACTAGTTTTAAAGTTTGAGGCGAATTGTACCTGCAATTCTTATCTATTAATATAAGTAGTATGAGATTTTATACAGACCAGTAGATAGGCTTATCTACACGGTGGTTTCAGCCTGTAGCGGCACTCTCCTACAAGCGATTGTCTGTGTTGACACACAACTGATCTGCCGGGTTCTGAAGAGGCGACCACGTACCAGATGATGCACAAGGGGTTGGCCGCCCGCAAGGTGGACCGACGACCTGGTTGAGATTGTGGGAAGCAGTTGGATACGGACGATTCAAGTTAGGTCGGCGTGGAGAAGCTTAGAGGACTACGTCCAGCAGTGGACGTATCTAGGCTGACATGATGATCTGCCTGCCCCAAGAGGCAGTGTTCGAGCCTGGTTTTGTAGGTTTCCACTGTATAGATAAAAAGTAAAAGGCAGCCTACCCAAAATCGAGGATATTTTCTATATACCTGAAAATATCTGATTAATTAAACCACGGTAAAAATTTTATATTCATGTTTTATAAACAAATAAATTTCAATTTCCCTCTTCATAGGCAAAGTCCTCTGAAATGTTAAACATAAAATATTATATGAGTTCCGATATTATGCTATGACGTTTTTTAATTTGCCGAAATAAATATTAAATTTATATCTGAAACATATTTACCAATGTCATTTTGTTTAAGGTTATAAATATGAAGAATAAATTAAAAAAGAGAGGAAATTTCTCGGTATATTTAAAATTCTGATACTGACTGACTGACAGAGATCCACCGCAGTGAGCACGATGTTCATGTCGACAAGCTTAAATGGCTATGCGTAGCATAGGAATGTTTATTTAGACAGACTTGTTGTTGGCTAGTTAGCCTTGATAACATTACGCGGAGGACGAGTAAGTGCAGAACATCCCCAATCCGTATAAGCCGTATATTATTTTTAATTTATCGCGCGGCAAGAGATGTATTCCTTTTTGTTTTTTATTATGTGCATACAATATCCTCTAGTAGATTTAAAAATTTTAAAAATTAAAAGATTTTATGCATAAAATCTAAAATCGCAGTCTCTATATTAATTTAGATTCTGCACATATCTTTCCCAATAATTTATGCAGCCTGCAACTGATATAGGCCAATCTAAGTTGTTACTAACATTGTATGTGAGAATAACTTATTCAATATTGGAATTCATAACAGAATAGTATACTCCTGCAAGGCCAACCTATATTATGTACCATCTGCTGAATATATAAGTGCAAATTAAGGAAGTAAGTATAGCCTAGCATTCTAACTTAGAATATTATGACTCCTCACAATGAGTATGTAGTCACAAAGTGAAATACTTGTTTTCATTGTTGAAAGTTGGTACAGTTGCGTTTTAAGTTTTTTTATATCCTCACAATGAGTATGTAGTCACAAAATGAAATACTTGTTTTCATTGTTGAAAGTTGGTACAGTTTCAAGAGCATCCTGGGTGCTCTAATCATGAGCATCGTCGCTTGGAAACCTGACCAAATTAGTTGCAAAAGTTTAAATAAGTTACTAGAGGGTTGTTTTAATAGTAGAGGGTAAAGTTAGGAAGTAGTGTATTCCAAACCTTTTCAAAGTTTATAAGTATACAAACATTGTTATTACTGAAAATGCGTGTATTTTTTATGTTTATCACATTGAGTTAACATAAATAGATCAATGGTTTATCAACTATTCACCTGAGTTGATTGCAAGGTTGGCGTAGTAACTTAAGCGGCCACCTCGCCACTTGACACTGCGCCGAGTATTTGTGGGTTTGGGTGGAGCTATATTTTTTTTATTCCGAGTGCGGGAGTTATATTGAATTAAAACAACTGCTGATTTTGTACGACATCTGAATCTTACCGTAGACAGTTGGCGCTGGTGACACTATGACTGCCAGGTGGTGGTACTGTACTTGCAGACAATATGACTAGATACTGTCATAAAATTATCACCTAAGGGATTCACACCCATGTCATTGTCAAGATCCAAAGTTACCGAAACAATTTTGTCATGTATTCATTGATAATAATTTTTAAATTTCAACGCCGTTTACTAAAGCGGTTCGCAAAGCACTTAATTAAGCCAAAGCGCAGGCGGCGTGTACGAGCATGTGTTTGCTGTATTCAGCACTTCCTTTGTAAATAGACCCTCCTGCTCCTTTTCCATTTTTATTAAACATAAAATCTAACATGTTTAAACCAGCGGCGGAGGCCGTAAAATAGCCCTATAAATGGTTTTGCGTCAATCGTAAAGCTCACTGGAAACTGTGACGTGCCCTTTATTAAATATTTGATAATGTCGTTAAATAAAGGAACTTAAAACTTATTTTTTGCCTTCTCCGTCATTCAAGTACGAGAAGTGCTGTAATGATCAAGTCACGACACAGTCATAAAAACTTTGTGTTTTAAGTTTTTTTTTATCCACATCCTGATGACCGACCATCATGATGGTTTAATTAGATAAAAAAAAAAACTTAAAACGCAACGTTTTTATGACTGTGTAAGGCGTCTTGTTCGGAAATAAACGTAAAGAAAGTTAATCACTTCAACAGTTTATTAGGACTACAAAAACGTTTGATTAATAAGTTGCTTATTCGAACCATTTTCTAGACAAAAAACAGTATTTGAGTTCCTCACTTAAATATTCGTCACAGCAAATTTATTCCGCATACCTCATTCCTTTTAACTTGCAAAGTCACTTTTCTTCAAGACAAGTTTAGCTTTTTTGCCTCATTAAATACCACCGTTTAATGGAATAGTTGCCTAACAACATATTTTTTGTAACTAGCTTCAGGTTTCAAATCTTTTGTTATATTTTCCTTTGATAAAGTAAATTACCTGGAGCATAACAGAGTAGGATTAATTTGGACGGAAATTTTACTGAATTTACACAGTACAATGATTTTATTCGGTAACCATTGATAACCGATTGACGAGTAACTGAACTGATATTGGGATAATCTGCCAAGTAATTACTTTTACTACAATCGTTTTACACGTTGAAATATACGAAAAGAAATGCTGTTTTTATTTAATTTTGATACATCTTTCTCACTGATTGTTGTATTCTGATGAAGAAAATTATAAAAATCGAAAATTAGTACAATTAATTACGATACTTACATGCTGCAATGCTTTCTTTTTTCCAAAGCATTCCACGCTACCCCCCGACGGGTATTGACCCGCCAGATGGTCAGGCAGGCCCCGAACAAAACCCCTTTGGCGGCGGATGAAGGTGTTGGGCTCCGCCGCCAAACCACCCAGCGGCCGCAGAGGATAGGGAGGACGGCAACGCCACACCGCATCTCCTCTTCCTCTGCGGCCCCACCGCGATGCAACAATGGTGCGCCCCCGTTTGGACGCGGAAGATAGGGTGCACGGCAACGCAACACCAACACGCCTCTTCTCCCACGACCGCGCCCCACTGCGAGGGACAGAAGAACTGTCCCTCGCACCCGCACCATTGGACGCATCCTGCGCAGGCGTCCGTCAAGCCTACGAGGAGCATCCACTCCCGGGATCTTGCTTAGCTTCACCGTGGGCGACCTAACCACGGTTACTGCGCCCCCCACCACGACAAGGTGGAGAACCCACGGGGGGGATGCTGCAATGCTTATTGTTGTGTGTTTTTAATGAGAAGCTTTTATATGCCTTTCAAACAACCTCATTAAAATAACCTTTAAATCTAACTGCACACAGTACAAAACAAGTATTTTATCCTATCGGGTTGATAAGTACTTATTCAATTAATTAAAGAATCTTAAAATTTATCCTCGAAGCTTTGGTTTTTTGAGTGTTGTGTGTAAATTCGTGGTGTTTGGTGACCCGTGCCTCCAATTACCTCACACTTGTTACATAAAATACCTACGTAATCTACTGCACGAGAGACGTGAAAGAAAAATTTCAAAATAATATGCAGGTGGCAAAATTACTTAAGAAGTAAGCTTACCTCGTATAATAAAATTATTAGAATGAAATAAACGTTTAAACAATGTACATACAAGTAATAAAAGATGCTCGTTTATCAAGAAATTTAATTTAATATTTTATTTAATATTAAACGATGTTTGCTTTATGCTTGATATGTATTAAATTGGCCATAACCATTTAAGTTACCTATTTTATACACTACTATTTTTAATTAGTACAAAAAATTTAACGGGGCACTAAGTATCTATTTATGTAGTTAAATAATAAAAACACTAAGTTCCAAAACTGTCTCAAAACTGTCCACAAAAATACGTAATAATTGGTTAATGCATAACTAAGACTACGACCGACCCGTGTACTATTTGTAGTAACTACTCCATTGATAAATTCCTCCCTATCCCTCTGCGCTCGCGCCGCGCCGATGCGACAAACAGTGCTAAATTGCTAGTGGACGTGAACGCATTGATTGTTTTCGCTGCAACAGTTAATTGTTTGTCTACGTTTGCCCGGCGCGATGGCTTATGATTTCACATCACGAGAGTATGTAGCTACGTGCGTACTTTTTGAGTGGAGGAATCGCGAGTGCACCTGTGTACCCATGGACATCATTTTGTAAGTATACAAAAGTAAGCCGGTTAGTGTCGAACAATTAAAAAAGCGCATATTGGACGCTTTTGACGAAGTGAAAAGACTGTGATCTGTGTATTGACAATGGTGACGAATATTTCGAAGGACAATGGAAATACTTGTAAGTTTAAATAAAATAATACCTACTTAAGTAAATAATAATTTGAGGCGGGCGGCTCCAAATCGGTCTGTGTGCAGAACTTTGAGGGAGACCTTTGACCAAGCAGTGGTCGTCTCCAGGCTGACATGATGATGATATAATAATATTTGTAAATAGCAGATGATTCTAACTTCATAAATACGCCAAAGTTACTCTTTTCTTTTATTACAGAATACCTTATTTTATTTTGATATGTGTTTGCTTTCTATTTACATACCTCCGTATTTAATTACTTATAAAACGGGAAATTTTGCCGGTCCTAAGCCCGGATAAACTATGAAGGAGAGGGTAGAACTAAGGAAATGAAAAAGTAACTACCTACACTGATTATTTTGCTTCATTTTATTGTCTAAGGCTACCTACATTATAAGTGCGACGGAGAGAATGCGTAAGAGTAGGACGGAAAGTAAGTACTATCAATGAAGTAGTGAATGGATTGTAAATTATGTCTATGATTTAGGTGAGATTTTCTACAAAAAAAAATGATTATAACTTTGCGATTTATAGATATTATAAAATTCTTACGTCACATATATGATAATAATGTCTTCGCTAATATGTCCTTAAAGTTTTTGTACTAATTAATAAATAGTGGGATATATATTCTTCAAAATGGAAATAAATTGGGAGGCCTTTTAGGGCTGACCGATGGGATATCTCCAGGGAGGGCGTTTGAGGTCTAAAAATGGAAACAACCGGGTTGTCCGATGATTAACATACGCACTCAAACTATTCGCAATATCCAAATACGTGATTTAAAACCTATTTAAACAAATTTTATATCAATTTTATACAAATATAGCTCTACCGGAGCCTTATCAATCTGCATAATATGATAAAATACAGTAAATGCACAGTACTATATAGCTACATCGTGGAAATAAACATGTTCACGATGTAGCTGTGTATGTAGTAGACGTTAATACTAATTCATATCCATATAATGTAGTAGGGCCTCTTCTCGAATTGAGTAGAGGCCCGTGCGCAGCAGTGGGACAGTATAAAGGGTTGATGATGAATGTAGTAGACGTTAATACAGGATTTCGTGAACACGTTCACGAAACATGCACTGCCTACGGTGACGATTGGGCGAGGGTTTATTGCATATCCAACAATCTCTCTGACTGTTTGAAAACTAGAAGCGACGTACAGTATGGAGCATTAGTAGCTAACGTCGTATTGGATATTTTGAGAGAGAGTAGCGCTTGGCCAGTTGATATAAATGACTAGAGCATGCCCGCAGCTCCGCACGCACATTTTTTTTATTTTACCGTTTCTATATACACCGTGATTTTGTAAGCTATGCCAAAAATTTTTTTAGGCCTTAGGTATCACTTATAGATCACATTTCTGAAAAAAAAATCAGTAGGTGAAATTTACTTATCGAAATATTTTTTCTTATGTAAATATCAATCCAGCGGGGTCACTAAGTGTTACGTAAACGCATAGTAGTCGCGTAATAAACTTCAATGAGCAAGGGGAAGTGCGTGAGCCGCGGGGGTAGTGGGAAGGGGTGTGGTCAGGAAACGAAATTAAATTCACCAGTCAGCCGCGCTCGCGCATCGCGAGGTGTTAGTGCGAAACACTTACGCATTGATCTGTGCAGTGTCGACGCGAGACGTCGCGGCGCCGGCGCCAGCTAACCAGATGCTATTAGATCATGGCCAATTTACGACCCCATTTCACGCTCAAGCCCGTGGCAATCCGAGATTGGTGGTAGAAATTAAAGACGAGATCATGGATTTTTTTGAGAGAAATCCGCGTTCAAGCACGCGAAATGCAGGCCGTTTCTTCAAAGTGACTCAAAGTGCCGTATGGAGCCTGTTGAACTCAGCTAATATGCACCCATACCACTATAAAAAGGTGCAAATATTATACGACGAAGATGCAGCACGGCGGCGAACGTTCTGTGAGTGTCTAATTGCAAACCCTCATGCGAATATTTTGTGGACTGACGAAGCATTATTTACGCGTGTATAATTAGCACAACGAACATTGCTAGTCGTTTACAAACCCACACATGATACGGGAAACGTATCACCAAGTGCGCTTTAGTGCAAATGTTTGGAGCGGCATAGTAGGCAACCAACTTCTAGGCCCATATTTCATAGAAGGTCGGCTAACTGGGGGTAGTTATTTAGAAATATTGCGGGGTAATATATCAAATTTTATGGACGATGTGCCTTTGTCTTATTATCAAGGTTTTATTACCAGCAAGATGGTGCACCGCCCACTATGCCGCCGCCGTACGTGACTATTTGAATTTAGAACACGGTAGTCACTGGATCGGCCGCCAAGGCTCAGTATCATGGCCGCCGCGATCGCCAGACCTTACGCCATGTGACGTTTTTTTGTGGGGTGAGGTCAAAAGACTTGTTTATGTGGAGCCTCGAGGACTTGAAAGTGCAAATACAATCTGCATTTGACCAAGTGCGAAGTGATAGTGTAGTGCTTAACAAATTAAAACATAATGTGCAAAAACGTGCGAGACTGTTTAGAGAGAAACGGCTTGCACTTCGAACAATTATTAAAAAAAGAATAGAAAGTAATTAGGTAAGGATTTTTTTATTGTATTTTAGTCATTGTACATAAGTTGATTCAAATTTTTTACATACGCCGGATTGCAAAAGGCCTGTCGATCTCTAAGTTTAATAATCATAATCAGCAATCGCAGTCAACAAAGGCCTTTTGCAATTTGACGGTCCTAAGCCCGTATAAAGTATGAAGGAAAAATTTGCAGCTGAAATGAAATGATGAAGTGATGGCAGCGACGCCTGGCTGGCCGCCGCGCCGTCTCAGCACAATAAACATCGCAGAATCAGATTTGGTGAGTATTTTTTTTTTAATGATTGGGTTTGGTTTACTTCCATTTTGTACAGACGTAATTAATACCAATATTGTTTGTTAATTACCAATATTGTCGTAATTAATACCATAGATTTTTTGTACATATTTGAGGGTATTTAAATTTGACTTTTATAACGTATTAAGGCAGCGACTTAGGAATGCTGTTAAGTTTATCAATGAAATGAAGAAGCGGGACGGAGCAGTTTGTTGTCATATTTGTAGGTACTCTGTATGAAAGAGCGCGCGTGGTAACGTGGTCCATAAACTCAGACATTTTTGAGACATTTTTGCGGCTCAATATCTCAATATTTTTGTACGGAACGATATTAATAAAGTTATATACATAAATGCTATTAATGCCATGGATTATCATTTTAGAATTTTGGCATATAGTACAGAATCACGGTGTATACAGGGTGATTTGTAATTGCTCGTATTCCCTAATACGAGCAATTACAAGGTGATTCTAGGGTCATAATGGAGTATTTTTACTCCCTACATATGGGGGTCCAAAATGCACCAGCTTGGAATAAAACGGGTTTTAAGACTTTTTGAGCAAATTCCAAATTTTTGTTATAAACAACTTCAAAAAATATTTTGCCTATTACTGGTTGCTAATTGGACCTTATTTAATGGACAATTAAATTGTCCATTTTTTAAATGAAATAAAACTACTAACTCAGCATGGAATTTGAAAATAGAGCCAAAAACACACAAAAAATGTTCGAATAAAATAAAATGACGCCACAAAAATGCAATTATTAAAAAAAAAAATATGTGGCATATTATGCAAACGGAATAACTTCCTTGTATTAGCTGCTATCCAAAAAAGTATAAGTCTTAGCCAGTTGGTGTAAATTTGGAGTTAATAGGCGCTTTTGTTCAAAAAAGTGCTTCTGGATGACTCACTCGGCAGCTTTGCAATCAGCAGTGATTTACTAGTAGGGAGACCCACTTTCCGAAATGCAGAGGATCTTGGGTTCGTACCCTTAGCGTAAATCACTCTTTTCTTTACATGCATATTAAGGTTTTAATTCTCACTTGTCCCGCGATTCCAAGAGCATGTTCAGCCAGTTGGTACCGGACGTCATGTTTATCTTGGAAACTCTTTTAGGGGAGTCAAGACCTTCAAATCAATAAATAATTGAAAGAAAAAATCCATGACACTTAATTAAACCATAAAATATCTGGATTTCAGATGGGATCGCTCTGTGGCAAAACATAAATTACATTAAATCTTGTCGAATCAACGTTGTTACTCTAAAATATGTTATCTTTAGTGAAAAAGAGATTATTACGAAGGCTTATTCATAATATGAGGTGCCGGCTCTGTTTTAAGAAGTTCCGCTGGATGTGCGATGATGTATGATATTTTGCCCAGCATGAACACCATAAAAAAGCTCAATGAATTTCGATAATTGGTACACAATTAGTTTATAACTTGGATTACCAGTTCCTTTTAACACAGATGCAATACATTTTAGGTGATCTTTGCAAATGACGGTCCGTAGTCTCTACCCACCCCATCGTGAAACATGTCTGAGTCTATGTATGTATGTGAGTAGGTTTAGATCATAGTCCACTATGTTAAGTACTGGGTAAAAAACCAAATCGCCAACGTGTGTCAAAAAACAGGGCACTTTTTTGAACAAAAGCGGCTATTAACTCCAAATTTACACCAACTGGCTAAGAATATTGTACATTATATAAGACCCAATTCGCTACCAGTAATAGTAAAAATAATTTTTTTGAAGTTGTTTATAACAAAAATTTGGAAAAATCTTAAAAACCGTTTTATTCCAAACTGGTGCATTTTGGACCCCCATATCTAGGGGGTAAAAATGGGTGCGCCATAGTTCACCTAAATTTTCAACTCCGATAATTGGAAATCCGAAAATGTTCTTCCTAACATTTTTCATCCTAACAATCACAATTCCTTACCACTCTGTCTCTAATGTTCATAACTCCGAAGCTTCGAACTTCATAATGTCAGTGGCAATAAACATCTATTATAATTTTACTAGAGAAAGCCAGCAGCTATGCCTGCTCATTTTTAAATTTATCTGTTTTGACCGATCCCGTGGGTATTTCGGGAAATCCCTTCATAGTGCACCCCTATGGTCCCCAAGGAACATACATTCCAAATTTCAGGTTCCTGCGCCCAATAGTTTCGGTTGTAGCGTGTCTGTCAGTCAGTCAGTAACGCAAGGATTTTATATATTAAGATTTGTTTTCCTATATTTTCTCAACATAACCATCTTTTACACTATTATTCAAAGTCATACTTATCTTTTTTGTTAAGATTTATTTTTATTAATAATAATCAGTATTATATACATTAATTTTGCGTAACTTTATTTTAACATTAAATGTATAAAATATAAGAGTAATAAAGTAATAATAAAGTAATAATTTTATTAGCTGGTACCATGGTACAAATACACAATAGTACAATGGTCAAGCTCCAGAAACGAATCGGTCGTATTAATAATTATTGGTTTAGGTTAGGTTAGAACTGTGACCACTACACACGAGCCGAGCGAGCGAAGCGAGCGTGCCGCGGCAGCGGCCGGCGAAGTGCCAAAACCGAGTCAGTCCTATAGTTATTGGTTTAGGTACGGTTAAAACTGCGGTATAAACTCCCAGGCCATAAACATAACCGTAAATGAGTCGTGTTTTATGAATTTCAGTTGGAGTGTAGCCTTGGGGGAGCTACGGCGCGAGGACTTAGAAAATTTAGCCAAATCAGTGTTGTTTTTGCAAATCGTTTATTTTCTCGATTCTATCATATAAAACACCTAAATATAAGGCTGAAAGTGTCTTAGTAAAAGTGCCATATATTTTTTATTACACTTGGTAAATGTTTCTTTCTGAGTATGAGTGAAAATATTATGTTTAGGGATAAAAGCGTTATGATAAAAAACAGAAGGAGTTTAAATATATTTACATTAATGATATTATTAATTACAATTTTCGGAAACATGAGTGTTATGAACATCGCCGGTTGCACTACAAATAATATGAATGAAAACTTTAGGATGAAAAATTTTAGGAAGATAGATAGATAGATAGATGGATAGATTATTCTTTATTGTACACCTTACAAAAATTACATTATAAAACAAAACAGAACACAAACAGAATGTACAAATGGCGGCCTTATCGCTGAAAGCAATCTCTTCCAGGCAACCTTAGTATGGACAGATGGTAAATAAGCCTTGTGCGATCAATGGTGCAGTTTCAAAGACAACCAGAATAATATACTTACTAAAATACAAGAAGTTCATAGACATACACAAACATATATAGATACACATATACATATACCTACACAAATACAATAATATATACATATTTATATATAATATATATATATAATACATACCTACTATAAATACCATGAAAGATGTCAAATGGACGAAAGATAGTGCGTTTTTAACAAACCTTTAAATATACTTAGCGATTTTGCTCTACGAATGTCTAAAGGCAGTGCATTCCACAGGCGCACAGCTTGGACAGTAAAAGATTTGTCAAAATAATTAGTGGAATGCATTGGCATCTCCAGCTTCAAGTCTTCAGACGACCTCAAGGACCTTAAATGTGTGTCATGAAGGAACTTAAAACGTTCTTTAAGATAAGAGGGACTATTGGGATTAAACAAGAAAGAAGGAAGAGTGATCATTCGGATTACAAATCTTTAGGAAGAACATTTTCGGGTAAAGAACTTTAGGTGAGCCAATATGGACCCGGTAAAAATACTCCATTATGACCCTAGAATCACTTCCCGATGGGAATACGAGCAATTACAAATCACTCTGTATAATTATATATATACACGCTGATTGTTTATTGGTTTAGGAAAAAAAAACCTCATGTCCGATATAAAATCCTCTATTCCTATTCAAAATCAAAATTCACCCAGCACCTAAAACAAAAAAGTAATAAAAGTCAGTATGTAACTGTTGGAAAAACGTAGTAATGCACGATTATTTCGAGTTGTGTTCTCAAGCGCCGCGCGGTCGTGACCTCGCCACGCGCGCCGGTGCCGTCAGCTGTTACCTACAGTGGTTGTAGGTAGTAAGTGCGGACCGATAGTGATACGTAATTTACTTAGAAAACATGATTTGGTTAATTACGATGCCAACAATTTAAAACGCATTTTTTTTTCTTCTTTTATTTTCTTTTTAAGAACCCAGGATTTAACACTAGGGTGTTAAATTAGTATCATGAGGGACATTACAAACCTACCACTAACGGACACAGGAATCGAAACAACAATTTATGAATCACACAAAGTGTTGTGTCAAACATCGCTTAAACCACTACGCCAACCATGAAGTGCAGTAATAAATAATTAGAACAATAAACGTATGTAACTAAATAGCTATACCTATTCAATCATTCTTTCGTACATTACTCGGACATAGAATCAAAAATCGTCGAAATACCAAGCTGTGGGTTCACAAAATCATAATGAACTTGTAGAAGAAAAACGATAAACTAAGAATTATTAATAACGTTATTAGTCCCAGGTACCTACATTATCTTTTGAATAACTAGACAAAGATTTTAACAATGGGAAAGTTTAGTACTTGCGTATTTCTAACGTATTTATAAGCATGTAATCATAGTAGGTATTCAATAATTAATAAACCAAATCATTTACCTTTGCTGTCTGCTGCCTACAACACAATCAATTTACACCTTTCACACATTGTCTTTTAGTTTCACTTATGTGTTTCTTTCACCTTATCACCTATCTAAACTGACCGAAGTCTATGAGGCGTTTGGTGATGGCACTTGGGGTGAGTGAATATACGTGCGCCTCGCCTCTTCCATATTTTCACTAGACATGTAATACACTCGCACCATAGACGCGAACTCAACTTATGAAGTGCGCGCGACGTACGTAACACGGGTACAGTAACGGGATGGAACGTGACGTACGGGCGTCCTGTTGACCTAATTTCGCAAGACTAAAGGCTGTCGATGTGATGAGCGACAAATTGCAACCGATCCCCGCACCCACCCCTGTTGCCCCGCGTTGCGAAGCGCGCACGCCGCCGGGGGCGGGGTTTGTACCTACAGACTACAGTGCAATGTTTATCTGTGCGTGTCGTTTGTTTAATATCTATCTGTGTATGTGTGTGGAACATACATCGGCGCGCGCGATTTCTTTCATAAGAGTGGTAACTACGAACTCTCGAACCAATAACTTATTATTTTTGTTACAATTTTTATAGCGTAGATTTCAAATGTTATTAGCTGGTTAGGTTCCATTAACCATAAGTATACAGATAGCTTTCGCTCCAAAACCAATTAAAAATCAACGTGTATATCTAGTACCAAATATAACATATTTCAACAAAAAAGCATTAACCTAATATCAAATTTATCAACGTTATAAACTGAATATTTTCATCATTAGACTAACCTTAATAAAACCACAGAATCCAATAATGCCGCCGTAATCGCTACAAATTTCGACGGTATGTCATTAACTATTAACTTTGTACCGTAATTTTCAAAACAAAACGTTGGTATGAAGTTTAATCTTAGGTTTGTAATATTTTATGTATATAGTTTGCCATAGACGTAGTTACGTATATATAAAAAATACGAGGATTGAATAGGGTATAAGTATAAACCATCCAAACCGTCTGCAATAAAATCAGAATTTATATTCTTCGTTGATTCGCATCAATTAGGTAAAAATGACTGAATTGATAACTTCTGCACATACATCTCCTTTGAAGCGTGTTTGCTACTTACTGGCTATTATAGCATATAGAAATTTGACTGCAAAATTATATGTATAATGATTGAACAATATTTTCCACTCATTTGTACCTCTTTATAAATTGATACAAAAATATCAAATCAAATATAATATATTCCTAAAATATCAATTTGACGGCCGGTTGGCGTAGGAGGAGTGTAAGCGACTACAACGTCGAAGGTCGCGGGTTCGATTCCCGCTCAAGTCAAACATTTGTGTGCATGAACATGGATGTTTGTCTTGGTCTGGGTGTTTCTATGTATATTATGTATGTATTTACAAAAAAAAAAGTATATGTTCAGAATTTGCCTAGAATAACTAGGAATTGTTTGCAGAGGGCAATGGAAGCGTGATTGTATTCATCCAGTTGTTCTAAGCAAAACAAAAGTCGAACATATATTACTGTGATTCACAGTTATGAAATTAAACAACTCAATTACCTGAGACCTTCTGGTGTCGCTCCTGCAACTAAATTAGACTAGCACACGACTAAATTGGCCAATATAGTGAATGTAATGTCTAAATACTTAGCTATCAGGCTGCAAACGCGACGTCTTCAACACGTGGTACACAATTTTTGCAAATGTTCAATATGTCACAAATTTATTATAAACTTTGCCGAAGTTCAAAGCGGCAATTACAAGTATTTACACAATTCAATTCGCGAAGCGGATTTAACCATGTGTTTTCAAAAGGCGATGTTTTACGAGAGACGACAACTTGTTAACTTTTCAAGACAAGAGCAAAGCGTGATGGTCAATATATATCACTAAATTATCAATCGCTCACAACCTTTGCCGGGAAAATCCAATAGCGACAATTGCAAGGTTATAACACAATTCAATTGTACAAATCACACGACAAGGCAAACGGTGTGGTCGAAGGCAATTTCGCAGGTGCACAGCAAGTGTTGGAAAGAACAAAGCTATTGTTTAAGGATTCTTTTGTCGGCATCTAAAAAGGATTAAAAATAATTACTTGTGCCGCAAAAAGCAATAAAACACCTGGGTGCCATAAAGTTTGGTATTTTTGCAATTTTTGACTTTATATATCGGTTCGCTACTGCCCTTCGTTGTGGACACATCCAGTGGTTTAGTTTGCTTTTGGTGATTGTTTGCGGAAGATTAGAGTGATATCGTTATAATATGCCAAAAAGAAACGAACTTTCGTTAGAAAAACGTGTGCAGATACAAGTTCTGCATGAGCAAGGGAAATCACAGGTAGAGATTTCCAGAACTGTGAAATGTTCGCGCCGATCCGTGCAATATGCTATTGAGCGATTCTCTGCTACCGGATCTCATCGGAATAGGCCTAGAACCGGGCGCAAACGCATCACTACAGGCCGTCAAGATCGTCAGTTAATGAGAGAGTCATAAAAAAATAGGAAAAAAACTTCTTCCGAGCTTGCTGCTGAATTGTCAGTAGAAATTAGGAAATCAATTTCTGCTCGCACAATTCGCAGACGACTTCAGGAAGCTGGTTTGAGAGGGTGTAAAGCCAGAAAGAAGCCATGGCTCTCGGATGACAATAAGAAAGCTCGATATGAATGGGCTTTAAAACACCGAAGTTGGGCTGCAGAAGATTGGTCAAATGTCGTGTGGTCAGACGAATCAAACTTTGAGGTAAGTTAGTTAATTTAATGTCCTTACAATATTTAATAAACATTTTGAAAAAAATCCTCTTTACTTTAATTTAATATTTTTCTCGGGACTCAATATTTTTCTCGTTGTTGCAGATTTTTGGGACACCTGGTGTGACTTTTGTGCGGCGCCGGGTAGGTGAAGAATTTAAACCAGAGTGTGTAGTACCAACTGTAAAACACGGTGGCAGCAGCATAATGGTTTGGGGCTGCATGACTGATTGTGGAGTTGGCGAATTGTTCGTGTGTGAGGGCCGCATGAACTCTGAAAAGTACATAAATGTACTAGAATCTGCGTTGTTGCCTTCATTCACCACACTTTTTGGAGACACAAATATTGATGGCGTTAAATTCCAGCAGGATAACGCCCCGTGCCACAAGTCTGCTCGCTCGATGACATGGTTTCATGAAAATTCAATTGAACTTCTGGACTGGCCTGCCCAGTCCCCGGACCTTAATCCCATAGAGCATTTATGGGGTTTATTAAAGCGCAGAGTCCGGCGCCACACTATTAACAACAAACAAGAGCTAAAACGCTGCTTGCGTCTGGAGTGGAACGCGATAACGGCTGAAGACTGTAGAAAACTAGTACACTCGATGCCAAAAAGAATCTCTGCCGTAATTAAAGCAAAAGGTGGACCCACAAAATATTGATTATGTATTAATAAATAATGATATAAACATATAAAAATTGTTTCATTTCATTTCGGTTTGACCCTGTTAAAAAAACTGAATGGTGACATGGGTGCTCAATACTTTTGGCCAAGGCTGTATGTTTATCCATTATCTAGTACCCATAGTACAAGCTCTGCTTAGTTTGGGACTAGATGGTGTTGTGTTAATGTGGTAGAATATTATATTATATTATTATATCAATAACCATATTCCTTAAAGACATATTTTAAGGTTTCTCCTCATTGAACATAAGAAGTTGAGAACTGTTGGTCTTAAAGCTTAGAATGAAATTCTAGATTATATTCTTAGCTATCTATCTTGATTTATAATAAGGAATTTATATTCTATATTGTTTTTATTATGATTATTTAATCTATCTATGTATATTTATTTGATATTTATATATTAAATTTATAGTGTATGTACTATTTATATTAATTATAACTAGATTTAAGAGTTTATATGTATGTAAGTAAGTAGGTCCTGCGGGAAGATCAGTGTTGCAGTCTCACCCGATTCTGCAACTAATACTGACGCAGGTACCTTATTTGCGATCCAAAAATTGTTTTTCTATAGTCCATTTCACACTATACTGTTGTATGTACTGCATTGGAGTTGCAAATAAAAAACAATTTCATTTCATTTCAGCTAGCAAAGTCTCGAAATACTGTGAACACTTAAAACTTCAATTTAAGCGATTTTCAGGTTAATGATCTACAAATTTACAAGACTTTATCGAAACACATTATTTTGCCTTACCTTTACGAAACTTGCGTATTTGAACCATTGTATTTATTTATAAGCGCTGCAACTTTACAAAGGCAATGAATATAACTCCACTACCTACCCACTTCTGATTTTGAATGAAAATATATTTACTAAGAATAGCCTTTTTTGTCCTCGCTGTGAAAATGCATTTACTAATACCCCCCGCAAGATGAAAAGCAGGGGTTATGTGAGACTTGACGGCTGGAGTGCAAGGCCGTAATACCCACTAAAACCAAAGCATATACTTCCACGCCATTTTGGGGGCACCAGGGGGTCAAGTTAGCATTCTACCCTGGCACCCCGGCGGATAGCCACAACCTCCTTGGCGGCGGATGAAGAGTTTGGGCTCCGCCGCCAAGACACCCACCGGCCACAGAGGATAAGGAGGACGGCAACCTGACAAAACCGCATCTCCTCTTCCTCTGCGGCCTCACCGCAACGCAAAAAATGGTGAGCTCCTATTTGGTCGCGGGAGATAGGGCGCACGGCAACGCAACACCGACACGCCTCTCCAGCCGAGTGCGAGGGACAGACAGAACTGTCCCCCGCACCCGCATCCTTGAACGCATCCTGCGCAGGCCTCCTCCAAGCCCGCGTGGAGCGTCCACTCCTGGGATCCCACTTAGCTTCACGGTGGGTGTCCAAGCCACGGTTAATGAGCCCCCCACCACGACAAGGTGGAGATCCCACAGGGGAGGTGCCTCACTGCCCTCTGAAATTTTGGGATAAAAGAGTAATAACATACAGCATTTATAATATAGCATTTAGAAATGCTGTATGTTATTCATATAGTGATATATAATAGTGAAACTCTTTTCTCAAAGAACATTACCCAGATGCATACCGTTTAAAGATATGAGAATAGAATACTTTCGCATCGGTTTCCGTCATATCAAGAGACGCTCTATAAGTTATAATAATTGTCTGACTATATTACATTTTGGTGTGTGCCATATAGGAGATGCCAATACAGAAACATTTACAATTATCATTAGTTGCCTGTCACCAAACAAGCCGAAATTCGTTTGCTGCTCGTATTATATTTAAAAAAAATAAGACATAGCTTCTTTACGAAACTAATAAACTTCTATGAAACAATCCATCATATTATAATGTCTAGTTATACAATTACGCACACACCCAGTCACAATATACCATTATTCAAAGAAATGCTAATGTACTTTAGCTAAATTAAAATTGAAATTCAAGTTACAAGTCATTCATACCCACGAATTATCTCGGGTTCATAATATACTACGTTTCTGTTAATCTGCGACAACGATAATTGACTAACTATGGAATTCAATATTCAAATTATAGATAGATCTGTAGATTTTAGATTCGTTTTTGACATAAGCTCCATACAAAATATGTCAAATACGAATCTAAAACTACAGATCTATCTATAGTTCGAATATTGAAAATGGCCGTTAGACTGATGTATTTGACTTAATCCTGTCTACCTAAAGGATTTGCGTAATATATTCTATTCTTATACGTTCATAATATATTCCGTGATTGGCGCACAAAAATTAGAGGGTTGGCTGTTACCAACTCCATACTTGTCTTCGTCTTTATGCAAAGAGCATGTGCAAACAGGTATGTTTGACTTGAACGTTTTAATACAAAAAAGAACATCTGAGACGAAGAAAATTTTATTGCTGACAGTAAAGAAAATTGGTTTCTAGACGAATAATGTGATTCGAAGACTTAAGTAGTTATTTACTCTTCAACCATCGAATATGACTGAAAGAAGAAAAGTTCATAATACGATAAAATAAATAAAAGCTCCTTTTTTGTTTCTGAATTAGTTTAAAGTTCAAGATACTAAAGGAAAATGGCAGATCTCAATACATCAAAATGTCTGAAATTAAATTGAAGCGTACAGTAATAAAAAATATATGAAAAAATTTGGTGTAAGTAACAGAGTCTATAAATGATTCTATTTTCACTCCGGAAAGGTGGAAAAAGAAGATATCGGTGTTTGAATTTTTAGTTAAGAATGAACAATGTAGGTAAAAGGAAAGTTATAGTATGAAAGTTAAACAATGTAGGTAGGTACGTTTGAATTATCAAATGACATATGTCAGATTGACATCAAAACGCGGAAGTATTTTGTAACATCTAACTGTCACAGCCAAAGATAAAAGCAGAGCTGCACATTTTAAATCGATTTTATGTGAAATCGATACAAAATTAAAACGATGCTGTGACATTTTTAATTGATTTAAACGTTGTTTTGCTTCAAAAATATTAGCTCATTGATATAATGTTGATTAAATAGTAAATAAATGCATTTTAAACCAAACCAACTCTATAAAGGTCGATCGTATCGATTACTTACTTAATAATTGATACGGATAAATAGCACTCACGTCTATTCCTGTCACACCATTGTCAATGGCAACAATCAAATAATAAAGTATTCGTATTCAATTGGAATGCTTTTTATCATCATAAAATACTCCAGCTTGAACGAGACAAAGTGAAAATATATAAAAATCGTAGAAAAAGAAACAATTTGTTTTGTTCACATGAAGTTTAAGGTCGCCACTATAAACCCAGACCAAATTCTGCCATTGTTCTTTAGCTGCTGACTGTCCCGTGTTCCTATTGCCAAGTTCAAACTCTCTAAATTCTAGATGACCTAATTCATGAACAATTAACCAGCTTCCTGTCTCTAGGTAAAGGTTCACATTTTATATTACATTCTGCGTTATATACAATGGTTATACGATATATGAATAATATTTAGCCATTTGGATTCCAAGCAAACTTTTAACCAATGTGAGTTCAAAATTGTTATATGTAAATGTATACAAGATACATTGAGCTCATTCTGCATGAAAAGTAACATTAAACAATGTTTTGGTTCAACTTTAAAATAATATCATATTCAAGACATTTGAATATGATAATAATATTCTTACCATGGCCATGATTTGTACGAGTCTTTTCATGGCCATGATTTGTAAAGCATCCAAAACCGTTAATAATAATTAATAACGTATCCAATCCAAATAAATTTTGACGACGGGTTGGCGCAGCGGGAGTGTAAGCGACTGCTACGCCGATGGTCGCGGGTTCGATTCCCGCTGAAGTCAAATATTTGTGTGCATGAACATGAATGTTTGTCTTGGTCTGGGTGTTTCTATGTATAATATGTATGTATTTACAAAAAGAAAACTATATATGTATGTTTATCCATTGTCTAGTATCCATAGTACAAGCTCTGCTTAGTTTGGGACTAGATGGTGATGTGTGTATGTGGTAGAATATTATTATTCATTTATTCATCATTATTCAAATTTAATTTACATTTTTGAATATATCACTAACAAAAGAATACATTTAAAAATATAAAAATACCGTATATTATTATTATTATTATTAAAACTTTCCTTTCTATTGTACATAAAAACCGTACATACAAGACAGTTAATTTCCAATTTGATGTGACAAATTAATATTTGACTTGAACACTTTCAATTAATAAAATAGGTCCTCGTTGTACAGCATAAGAGGAACGCATTTCCGTCAAGAACTCTTAAGTTCTGAGAACTATCTCGTGCGTGTTACCTTTGTACCTAATAATAATAAGTAAGTGAATATAAGTTTATTACGGAAATGAATAACGAAGTGTATTAAATAATTTATGGGCTTGCGTTCATGTTTGTGCATGCACACATATTTTCATCCTACACACTTCACATAAATGCGAAAGTTAGTGAGAACGGATGGATGAATGGATGTAAGTTACTCTCTTCCTCAAAAAAAATTCGAACGGATTTTGGTGAATCATAGATAAAACCTCAGATTAACACATAGTCTGATAACCGCCAGTCACGTGAGAAAATCCATGCGTAAAAGCTAGTATACCATGTATCTAATCTCTTGTAGAGTAACATGATAACACGGCACGACATTTGTACATCATACGGGACAAAAAATCTAGCCAGACCTTGTAACAAGCGAGACTGCGAGAGGCCTAGTGTTGAATGAAAATCATAGCTTTTCCATTTCCGCAACGAAATCTATATTATTCTAGTATACTGAACTGACATAAAATATGCCTATTTATGGCAATCTATATATATTGGATGTAAAAACTTAGAGCTCAATCAATTCTGGATCGTATTCCCTGTGTTCCTATTTTACAAGGGCTTTTGTGAATATTTGATTCCTTACGTGTTGCTAGTGAAAATAACGAAACAAAGACTTTTCAACCAAAAGGTTTGCCCTTACATATGTAGGTAGATTAACATCTCTGTGAGTTGTATTCAAATGTAATATATTTCTCGAGACACGTGTTTATTTTTATATTTTATTTAAATACAAGGACCAACAATATAATTACAAGAAATATCTTCAATACAGCTTTCATATTATATATAATCTACAGTAATTACACAGGTAATAGGTATGCATAACATTGGGAAAAAAAATTGTTCAAAGAGATTATGTACAGTCTACAATTTATACCATAAGATACACAAAAGCTTCTTCTTTCTCTTAGCGTTATCCCAGTTTCAATTTGGGGTCCGCTTTCTGGTCTATCCGGATTTGGCTGAAGATTAGCTTTTCCACGGAGTGACTGCCTGTCTGACCTCCGCAACCCAAAGGGATAGCGATATTCCATGGTTTAGACTAGTGTCAGTTTATTTAAAAGGTACTGACGCCCTGTAACGACTGTCAAAGTTCTTCATGACAACCGGGACCGACGGCTTTACGTGCTCTCCGAGGCACGGGACAAGCGATAATTAACAATTCAATACGCACATAACTCCGAAAAGTCAGTGGTGCGCGCCTTGGATTCGAACCCGATACCCTCTGCATGGCAGTCTGTTGGTATATCCACTCGGCTATCGCTGCCTCCATAAAATACACAAAAGCAAAGAAATGAAATTATTTATATTATTATAAATATATAAATCTTAATTGTGTTCTTTGTTTAATGAAGAAATATTACTACATATAAGCATTGAAAGCGTAGGCATTATATGACAACCTGACCTCTTAATTATCTGGGGACATGGCAGTGCCCCCGCCAAGTCGAGCAAAAAAGCGGCACGGCCATACCATCCTTTTCTCGAAGCAATTCAAGCCATTTTCAACCTCCTATAACTTCGTTGTGGATAAACCTAGATGCCTGATGAATACGCAAGCAGGCATTGTATAAATATGGTATATTTTAAATTTCATTCAATTTGCAGTAGTATAAAAATTATAACGAGTCAAAGTTTCTTAATTTTGTCACTCACTGACCGATCATCAAAAGAATAAGATACTTCTAGCAGACATAGAAGCTTAAAATTAGTGTGTAGTAGTAGAATACAATAAGCGTGTAGTTTCGCCGAAGATGGTCCGGCTCCTAGGGCAGCCCACTTATAAAAAAATACAGTTATGATTATTCGAAATATTTGAAATTTCACGGGTTAATACTACCTACTCGTGCTAGTAGTACCATAGACATCAGTGCAAGTGTGTTTCATAACCCGCGCATCGTCATTTTGAAGTCAGATGATAGTTTTCTTGGTCATGACAAGACGATACACGTTTTATAATCTCCATTATCTAAATCCTTTTGAAAATTAACAAATTTAAAACAAATCTCTTTGCTCTGAACTGTGCAAATTCATAATTATTTAATCTATTTATCAGCGAATTACAGGTGAGTGTTATTATTTAATTTCCTTTTTTGTATTTTTACGAGATCATACTCAATTCGGGTGTAATTTCCGGGCCCAAACATAGCCCGGGCCTTTCTAGGATTATTGAAATGTAGTGTTAGTATTTTGTTAGGTTTATATGTTTTTTTTTAAGTTTGTCTGACATGTTTCTTGTTTTAGGGTTCCGTACCTAAAAGGTAAAAACGGGACCCTATTAAGTACTAAGCCTCGGCTGTCTGTCTGTCTGTCTGACCGTCTGTCTGTCTGTCTGTCACCAGGCTGTATCTCATAAACCGTAATAGCTAGAAAGCTGAAAGAACAATGGCAGAATTTGGTCTGGGTTTGTTGTGGCGACCTTAAACTTCATATGAACAAAACAAATTGTTTTTTTTTCTACGATTTTTAATATTTTCACTTTGTCTTGTTAAAGCTGCAGTATTTTATGATGATAAAAAGCATTCCAATTGAATACTTCATTATTTGATTGTTGCCATTGACAATGGTGTGACAGGAATAGACGTGAGGGCTATATCCGTATCGATTATTAAATAAGTAATCGATACGACCGACCTTTATAGAGTTGGTTTGGTTTAAAATGCAGTTATTTAATATTTAATCAACATGCAGTTATTTAATATTTCATAAGCTAATATTTTTGAAGCAAAACAACGTTTAAATCAAATAAAAAAGTCACAGCATCGTTTTAATGTTGTATCGATTTCACATAAAATCGATTTAAAATGTGCAGCTCTGCTTTTATCTTTGGCTGTGACAGTTAGATGTTACAAAATACTTCCGCGTTTTGATGTCAATCTGACATATGTCATTTGATAATTCAAAAGTACCTACCTACATTGTTTAACTTTCATACTATAACTTTTTCTTTTACCTACAATGTTCATTCTTAACTAAAAATTCAAACACCGATATCTTCCTTTTCCACCTTTCCTGAGTGAAAATAGAATCATTTATAGACTCTGTTACTTACACAAAATTTTTTGATATATTTTTTATTACTGTACGATTCAGTTTAATTTCAGACATTTTGATGTATGGAGATCTACCATTTTCCTTTTCACAATTTATGTATTTCGGTTGCCGCTATAACAACAAATACTAAAAGTAAAAAAATACAGATATTAAGGGAGGGTCCCATACAATAAACGTGTTTTTTTCGTATTTTGTGCTCAAAATTACTAACGGTAACAGGTAGACGCTTAAAATTTTCACAGCATATGTAATTGTATATTACCTTTCAAAATAAATAGTTAAATAAAAAAAGTAAATAATAAAGGGGGCTCCCATACAACAAACGTTATTTTTAAGCAGTTTGTTACTCGATGTTATTAAAAAGGTACAAACTTAAAAAATATTTAAGTATACATACAACAAACGTGATTTTCTTTTATAAATGATGGTACGAAACCCTTCGTGCGCGAGTCCGACCCGCACTTGCCCAATTTTTTTTGTTAGGAGTATACACACCCAAAGAGAGAGGGCGCTGCAGAGCAACAGTACACAACGGCTCTGTGTTTTATCGTGTTAAAAAATTTAAAAAAAAACCGCGAAACAGTGAAAAACCCGCTTAAAAAACAAGTAAAAGTGAAATTAAATCATATCAAATAAAAATATTTATGTGTTGTCCCTTGAAATTTGTGATACAGTGCAAAATCTGAAAACAAGCTTTACCAAGTTACTGTGCGTATAAAATCGGACCACAAAAACTATAAAACATGAAAAAATTGCTATAAATATAAATACCGCGAGTGAAAACTTGTTTAACAATAAAAATAACATTGTGAAAAGCAAGAACAAATTATTTAGTGAAAATATAACCTAAAAATTGCAACGTTGAAAAACAAACAAACTCTCGCGAAACAGTGGAAACCCCGATTAAAAGCAAGTTATAGTGAACATTAATCATATTAAATACAAGTATATATGTGTTGACTCTCGAAATTCATAATAAAGTGCAAAACGTGAAAATAAACATTACCAAGTTACTGTGCTTAAAATCGGACCATAAAACCATAAACATCAAAATCTTTGCCATAAATATAAATACCGAGAGTGAAAAATTATGTAACAATAAAAATAATATTGTGAAAATCAGGCACAAATTGCTTAGTGAAAAACATAACCAAAAAATTGCAAATGCGCACAGTCATATTTCATATTTCTAAATTTGGATAAAGCGAAATCTGTTACGAATCGGCTGAACTGTTTACCTATCACAGATACGACGATACCGTTCTACAATAACAATAGAGTAAAGGTGCAACATTGAAGATAGTGCCACAACATTTCGCTAGAGGGCAGGAAAATAAAAAATGGAACAAATTGCAGAAATGATAAAAGTCTTTCAAACAAAGTTCGATGAACAATCAAAAGAAATGAAAGAGAGTATTCCAAATAGCATAAATAAAAATATAGATGAAAAATTCATTATTCTTGAAACAAGACAGCAACAGTTGGAAAAAATTACGGAAGAACAAGGACAAAAAATTCGAAAATTTGAACAAATATTGAGAAAGAAAAACCTGATTTTTTTCGGAGTAGAAAAAACTGAAATTAGCTACTTTACACTGCAAAATAAGATTTTAGATATAATTAACAACACTATGAAAGTCGACTGTCAAAAAGGAGATATTGAGTGTGTTTCGCGCATGGGAAAGAAATCGGAAAAGATAAGACCTATAATTGTTACTTTCACCACAATGGGGAAGAAAATAGAACTACTCAAAAACAAAAAGATGCTCCCAAAATCCGGTAATATTTACATTAAAGAAGACTATCCTCCTGAAGTACTTGAAGAAAAAAAAAAGCTAAGTACGCAACTACAACAAGAAAGAGAACAAGGAAAAAGGGCATATATCAAATACAACAAATTAGTAATTCTACCACAGAAAGTAAACACTCAACATGAACGTCAACAAAGAAATCTATCGGAATCCCCAGACACAGAGATAGTTGTCGACAAGGAAAAGAAAAACTCTTCTAAAAATCCGATTAAGAAAAATAAAATGGATCTTTACTTAGTAAAAAATAAAGTGGTAAATACAGAAATTAAGTCACCACCACGTCAGCCATTATCCAAGAAATGACATAATGAAGCGACCTCTCTAAGGCCCCCATCACGGCCGGTCACCGCGGGGGTCTCAGACCAAAACCCTCCACTCCACCCTATATACATATGTACATATAACGCTCGCTCATTACTATCTGATGAAAGGCTACTAGAGTTCAAACAATCGATAACAACGATTAAATATGACATCATTGGTTTATCTGAAATCAGACGTACAGGTTATAATATAGAAGAATGTAAAGACCATATATTCTGCTATTTCGGCGAGACTAAAGGCCAATATGGCGTAGGTTTCCTCATTAAAAAGCACCTAAAAAAGTACGTAGAAAGTTTTATTGCAATCAACAAACGAATTTGCATACTGCACTTGAAATTTGAGAACACAAACCTACCCATCATTCAGGTCCATGCGCCGACCTGCGACGCAACCGAACTGGACATAAAAAAAAATTCTATGATCAAATACAGGAATCTCTGAAGCATTGCAGTAAGAATCTTATAGTTATGGGAGACTGGAATGCCCGTGTTGGCCAAAAAGTGAAAGGCGAGGACAGAATATTGGGAAACTCATGTTTCGGAAAAAGAGACAAGAGAGGTAAAACTCTACTTCAGTTCTGTTGGGAAAATAATTTGTTCGTCATCAATAGCCTTTTCAAAAAGAAAAAGAAGAACATTTGGACATGGCTTTCCCCGAACAAAAGTAAAAGCCAGATAGACTATATACTATTAAATGTTAAAAATAAGTTTATTAACATTGAAGTGATAAACAGTCTATCATTCTCAAGTGACCATCGACTTGTGAGAAGTACTTTATTGTTAACCAACACAAAAAAATCTAGAGCAACATACAAAAATAACAAATTTTCTCTAAAATCTACAGACGAGCAACAGAAATACACTGAAGCTTTAAATTTGAATATCTCAAAGATAAAACTAGAAGATAAAGACGATGTAGAGACGTACTATGTTAAAATTAAGCAAGCAATCGATAAAAGTTTAAAGTCCATATGTAATAACAACGTAAGTACAAAAAAACACTACATTATTTCAGATAGTACAAAAAACCTCATAAAAAGAAGAAATAAGTTAATAAATAAAAAACAACTTACACTAGAAGAGAAAAAAGAAAAATGTTTTTAAAAACATTCATAAAATTATCAGAAAAGAACATCACGAATACAGATTATCCACTATTGAAAAATATCTTAAAAAGTCAGGAAGTGTGAAAAAAGGTTTGAAAGAACTAACAACATCTAAAAAATGGATTCCTTGCTTGAAAAAGAACTCAAGTACCTGTATCAAGAAAACATACTCTAGGTCAGAAATAATAACAGTTGCCACTGAATTTTATAAAGATCTCTACGCTTACAAAACACCGTCTAGTATAGAGACTCTACCCCTTAATGAAAACAAAAATACAATACAAAGATTCTCTGCTCAAGAAATTCTTACTAAGATAAAATCTTTAAAGAAAGAAAAAAGCAGTGGTCCAGACGGCATATATAACGAAGCGATTTTAACGGGGAAATCTTTCCTAGTGCAACCTTTAACCAACCTGTTCAATAAAATACTAGATGACAGAAAAATTCCTACTGAATGGGCAAATTCAGATATAGTGCTACTCTACAAAAAAGGAAACCCTGCTGACATAAGTAACTATAGACCAATCAGCCTACAATCAAATCTCTATAAGCTGTTTGCTTCATGCCTCGAAAATCGCCTTGCGAAATACACTGAAGAACACCAACCAGTGGAGCAAGCAGGATTTAGAAGTATGTACTCAACTGTAGATCATATTCATACATTAGAACTAATTATAGAGAAATACGAAGAAATAAAACGCCCGCTCTACCTAGCGTTCATCGACTACGCCAAAGCATTTGACTCTATATCCCATACCAGCATGTGGAAAGCCTTACAGGAATGTGATGTACCATCAGAAACAATAGAGCTCATACAAGACATATATAAGAAAAGCACAAGTAGAGTAAAATTAGATAAAACAGGCACAAAAATAGACGTATGTAGAGGCGTTAGTCAAGGTGACCCCCTCTCACCCAGAATTTTTGTTACCGTCCTACAAAATATTATGAAGACACTACAGTGGAAAAACAAAGGGATAAACATCAACGGTCATTTTCTAAGTAATCTCAGGTTCGCTGATGACATCATACTCTTCGCAGAAAACCCATCACAATTGGAGTCAATGATAAACGAAATTAACAATATCAACAAAGAAATTGGTCTAGAACTAAATACATCAAAAACAAAAATTATGACAAATAGCATTAAAACACCAATACACACTAATAGTGACTTACTAGAATATGTCCAAGAGTACACATATCTAGGCAAACAAGTGTCATTTAAAAAATCTAGACATCAAGATGAATTAATGAGACGTGTAAACATGGCCTGGAACAAATTTTGGAGCCTGAAAGAAATCCTAAAATCAAATATTTCAATGAAACTGAAAAAAACTGTGTTAGACTCTTGTATCTTACCTTCTCTCACCTATGCATCCCAAACATGGATTTTTAATAAATATACCAGGAACAAAATAGTAACAACCCAAAGGGCCATGGAACGGAGCATTCTAAATCTAAAGTTAAAACACAAAAAGAGAAGCACTGACATTAGAAATACAACAAAGCTGATTGATGCTCTAGAGCACTGCAAAAGTCTGAAATGGAGGTGGACTGGCCATGTTGCACGTATGGGCGAGGAAAGGTGGGCCAAAAGGGTAACTCTATGGAAGGGACCTGTGGGCAAGAGAACCAGAGGTAGACCGACAGAGAGATGGCTCGATGAAATTGAAAAAACGGCGGGAAAAGACTGGATAGACAAAGCAAATGATAGAACGATGTGGAGAAAAATGGAGGAGGCCTTAACTCTACAGGGAGAGGTCCTTAATACATAGTCAAAGAAAAACTAAACAATTAATTGCATGTTAGAAATATATTATAATATTAGAATTGAATTAACTTATTAAAATTTGTATAATTTTTTTTCACTTAAATTAATTTTAATTATTATACAATTCAATACAATTGCATGTTTCAATGATACAAAAATTGTAAATCTATTTTATTAAGGAATAATAAAAGGCTTAAATAATAATAATAATACACACCCAATTAAACACAGTAGCGTCTAATTATTTTTCACTTATTAAGTATATTTTGATTGATCCCAAAGTTTATTTTCAGTATACCTTAGATAGCCCACATATGAATGACATGGTAAAAGTATTTTAGGAAAAAATTGGTTGCCTGTAAAGTCGGTATACGGGCGAAAGTTTTACGTGACAACGACTTTGAGTGGTAAAATAATTTTAATGTGAATATTCATTCGTATAGTAGGAAGAAGGATGAAAGACGCGTGCCTTTTACTTTTTATGTCTGTCTCTCTCGCTCTTAGGCGGGACGCGTGCCTCTCACTCGCTCTCATTGTGAGCGCATAACGTGAGCGGAGCGTAACGCAGTTTCTTGAAGTGTCACCCGGCAAACCAATTTATAAGACGTTGTCACGTCAAAAGAACTGATTTATTTTTTATTTTTGATAAAAAAAATCTAGTTTGTTCCACATCTCACTTAAGCTTATATGCGACATGAAAATATATTAATTAAGAAGCAATAATTACACGAATAAATACCGAACAAAAATATTAACAGTCAATGTTTATTTTGTACTAACTCTATTACCATTTATTCTGTACCTACTGTAAAAAATAAGCATGTATT
This sequence comes from Euclidia mi, assembly GCA_944739405.2. NCBI lineage: Eukaryota > Metazoa > Arthropoda > Insecta > Lepidoptera > Erebidae > Euclidia > Euclidia mi. The sequence continues at coordinate 50,047,968 of OX123194.2, read as the reverse complement.
ATCTTTAAGTTATATATGGCATGCTTAATTTGCTCATCAACCTATCCACTTCTTCTTTGGGTCACTGCCATTGTCATCATGTCAATCTATCGATTGTTAATTGTTATCACGTCGAACTACCTACCTAAAAGTTGTAATGTGTATATAAAAATGTATTGCTCAATATTTTAAGTGAACTCCAAAGTTTGTTTTTGAGTAATAAAGATCTCTAAAACTGAATTTTCCTCTTTCTTCGTTAATTAGGTCAAATTGCTTACAGCAATAGCGTGTCGTTGTTGAGTTTAAATTTTGTTATAAATCTATGCAGTTATTTTTGAGTTCTGTTTGTTATTTGTATTACGTACAGACAAACTCGATGAATTTTATAAGACATAAATGAAGCAGCTTAAAACTTATATAAACACATTTTTTTTATTGTCATGCTCATCTCTGAAACAAATTAACGAAACAATTTTTAAGAAGAAAATGTGCAACTTCATCTATGATTTTTAAAAACCTGGAGACGCGTGCTTTGGACGTGTGCCTGGGGACTGGTAAGCTTTCCTCACCATCTTCTATACTTCTATAGACCACTGCTGCAAAGACTCGTTAGGGCGCTGACAGCGTTCACGCAACTGAGCTCGGAACACAATATACTCCAAGTGCGCGTCGCCGAACCTGGACTCTAGAGCCTCCATGAGCTGTTCGTAGGTGGCATCTTTTCCAATAGACGCTAACACCGATGTTGCATCATCGCGTAACGCTTGTGCATTCTTGGCCTGCTCTCTATTCCAACTGTTGCTAGTAGAAGCGGCTTCAAACTGCATCCTGTACGTCTCCCAGGATGAGGTACTGTCGATAGAAGGTACTTTAAAATTACCAGCACCTGATGAGGCGACTGTGACCGAAGGGACGTTAGTCTTTATCCTCCTGAGCTCCTCCTCTACGGTAGCTATGCGGGTGTGCATCTCTTCCGATACTGTAGCCATGCGGGACTGCATCTCTTCCTCAATTGAGCCATGCGAGATTGCACTTCACCGATACTTATCTCCATCTCGGCAAATTTACGAGCGTTCTCCGATATATAACGGCGAATCTCTTCCTGGCTCTCCATTATCTCGTTAAGCTGCTGCGAGTTTTGCTCGAGTCGAGATTCGAGTTGCTAGGAGTTCTGCTCGAGTCAAGATTCGAGTTGCTGCGAGTTTTGCTGGATTATTGCTGCGAGGTCTGCGAGAGACATCGGGTTAGCTGTGCCTGCGGACATAAATACCCCTCTTTCAGATCCGCTTCCTTGCGAAGGAGCTTCCATGCTCACAACTTCCGGGTTAGAGTCGCCTTGCTCTTGAGCGGCAGCCCTTGCACGTGTCGTAGGCCCTTCCATCGGCATAACTGGCATCTTTAATCCTTCCAATCCCACTTCTGACACCAATTGTTATGGACGGGGTAACGGGTTTTGAAGGAAACACCAAGTAACGCAGATTAAACTTTATTGACTATGCACAGCGTACACTTTTCACGACGCGTCGTTTGAACTCGACGCGGACAGCACCAACACTAAAGTCTGTTGCACTGTACTTCACTTCACTGCTTCTTTTTCCTTTTACTTCTTCGTTTTACGACTTCTCAACTTAAACTGGCGTTTAGCGTGTCTACACCGCCTTTTATACTCCTAGGAATGTTCTAGAATCTAAATCCATTAATTTAGATTTTCATTTCTTTATTCCTTTGTTTTCATCTCCTATATCTTTTTAACCTTTCCATTCGTTCCTGAAGTTACTACAATTTTCGAATTTTGTTTCAAAATATTTAAATATTCTTTTTTTTAATATTTGCCAAATATTCATTTTCATTTTCCAATTTATTTTTTCTCGTCCATAACATGATGCAAATACCATCTTTTGCGTAGAGACGGAAAACTCGACATCAAACCCTATACGACTGCCTCGTAGGTCTCGCGGCATAAATGTGCGCGTGGGATCGGGAGGTCCCGGGTTCGATTCCTGGGTCGGGCAGTGTTATTGAGTTTTTCTGTCATGAAATTCTCAGCAGCACGGAGTCTGTAAATGTGCCCGGTACGGCAATAGGCTCGCCCCTTATTACGTGGGACTAAAGTATATCTGGCGAAAAGTGAGTGTAGAAATACACCTCTGCCTACCCCTTCGGGGATAAAAGGCGTGACGTTATGTACGTATTTTCCAATTTTCAAAAAAATCAAAATCCACATTACTGTTATGACTGGGATTTGAACCCACGCCCTCAGATCGTAAAGCGGATGTGTTATCCGCACGGCCATCGCCTTGTTGGGTTGAATTTGGCGAACACTAGACAGAGTGTTACAAAAGTGTTTACGTCATCTAATTGGAAACTGTCATTTCCAAATATAAAATAGTCTTCAAACCTTATTGCTAATTATTTTGTTTGACGACCAGACAATTTGTCATGTAGATGTGAGTATGACTTAAATGCGCTTCTTGGATAGTTTGACAAGGTTTGACATGACACTGGCCGTCACAATCAAGTCACAATATATAAGATTACAAAGTTACATTTGCAGTTAGGGCTTTACGAGAATTCGTTGTTGATATACAAGAAGTAGAAGGTACCGGAAAGGGAAAAATGTAGGACTATCTACAAAAATAAATGAGATCCCATAAAAACAATACTTGTCAATAAAAACAACTCTCGCAATTCAGTTCTTCTACTTTAAAAGTTATGAGATGCACGTAATACAAAGTCGGTAATTAATACGTTTAAATAAATAGATTGACTTGGCAATCGCACTAAAGAATCTAATTTATAAAATTATGTATTACTTGTGAGATCTATGGTGTTTTCATGCGATGGTCGAGTCAATCTATTTATTTAAAACGTATTAATTACTGACTTCTTACTCTTCTTTCTTCTGGCTTGCCTTAGTTGGCCAAGGCAGAGTTGATAGTCCTGCGGGCACTCTTGGAAATCCACTCCGACCAGCCAGTAAAGGCAAGCAGGAGACAAGGCCCTAACCGACTCCCTGAAGTATTCAAACCGCAGTGTTGCCACGCACATTCAGCTCGCCACTGCCCTGCGTTTTGTAAGCTTTCTGTTCATCTTGTAATACATTTTTTGTTTATATCACAAGATGAAGGCGATGTTTGAAAGCCGTTACTCTGCCCGCTGAGTTTGCGTTAGTCTCATGTTGAGGTAACGACTGCCCTAGCGGGGTAATATATTATTATTATTATGTCGGAGTTATCATATAAATAGGTATAGATATTATAACGACCTTCATTGGCATTTATTTTTCATGGTAATTATTTTTACGCTTCATATGATTCAGTTTCCACATCCGTTTCCTGGTGGCAATAATAATAAATTATATATAACAGCATTGTTACAGTAATTTATATTAATTTCATAGAATTTCCGTCAAGACATAGCTATATATAAATATCTAGAATCTTTTCTATATCTACTAACAAATACCCACCACGCTAGCTAAGTGCGTGTTGGCATTGGCAGACGAAGGTTTTGATATTAATTAATATATACATATAATATTATAAATAACTAACACCAAGACACATAACCTTCGATTTTGGTCATCACATAAAGATTCGACCCAAATGGTAATCAATTCCTTGACCAGTTTTGCGTTCAGGGTCAGCTTCGAGTAAATATGGTACCATATCATAACTATTTCATTATCACAAACAAAAGGCTAAACGTTAAAGGTATCTCACCAATTGATGGTGCTAATAAAAAGACGTTACCATTTAGCACGTAATATTATTATGGCTATCATTACACAGGCCTATGAGATCAGATCGGCACTAAGACTCTAAATGACCCAAAACTAATGACGTTGTCATTAACACTCCTCATAAGCGGCGGGTACTTAATTTATTGTTTGTGTGTGCGTGACTGTAATGATGAGAAACAATCACCATATAATCCTACATATAATGGGGCAACATGAGTGTGATAATGTAATAGAAGACTATATGCAATGTAAGAGCATATGCTATTGCATATTGACAGTTTCAAAGTTAGTTTACGAATTTTAGCGATTTTTTTTTATATAAAAAAGACAAATTAAGCTACAAAAAGATGTCCCACTGCTGATTTTAGGCCCTATTTTTACAATGAAGAAAAGTAATCTCTCGGTCTAAAATGCCGGCTGAGATCGGGTGAGTTGATGTCAAGTTTTTACAAAAAAGTTATGGAGAACATATAGACATGCAGATTTCCACTTCATATTTTCCGTTGCTGCTTAGCAAGCATTAATTAAGATTTTAATTACAGAAAAATTAAGAAAGTCAGGGATGCACGCCGAGGTTCTCCACTAAGCAATTATTGATGTTTTAGTTTGTTATTACTAAACAGTATAATCATCACCAAAGAGCTCAGATATTTACATAGAGGCGCATTTTCTATGGGCGCTCTGATGACAAACTTTCTGTGACCCAAAATGCCGCTTGGCGGCGTGGCAGTCGCGCTGTGACAGCTGTCTCTACGAGAGCAAGAGAGACGAACGTTCCTCCTGTGTATCTTAACTACGAGAGCAAAAGAGATGACGAACGTCATCAGTGCCGCCAACGGCGCCAACTACGAACTACACTGACGACAGTCGCCACTTGGAATCGGCACTCGAAATCCTTAAGAAATGCGCTTCTTTGTAAATCTGTATTCAGTGTCATCACTGTCAAGAAATGTCAGTTGCCATGAAAATATTTTCATGACAGATCAGTATTTTCAATAGCCAATAATGTTGCAATTAAAGTTACACGTATAAAGGAAAGGTCTAGAATCTCACAGAAGAGTAGATTACAAAATATCTTGTAAACATAAATTACATCAGTGATTAAAGCGTAAACATAGCTATTCCCTTTTTCTGATTGGCTGTATTGTAAGGACGCACCCATTTCAATCTTTATCAATTACATAGCAAATTGTGTAATTATAGTACTAATTTTATGCTGATTATAATCGAAGGATATGACATTGGCGCCCGGGGTTCCGTTTTTAGGACAACTCAGTTGTGAGAATATAATTTTCCACAGAGCACCTATATGCCTACCAAATTGACGCAATTCAAAGGGCAATATCGTATTTAGTCCAGTGTAAGAGTATTGAAGGGTACTGACTATCAGTAACGAGTGTGAAAGTCTTCGTGACAAGTGGCAACGATTGCATTAAGTGCTACTTAAACATAGAGGAGTATGATATTCGTTTTTCGATTTACTTGCCACTGTGGTTTGGACTCGTACAGTGGTATAGCAGGTACGGTGGGATACCATTATATCTGCTATATTTCTTGATTAATGTCTTATTACTCTGTTGCTTATGATCTTGAAATTTATGTTAGAAATCTGTAATTGATGTTAATATTAGGTTACAAAATTACTAATATATATTTCTAAATTAAGCGTTTCAACGATTGAATGACATCATTACCCAGCCATATACATAATATGATAATTTATTAAAGACAGCCCTTTTTTCAGTTTGCCAGTACATCAACCACTCCAAGTGAATCTTTATATACTTTACATACCTCCGAGATATTTTCCTCGACTAAGCAAATACTATTTGCTAACATGTTTTCAGAAAACTAACTTCAAAAAGAAAATCTACGTGTTTTGCATAGCAGTTTTCTCAAGATTTGCCAACGAAAATGTTGTATTTAAAGTTGCATTACAAATTTACATAATGGCAAGTTGCCAGTTCGATGTCCACGCTAGGATGTATCAACTTTTTTCGAGGACAGACTACAACAAAAAAACCTTGTGTCGTGTCGGTAACCGTGGTCTTGTTACTTCAAGCGGGTTTCACTCTACTGCCTTAAAATAAGCCTGCCTGTTTAAGTCGGAGTTTCACCATCATTTTATTTTTCACCCACTCCTTTTAAATTTAGAAGGCTTATTTGCATTTTCCTTATGTAAACTCAAAATTAGTTTCCTAGTACAAGTTAATGGTTGGAATTCTCTTTACTTTTGAACATTATTAATATTTTGACATCTTTTGCTCAGTAGGTTTAGTAAGTTCTAAACAGAAAGGTAACTGCTAAGTCGGAGGTTGTGTGATCGTTTCCCACTGGGTAAAAATGTTGTGTGATGAGTACACAAAGTTGATCCGTGTGTTGGTGTAATTTATGTATTAAAAGAATTTATGACTTATATATTCTTTAATAGGTAAATTTGTCGGCTACTTGGTTTCATTAGTACACGTCCTGATTTTTTTTTTATTAAAAAGAACCCGTCAAATTGACTTCACGCTGCCTGATGGTAAGCTGACAGTAAAGTCCTATTGGGAAGGCCACCATCCACAATTGCTGGTTAAGTAATGTGACATGACGGCTCTCACTTTGACGGCCTTGAGAGATGCTTTTTCACGCCCCGCTTAAAGGACGATCAAGGGAGGAAGGAAACAACTTAGCTGATGGTACGGCAAAGATAAGATGTACCGAACCTTTTCTTAAGTGACGGTATCTGCTCTACCGTGTAAGCGTGGCACTTTAACCCGGAATGTGTTGTTGTCACGCTTAGTTTGGAATCAGTTTGTTTGATCAATCTTGACCCAGGACTTCATTGTTTTTAAATATAAAGGTGAGTTAATATAATACTTCTTACTTATAAGTATTGCCCTCGTGTAAATGAAATGGTTCGGGAATCAAATCCGTAGCCGGTAATTTCGTAAATTCGATATTCAAGACATTGCATTAACGACATGCATACTTTTGTAAAATTTTAAGATACATACATACGTCATACGTTCTGCCAGACCCAACTTTCACTACCATACATAAGTGTAGGTACTAACACCCCTCTCTGCACTTATATATAATTGTAAGGTATGCCAATGAAAAGCAAGTTCCAAAAAATAATAAGGGAGTAGACTTTGTCCGCGGCTCCGCTCACTTGGGAGTCAGGTTATCGTGGTAGAGGGTCACTAATGGCACTCATCAGCCTCTAAACATCTCCAGAAACATCAAATCATTAACTATATTGTGCCATTGCAACGCGTAAAAAGGACAAGCAATACACTTTTCCATTGACAAATATTATTATGAAATCATGAGTTTGCAAACCTTACTTGACACAAAAAATAAGAAAACAACAAGTCAGTGTTTCATAGGTAAAATTATAATACCCTTGAAGTACTGGCGTTAAAATCTCCCTCACACTGGGCACGAGTGTTCTAGGAACGCGCACGCCCAATGTAAGCTCGGCCTAAGCTGCATTTTATTCGGTTAGATCAATATATATAGAAAATGAAACTGATATTACTGTTAAGTGGGACAGATTCGTTGCTTACCGATATAGTGTATATCTGTATCAAACAAGAGATGGTTTTCAAAATCATGATCATCGTATCAACCGATAGACGTATACTGCTTGATACCTGCCTCCCCGGAGGCTCTGAGGCTCGAGCACGAAAAACTCTCGAGAAAGTATTCGTATCGTAAATGTCAAAATTTGTATGACAATTGTACAGCGTATCGTACGTAAGATGCAACTAATATTGACAGCACATTATATAGTCTAAGGGCAGCATCTTAATAAGGTTATATTTCTTTGGGCAGCACAAACTACTTTCGATGACTATCCTGTCGTAAATGTCATGAAAATTTTATCAAGCTTTCTAACAAATAAGCAAAAAACGGCAGCACGAACTCTGTTTTGACATAAGCAAAGTAAAGTTAATGTCATTTTGTCGAAACAATTTTCACCTAGAATTTGTTGGTGAGAAAAGATTCGAAACATAAATGTATCATATTTACACGTTTTAAGCCTTTTTACGATGAATATTTATGTAGTTTCATAGTTGATGTGTTCCTTTTGAATGTAGGCTATGATTATTGACACAATAAAAAAGTAATCACGCAAATTTCGCCACTTTAAATATGTAGTAAATAACACCATATTTTGGTTGCGAGCAAAGTGAAAATTATCATTATACGAAAAATAAAGTACCAGTCAACATCGACATCATATCAATTTTCTAATATGAACATAGGATGTTCTTTAGAGACTCTTTTAACACGCCGGCGTACTCTACTCTACAATTAAGTAGGTACTCTACAGACTCTACAAGTATAAAATAACTTATCCTATCTGACATATATATCTTCAAGGCGGTAAAATTGGGCCTGTAAGATTGTTAAAAAAGCCACTTATTTTGAAGTAGGTACTATAATATGCGGGCACAGCGAGAATAATAATAAAATTTAAGTGACAGAGGAGTATCTGATGTAAATAATTTGTGAGTCTTATATGAGCGTCTTACCTAGCCATCTCGGATATGACTGTCTGAATATCAATAAAAACAAACGCTTTAGTCAGAAGACATGTGATAAGATAGATGTCTATTAATCTTATTAAGCTCTAGTGATAAATGAAAAACACCAATACAACAATAACCATTATTTTATTTTCAACCAAATATTCTTATAAAAATAGGCTTTGAATGTCAGGTACATAACACTGGTTCACTTTATTAGCTTCTGTATAAAACTTCATGCTTCTTAGTTATACAAATAACCGAAATCTTCTTTAGATATCATATATTGAAGGTGTTCCAACAAACAATGAAACTTGTAAACTTATATTATATTATTATAAACTTCTCGTTGAACACGTTATGTTATGTTGTAGTATTCACGCAGTTTTAACCAAAATAAAATAATGTATCACGAAAACCTTCCATAATAGTATTTAATTCTTTATATAACAATATGCCAATGATTTAATTACTCCTTCCTCGTATTTTTATTTACTAGATTTTTATTTCATGACATAAGTCCGTCATCAATGACAAGAAAGGACATTCGGAAACCATACATTTTTTTTTCGTTTTCTACCAAAGAGTTTAGTATTATGCTGCTTCAATATGTTATTTTTGAATTGGCGTCCATTTATGCATTACATTTTAAATCAACACAGTGTTGTTACTATTACAAAATAAATTTAATAAATATTAACCTTTTCACCTAGTTTGGAACGTACCATTTATTCAATAAGGCGGTCATTTAGCTCACATTGCCACTTCTCTATTTTAACACGCTTTTATTAGGTCGTCGTGTATGTAACTAACTATGTAATGGAATCTTAGGTAACTAATTTAACCATCTTCCAAAGGTCGTAGCGTAATGAAAATTGGCAGCTATAAGTAGTTCTGATGATAATTTAATAATATGGTACTGCCGAACTGATATGATGATGGAACCGGAAGATATGACCTGGAACTTCATGATGGAAAAACGTATCATAGCTGTTTTGGATTTCTTATAAAAGTCTTGTGATGAACTTTGACTACAATTAGGTTTCAAGGTCTGATGATGAAGCCGGAAGATAGGCTCTGGCATTCCATGATAGAATATCGTATCATAGTCGTGTTTGCACTTGTGAGAAAGGCCACGTAATGAACGTTGACTACAATTAGGTTTGAAGGTCTGATGATGAAGCTGGAAGATAGGCACTGGCATTCCATGATGGAATTTCGTATCATAGTCGTATTTGCACTTGTGAGAAAGGCCACGTAATGAGCTTTGACTACAATTAGGTTTCAAGGTCTAATGATGAAGCCGGAGGTTAGGCACTGGCATTTCATGATGGAATATCGTATCATAGTCGTGTTTGCACTTACAGGCGGTGATAGCCGAGTGGATATACCAACAGACTGCCATGCAGAGGGTATCGGGTTCGAATCCACGGCGCGCACCAATGACTTTTCGGAGTTATGTGCGTATGAAATTGTTAATTTTCGCTTGTCCCGTGCCTCGGAGAGCACTTTAAGCCGTCGGTCCCGGTTGTCATGAAGATCTTTGACAGTCGTTACAGGGCGTCAGTACCTTCTAAATAAACTGACACTAGTCTAAACCATGGAATATCGCTATCTCTTCGGGTTGCGGAGGTCAGACAGGCAGTCGCTCCGTGGAAAAGCTAATATTCAGTCAAATCCGGTTAGACTAGAAAGCGGGGTCCGCTTTCTAGTCTAACCGGATTTGACAGACTAAAACTGGGATAACGCTAAGAGAAAGAAGAAGTCGTGTTTGCACTTGTGAGAAAGGCCACGTAATGGACTTTGATTTTTTTAAATATTTCGAATAAAATAAAATAAAATATTTGCCAAATATTCATAAACATTTTTCAAATTTCATAAAAACCAAAGACAACAGCAAAATGATTGCAAAAACTGTGCCTACTGCAGTTCGAGTACCATACTTCATAGCGTCCACTGACCCGGAGATTTTTTATTACAGTTTGCTGGTTCAGTATATGCCTTATCGCTTTTAACTTGTTGAAAAATCAAGTGAACAGATGTTACGGGAAGCAGGTTACAATGATTAGCGCTCTGACTGGAGTTGCAGCACGACTAGTAGGTGGCTCTACACTGCATAGCTTGCTCAAATTACCAGTTCAAACAGACAGACACTTAGTGAACATGCCTCAACTCTCTGGCAACTACTTGAGAATTATGCGTCAACAGTGGCAAAATGTAGAGTTTTTGTTCGTGGACGAGATATCTATGGTTCCGTATGAGATGTTGTGCATGATAGATGCTCGTTTACGCCAGCTAAAGAATTACGATGAACCCTTTGGTGGCATAAACGTTATGCTCTTTGGCGACCTCTTGCAGCTTCCGCCAGTGCGTGGTAAACAGGTGTTTCAACAGCCAGACCACATGAGACCAGCTACTCATTTATGGCGGCTTTTCACATTAGTAGAACTCAGACAGAACATGCGCCAGCGAGGAGACACGACATTCACCGACATCTTGAACGCCTTGAGGGTCGGAGAGTTGAGCAGCGAGCATCTGGCAGTATTGCTGACTAAGGTCTCAACACATGCTACCGGCGAGTTTGCGCTTGAAAAAGCACTGCGTATTTATCCAGCAAACAACCAAGTAGAGAAGCACAACCATGAAGTTCTTAACCCCCCACGTGATTACAGCACGCACGGTCGTGCTCTAATTCAAGTGGTCCCATGTGTTTACAGCACGCATGGTCGTGCTCTAAAAAAGTCGTCCTATTGGTCGCGGATTTTTTACGTTTTGTTTTACTTAAACCAAGAAACAAAAGTAGTAACTATTAGAATAGTTCATATTCTATGCAACTAAATCGTTTTAGAAGGGTGAGGGAAACGAAACGTGCCAAAAAATATTGAAATATAATTATCTGTGTCTCAGTTGCGAAAGCGTCCGCCATTGTTGTGTTTTGTTCCGCGATCTTTATAATAAAAGTTGTCTTGTGGAAGAAACCGGTGAATATTTTATAAAGATACTTATATAGATTTACTCAGAAATAAATAAATATTAATTGTGAAGTGACATTATTCGTGACAGAGACAAGAAATACAGTGATAAAAGGCAAAAACTTTTAAGAACGGCTATTTCTACTCTTGAAACTTGCTATTTTCGTAATAGTTTTATGATAAATACTCTTTTAATAGTTATGAAAGACATAAAAGTACCCAGATTATTTATCTGAAAACATATTTTAGAAATTAAATACTAGTATTGTTGTACGTTTTCACTGTTATCGTGTTTCAAATGGTAAATAATTCACAGCCACAGTGTTCGCTACAGTAACATGGCGGCCCGGCACGGCGAACTTTTTGTTAGGCGTTCGGATTATAATTTTTTTAGTGGCGTTAGATTCATTTGTTACAAATAAATAATGTATTGTGTGAAAACCTAAAGGTATGTGTGATAATGTTTTTGTGTTTATGAACCAAACAAGTAATGAAATTCATTAATATGTGATGAAATGTTTGTGCGAACCAGTGAAAAATAACAAACTTCTAAGTTTGTAAGCTTGTTTTGCCGGAAAGGTGAGTATTTAGTTGTAATTTATGTTATTATTATCATAGCTGATTTTATAACCAACACAATGATATGCAATTTATGTGATATAATTATATTAAGGTGTCATAATTATTTTTTTTCCGGTAACCTATGCCAATGAAAATTTGCAGCAACGTGACCCTTTGCACTTGTGGCACTTTGCCTTTAGTTTGATCGCACCTCAAGGGTTAAATTTTACGAACAAAAAGGAACTCAAATGTACGACATAAAGGCTCAAGACCAACTTATTGACGCGACCCGAAACCTTGGAAATACTACAATGGAGTCCATTATTCCTAGCGATATAAATAAACCAAGTAAATTAAAATTTTCAAAGAGGCTAAAATCATGTTGCGATCCAATATAGACGTGGAGAAGGGGCTAGTAAATGGCAGCACCGGATTCATCTCGGACATCGTCTGGCCGCACTTTAGACGTGACCAAATGTATGAAACCGACATACCGTCCATCAAAGTTAATTTTGGAAACAACGATGAGCTCCTAATTCAGCCTATAGGCATCCAGTTCCCGGCCAAGTATAGCTACGGTATGGTGGAAAGGCGCATGCTCCCAGTGATTTTGTTGGGCATCTACCGTGCACAAGATGCAAGGCTGTACGGTAGACCACGCAATGGTGTACTTAGGGTCCCGTACTTTTGCGGCTGGACAGGCGTATGTGGCCCAAAGTAGAGTAAAATCGCTTAGTGGTCTCCAGATTGAAGAGCTAAATTGTTCTAAGTTGACATTTAAAACACCATGCAATACAGACGCACTGACGGAGATGGAGAAGATGTGGGTTGATTCGCCTACTTAAAATAAATGTATGTTAAAAATATTTCATTATCAAAGACTAAAAAGTATAAAATAAATTAATAGTTTAAAAAGCACTAGAAAACACGCTTTTATAAATGCACGTAAAAACAAAAAAAAATGTACTTAGGGTCCCGTACTTTTGCGGCTGGACAGGCGTATGTGGCCCAAAGTAGAGTAAAATCACTTAGTGGTCTCCAGATTGAAGAGCCAGATTGTTCTAAGCTGACATATTAAACACCATGCAATACAGACGCACTGGCGGAGATGGATAGGATGTGGGTTCATTCGCCTACTTAAAATAAATGTATGTTAAAAATATTTCATTATCAAAGACTAAAAAGTATAAAATAAATTAATAGTTTAAAAAGCACTAGAAAACACGCTTTTATAAATGCACGTAAAAACAAAAAAAAAATTATGGATCGTTCAAGTTGTCTCTATTTCTGGGCTAAACTATGTGTTTTAATTATAATATTTGATTGTAAAAGCGTGGGGCGCTGCAACAGGACAGACTTTCTTGTTAACTAATACTAACTTCCTGACGGAAGCTGCATGAGGTCAAGGTCAAGAGCATAGCATTTATGCCGCCAAAGGGTTACCAAAGGGAACAAAAGATATCATGTCCACGAACAATAACTCTACATTTTGCCACTGTTGACGCATTACCCTTATGTACTTAATTTCCTGAAAGAAGAGGCTTTAAAATGTCGGTGAATGTCGTCTTCCTCGCTGATAGCGCATGTTTTGTCTGAGTTCGCCAAACTGGTGCTTTGAGCAGATTGTTTAAAGTAGAGGCACTTACTACTCATGCTGCAACTCCAGTAAGAGTGCCAATCTGTGTAACCTGCTTCCTGTAACATATATTCACTTGATATTTCAACAAGTTAAACAAGAACGTCTTTCTTTTCCAGCACCCTACGCTTTTACAATCAAATATTATAATTAAAACACATAGTTTAGCCCAGAAATAGAGACAACTTGAACGATCCATATTTTTTTTTTTGTTTTTACGTGCATTTATAAAAGCGTGTTTTCTAGTGCTTTTTAAACTATTAATTTATTACTTACTAATGTAAAGTCATCGACACAGAAGAATAACTAAAGCATGGAATGAACGATATTTTTATGAACAAATTGAATATAACTACACTCTTCACTCATATGACAAATTAGAGTTGCCAGAAGAAGATGTCACCATGTTTGTCAGTTAGGGCTAAAGACCATTTGAACACAAATTTCGTTACTTTTTAATTTTTTAATGATTGAGCAAATCCGTTATCGATATCGATCAAAGTTTCAATATAGGTTCAAAATCAAACAGACTTGTAAAGTATAGTAAGTATGTACATTTTATACATTCCGTAAGTTTGTGTCCACAGCAGTCAGAACGCTAGTTAATGGATAGTATTTATATAATTATTACACAAACTTGCATTTTTAAACTGAATCTATAATTTCTTGTTTCAAATGGGTACTCAGTAGCACATAATAATGAAGCCTCACAGCATTTTTTTTTACTTCAAGCTAATCTCACGTGTTTTGACACCAGCCGCGCGTGAAAGGTATTTTTCAATAACACTGTTATTTTTCACGTGATCTAAAATTATCAAATCCTCCTTCACGATATTTTCGTTTTGCAAACTATCAAGTTAACGTGAATTCATAGCAATGTTCTTTTTCATCAGACGTTTAGACCGTTGTCTTAAATAATTTATTTTTAACAAACTTTTAACAAGCTGTTCAAGGTGAAAAACTTCTTTTTTTGTAGTTTTTCTATTGTACGTAAGTTTTTAGCGCACATGATTTTCATCGCTTCTGTACCTACTGGTGGAGAAAATGTAACTAACGTAGGCGCTTTAGTGCTGGTTGTTGGAGAAACAGAAGATGTCTCATTTATGGAAGGCGCACGCGTACACTAAAGAAAGAAAAAAGCCACGTTTTAATGCAAAGCAGTATATTAAAATAAATAAGCATACCCTTTGTGTTTACCACCCTAGCAATCACTGATGATACCTGAAGCTTGATTTATAGGCCAAAGCCGATTGATAAAAAGTATCTTGCACCTTTTTCTGTACTCCCATTACTCCCAGCAACGTGCATTGAACTTTTTATGATCGATTGAGTAGTCAAAATGTGAAAGCGTAACAAATAAATATATTCACTTACATTTATAATAGGTATTAGTAAGGATATGGTAAAACTATGAAATGAGTGGATGTCGCCTAACAGCTTGGCCACGAACGGTCGCGACACGCTGAGCGACAACCGATTTCAATGTTCATGCCTCTCTATTCTGCCGCCGGCGCTGTCACCTCAGTGCAGAACTAAACTGCAGAAATAAACATCGAAATCGCTTGTCGCTTAGCGTGTCGTGGCTTTTCGTGGCGACAGTGTTACTGCAGGTAGCTGGCTGAATACTGTTTATAACATACATACATAGGCTCACGCCTGTTTCCCCGAAAGGGTAGACAGAGGCATATTAAACGCCCACTTTTTGCCAGACTTTTGATCCCACGTAATAGGTGGCGAGCCTAATGCCGCTAATCGGGATGTTTTGTTTGCCAGAGCCTCGTCTGTTGATAAGCAGATACACCACTTGCAGATGAGGTTGGCTTAGGACCCTACGTTCTTGGTGGGAACTCTATGCACTGATAATAAAATTGAACAAAATATTAAAATTAAATTATTCCTTTGGTCGAGACATCGAATGGAGCCCAAGATCCGACTCCTGTTTGGCGCTGCTACCCTAATAAAAGTAAAAGCAAGTAATTATTTAAACACTCACACTGACACGTTTAGAATGGAAGAGTAATGTTGGCACAGAATTTTCTTTTAGTCTGCG
Source organism: Euclidia mi (assembly GCA_944739405.2). Classification (NCBI taxonomy): domain Eukaryota; kingdom Metazoa; phylum Arthropoda; class Insecta; order Lepidoptera; family Erebidae; genus Euclidia; species Euclidia mi. The sequence goes on along the minus strand of OX123194.2, from coordinate 50,032,508 downwards.
CCATCTGTCAATACTATAAAAACATTCAGCAGTAAAAAGCTTGCAACAAATTCTAGGCACCCAATTTTCGCCACGACATACTGCAGCAATCCACTTATTTATAAATCTTTATCACGTGGAAATCTAAAAAATAACGAGATAAAATACTGTGGATAGACATATCGATAATATTTTTTTACAACACTTGAAAAGTCGATACAAATATTATACGGCTAAATTCAAAATCATGATGGAACTGTTATAAAAGAAAAAATCACTAAGGTTATATAATTTGATGGCATAATAATGTCTAATTGTATCTTACACGTCAGTTGACTGTGTTCAATTTATAAGTAGTAGGACTACCTCTATGTATATATATCCAATCTCTTTGGTCATCGAGTAAACGATAATTGTCAAAATGCCGTTTGTGTAGGCCGCCTGCTACAGTTCTGTCATCGATGACTCGCCGATTTACTTAACAAATTCGTAAATATTTCGTGCTTGAGCCTCTGTACATATACCGATATTTTTTAAAAATAATGTTTCTACGGAATAATAATTAAAATATTTGTATGGAAAACAACTTCCTCTTTCAAAATTTTCATGTATTTTGAAGGGTCATAAATTGCTTACAAATATACCTACGATCCATCAAATATTGGTTTAATATAACGGTTTCAGTAAACAGTAAGAAATATCAGAGCGGAAAATTTTACTTGTGCGCGTTATTTCGTAAAAATAAGGTTATTTTCTTCCTAATTTATACAGTATAGAATGTACTAAATATAGAATTCTTCTCCAATCTAAATGTTTGAAAGCCACGTACCTAAACTAACAGCCAAGCTCCGCTCGCATAAATTAGGGGCTGAATAGGAAGCACCAACAGTGTCTATGACACGCTGCGCACAGCACTAGGCGCCGCCCCCCGCGCCTTCTGGACGCCGCGCCGCACGGGCGCCGGCGCACAAGCGGAGGCACTGACAGTTGGTTGACAGAAACAGCAAGACACACTTTTTGAAGGGCGCGCCCAGGCTTGTCGGAATTTACAGTTTTGTAACGAACCATATCACATTTACGCGAAATACAGTCCGCTTTGCAGAGTATCGCATAGTTTACTTGTATATGGATTATACATTGGTCCATTCGAAGCCATCCATTCGTGATTGAAGACTGTCGCCATAAACACCATCTTTACAAGAAGCAACGTGGACGCTTCTAGAAAAATCATCACGGCGAGGACAACGACAGTCGAAGACAGCCACGACGGTCTCAGCGCAGCACAGCATCAGAATAACAGATAATCAGACCAATTATTTTTTCCTTTATTAACTTTTCAACTGATTTTTTCAAATTGCAACAGCAATTACTGAATCAGACTTTTCAGACTCATATTTTCATGATAATTACATTATCAAACTAAGTACACACTTATTTCAATCAAAAATAAGCAAAAATATTCAGAAAATATCAGCATTTCATAACCTCTCATGTCAATCCTTCTCATCAAATTAGCCCTTTTTTCATAATACTAAAACCAAAATAACATTCCCCAGCCTCTGGATAGCTTGCAAAGCCTAAATTGCCAGCCGCCTGCCTCAATAAGGAGCCCCCACGTGGTCATCCCACGCGCATGCGGCCTAGGGCTTCGCCCACCACGTGTTAGCTGTGCACTCAAGCTTTGCACAGCCTTGCTTTCTGCCACTTGCTGCTATTATTTAAGTATTGCACAACTATCTACACAAATTCTGTGATAACATTTCCTGCTCATATTTTTCTTATTTCTTTTGCAACATTGTGTGTCCTTAATTCACAGCAATGGCCACTAAAGGTAATAAACCTGATGACACAGAATTAATCAAACAACGTGGCATTGTTAAAAGGAAACTCACATTATTTAAAAAATATATTAACCTCATTCTGCCCAATAATACATTAACAGATATCCAAGTTATTGAGCTAAAAAACAGACTTTTGGAGTTTAAAACAATACATAAAACTTTCCAGGACGTTCAGACACTTATTGAATTGAACGCTGACATCTCAGAGTTCACCGATGAACCAGACCCAGAAAGTGAACAATTTGAAAATGATTAACAGTTGTTGGTGGCACAGGCTTCCCGGCTTATTCAGTTAAATGACAAGCTGGTAACTAATCCAGAGTCAGACAAGGATCATTCAGGTGGGACCAAATCATTTATTAAACTACCCACTATTGACTTGCCACACTTCTCGGGTGATCATCAGGATTGGCTTGAGTACAGAGACACATTTCAATCACTTATTACGCATAGAATATTAGATAACATTCAAAAGTTTCACTACTTGCGTTCCTCACTATCGGGCAGTGCATCATTAGTTATAAAATCACTAGAAATTACAGGTGACAACTTTGAGGTAGCGTGGAAATTGTTGTGTGAAACATATGATAACAAACGACAGCTGATAGGAAATCACATTCATGCATTATACAACTTAAATAATATTGAAAAAGAATCCTCGGTGTGTTTGAGACAATTAATTGACACAGTTCAGAAAAACCTCCGCGCATTAGCCACATTAGGTGAAAAAACAGAATACTGGGATACATTAATAATATATTTAGTGTCAAGTAAATTTGACTCAAACACATTAAGATATTGGGAAGAACACAAAAACACACTCACAGACATGCCCACACTTGAGTGCCTGAATAAATTTTTAAGAGGTCGTGCTGATGTATTAGCAGTTTTAGAACAATCAATTATTAACAACAATAGCAAATCAGATACTCAAGTGGGACAAAACACAAAGTCATTTACAAAAATGAACACACAAAAAGTACCCACATGTCCTTTGTGTAAACAGCATCATCTATTATTTTCTTGTGAAAAGTTTAGACAGATGTCCATTGAACAAAGAATCAGGGAGGTACAGAGATTAAAAATCTGCTCCAACTGTTTAAAACCTGGTCATGACAACAAATTATGCAGAAGAGGGACATGTAAGTACTGCAACAAAAAACATAATACACTTTTACACTTAGATGCACCAAAACCATCATCTGTCACATTAACTAGTTGCACGCAGAACAAAACAATATTACTGTCAACTGCACAAGTCAAAATATATGACAAACAAGGAAAACCACATATGGTACGAGCACTACTAGACAATGGCAGCACCTCAAGCTATATAACTAGGCACTTGTGCTCAAAACTGGGCTTACCCATTCAAACTATAGACACCATGGTCACTAGTATTAATAATCAGTGCACAAACATAACAAAAAATACTAACATTCACATTCAATCAGCACACAATAAAAATTACAGGACGGACATTTTATGTCTTGTGATTAACCAAATTTGCAATACAGTCCCACATACATACATAAACAAAGATACCATTCAAATACCTAGTTGTATACAACTGGCAGACCCTGACTTTAACATTCCAGCTCCTATTGATTTATTATTGGGTGCAGACATATTCTGGGAAGTCATGGGTACTGGAAGATTGGAATTAGGAAAACAGCAACCAGTTCTACAACAAACAGATTTAGGCTGGTTGATATCAGGCTGCATTTCAAATACTCATATTCAAAATAAAATTCAAAACTCATTCTTTGTGAATCAGATCTCAGATAACATAAACAAATTTTGGGAATTAGAAAACATATCTACTCCTTCAGACATACCTCACATTACTCAACTATCATGTGAAAAAATATTTACATCAACTACAACTCGCAATGCTGATGGTAGATTTGTGGTCACTATACCGTTCAAACAATCGCCAGAGTGCTTAGGCCAGTCATATAGTCAGGCAAAGATTCGTTTCCTTTACATAGAAAAACGATTCAAATCAGACCCTACATACAAACAACAATATCTAACTTTTATGCAAGAATACCTTAACCTAGGTCACATGACTAAAAACACAAACAATAACATTCAGACACCTTCATATTATATACCACATCATGGTATAATACAAAACACCAGCACCACAACAAAGTTCAGGGTGGTTTTTGATGCATCGGCACGCACATCTAACAAAATATCACTTAATGATATACAGACAATAGGACCAGTAGTACAAGATGATTTGATTTCTATACTTATTAGGTTCAGACAACACAAATACATAATATCAGCTGATATTGAAAAAATGTTCAGGCAAATATCCATCGTAGAAAACCAACGATCATTACAACAAATTGTATTTCGTTTCGATGAGTCAGAACCACTGAAAACCTACACATTAAATACAGTAACGTATGGGACAGCTTCAGCACCCTTCCTCGCTACACGTTGTATCACACAGGTTGGGTTGGACTGCCAACATGACAAGGAAGTGTCGGAGATCATCATACATGATTTTTATTGTGATGACCTGATCACGGGCTCAGACCGGAAGTCTCGGTTAATAGAAATAGCAATGTCAGTAAATGCAGCTCTAAAATCAGCACAATTCTATCTCAGAAAGTGGCAGTCCAACAGTCCTGATATTTTACAAAAAGCAAACCTATCATCAGATTCACTTCACAGTACTACAAATTTAGGTAATAAAGATCCACCAAAAACATTAGGTATATACTGGAACCAAAATCAAGATACAATAACATACTTAACAGACATAGAAGACTCGGTTGATTACAATATTACAAAAAGGAAAATATTGTCAATCATTGGCAAAATATTTGACCCTTTGGGCCTTTTAAGTCCTTCAGTCTTAGAAGCCAAAATAATAATGCAAAAGTTGTGGTCACAAAACTTAAAGTGGGACAGCAGTGTCCCTCATGACATAGAAATACTATGGAAAAAGTTCATACAATCACTATCAGCTTTAAAACAATTAGTCATACCGAGACGAGTTTTCTATGATTCACCCAAACATATACAGCTACACACTTTCTGTGACGCCTCTCAGCACGCCTATGGCGCCTGTGTATATGTGCGCACACACACCACAGATGGTGAAGTGTACGTACGGCTACTAACAGCCAAGTGCAGAGTGGCACCACTAAAATCATTAACAATTCCACGACTAGAACTATGTGCAGCCCTCACAGCTGTTCGCCTTTACAAAAAGGTCATTGACTCTCTCCGCAATTCACACATAATTTCAGACTGTTTCTTTTGGAGTGATTCCATGATTGTGCTGTCCTGGATAAAGTTGCCACCACACAAACTAAATGCATTTGTAAGTCACAGAATTAATGAAATACAAACAATAACACATAAACAAACATGGCGATATGTACCTACAAAACAGAACCCCGCAGATCTCATATCTAGGGGTGTCACAGCATCAACACTCATACATTCAGATTTGTGGTTCTCTGGTCCAGACTTTCTTAGGGATGATGATAGCAGCTGGCCAACATCACCTGGGCACAGCAGTTGTTCTGACCTTCCAGAAACAAAACCCCGGAGCCACAAAAACACTATTCAATGTTACTCACAGACAGACAACAATTCATTCATTTACAATTACTCTAACTTCACAAAATTAACACGCATAACTGCATACATATTGCGATTTATACATAATTGTAGAACAAAAACACAAACAAGTAATTCAGCTTCAAACACCTTTATTTCATTAACAACAAAAGAACTATATCAGTCCAAATTAAATTTAGTAAAAATGTCACAGTTAAATTCGTTTTCTATTGAATATGAGTTACTTTCAACAAATAAAACATTACCAATAAAAAACAGATTAATTTCATTACATCCATTTTTTGATCAGGCCGGCGCAGTTATTCGCGTGGGCGGCAGGCTCGCTAATTCGCGATTTCAATATGATAAAAAGTTTCCAATGCTTTTACACGCTAATCATCACATTTGCAAACTCATTTTTTCCACTCAACATATAAAACTTCTCCATGCTGGTCCACAGCTGTTGCTCGCCCACATACGTGAAACATATTGGCCTATCAGTGGTCGCAATATAGCCAGAAAGACAGTACAATCATGCATCACATGTAGACGCTTTCAAGGAAAAACAATTACACCAATCATGGGTAATTTACCTGAGCCACGCATGCACTCTGATTTCGCATTTAATAACGTCGGTGTAGATTACGCCGGGCCAATCATGATTAGTAATCGTAAGGGGCGTAATAAAGTCATACATATGCATATTCGTATGCCTTGCAGTTAAAGCTATACACCTGGAATTGGTTACCGATTTGACAAAGGAATCTTACTTAGCGTCACTAAATAGATTCATCAGCCGCCGAGGAAAACCTGCTCACATATATTCAGACAATGGCACTAACTTTGTAGGGGCGTCAAATGTTATCACGGGGTTTTTGGCGAAGAATCAGAATTTGATAAGCAACCATGTGGCAGAACAAGGCATCACTTTTCATTTCATTCCTCCATACTCCCCACACTTTGGTGGGTTATGGGAAGGCACAGTGAAGTCAACAAAACATCACCTTAGGCGAGTCTTGGGCTTGGCACATCTCACGTATGAAGAAATGTACACAGTCTTATGTCAAATTGAAGGCATTTTAAATTCAAGGCCCTTAACGCCTCTATCGTCTGACCCGTCTGATCTCACCGCTCTCACTCCATTTCACTTCTTAATCGGTCGATCATTATCTGTACTACCTCAGCCACCACTGGCTGACTGTAATCCGCTGCATATACCCAGATACAAACGCGTGGAGCTCCTGCGTCAACACTTTTGGACTCGATTCTACAAGGAGTACATTTCACAACTTCAAATCAGAACAAAATGGAAGAAGTAGTCCGGACAGCTGACAGAAGGCACCCTGGTCGTCGTGAAAGATGACGCTCTCCCACCAGCCCGCTGGGTACTCGGGCGAGTAACACAGCTCCATCCGGGGCCCGACGGAGTCACAAGAGTAGCCAACATCAAGACCAGCGGCGGCACTATCAGAAGAGCATTTAACCGGATATGCCCTCTCACTGGCGGCCCGGCAGAATGTCTATGACACGCTGCGCACAGCACTAGGCGCCGCCCCCCGCGCCTTCTGGACGCCGCGCCGCACGGGCGCCGGCGCACAAGCGGAGGCACTGACAGTTGGTTGACAGAAACAGCAAGACACACTTTTTGAAGGGCGCGCCCAGGCTTGTCGGAATTTGCAGTTTTGTAACGAACCATATCACATTTACGCGAAATACAGTCCGCTTTGCACAGTATCGCATAGTTTACTTGTATATGGATTATACAAACAGCATATTTTATTAGACAAGCAAATTAAAAAGCATGATGCATCCAAGCAGCGTCTAGATGCGACACAAAGAGAGTACACTTCATGAGCAATTTTAAACCCCAAGTTTATAGCCCATATGATATGTTGACTGTGCAAATACTAAGGGCGGTTTCAGATTAGCGTATTCAGTCTCCCTCTGTTACTGCACTTTCTGCACATATGAAATATAAAGAAGAAACGGGTAAATTAATGTTATTTTAAAAGGTATAATCGTAGGTTTTTATTTAATAATTTGGTGCTGTATAGCGTTCACGCAGACAACGTCGTGTGCAGCAGCTAGTATAATATAACCAATAGTATGTTAAAATTTAAGGTTATAAAATACCTTGTATTTGCCTCAAGGTTTACACGTAGGTTATACCAGCTGTAGTCAACGAAAGAAATAACGCAGTTGAGGAGACTGCTACACGAATAAGTGTGTACATATCGTGAAAATTTATAATATTGACGGTTATAATATATACTCTCTCAGCGACCCAAAAAATTAGTATAGCACGACATGGAAAGACCGTGTGGCGACAAGAATTTATTGTTTTCTTATAATACAATAAGGATTTAAAATAGTATGACTTTCTTTGAGTGTGCATACCGCCTTACAAAACATGCTCATACAATACACTGTATCTTTAAATATCTCGTCTTTACATCTTTGAGGGTTAAGCAAAATATGAATCATATATGAATTACTGTACGTTGAACTGTACTCACGTAATAAGTGTCAAGCCAATTGCACTCTACTAGGCAAACTGCCAGATTGCAAGCTACTGCTAACAACGTTTTAAGCAAATAATGTTGTAATATTATCCTTGACATATTCCGTATTTAATATACTAGTGTAGTTGGAAAGTCGGAATAAATTTGAACATGGTTTAGTCAGATGACTTTTTGGCGTTAGAAAACATAGCTAATATGGTCTTAATTTTACAGAATTAGCTGAACTGACTACTTTTCTCTCATGATTTTAACTTTTTAAACGTTTTTATGATGAATAAATTGTTAATTAACGTTTTAATTTGAAGGCAGTGATAGCCGAGTAGAGACACCAACAGACTGCCATGCTGAGGGTATCGGGTTCGATTCCACGGCGCGCACCAATGACTTTTTGGAGTTTTGTGCGTATTGAAATATTAATTATCGCTTGTTCCGTGCCTCGGAGAGCACGTTAAGCCGACGGTCCCGGTTGTCATGAAGATCTTTGACAGTCGTTTCAGGGCGTCAGTACCATGGAATATCGCTATCCCTTCAGGTTGCGGAGGTCAGACAGGCAGTCGCTCTGTGAAAAAGTTAATATTCAGCCAAATCCGGTTTGACCAGTAAGCGGACCCCAGATTGAAACTGGGATAACGCTTAGAGGATAATAATAACGTTTTAATCGTTAAGTCAAATTATTATTCCTTTGAAAACCAACACGTTCACAGATAAAAGTTAGCCATCCCCGGTATTATAGGAGACAGAGCTTAAATAGTTAGACATCTTTATTATTATTATTTTAGGAAATGCTTACCAAAGTTTTCTAGATTTACTATAGATATTCAAGAAGAGAACTCATCGCAAACAATACACAAAGAAGTCAATAATTTCACAGTCAAAATTCCGGCTCGCCAGCGGGCATAAAGTTCGTTCGATTTCCAGTTTCGTTTGTATCACAGACATCTGCAGTCGTATTGATCTTTTTTATCTTGATTACTCAACGCTGAAGCCAAAAGGGTAACGTTTTCTTTTATTTATGTGCACATATTTCCTATGCTGCTGCCAAACCATTATTGTTGGAAGACCATACCTACTTCAACGTCACACAATAGAAGCTCTCCCTTTGAATCTTGCGTTGGTGTTTTAAGGGCTGTTAGCTCACGTTGAATATCGACAGTCGTATTGTGGTACGGGGTAAAATTATAGAATATCCACACAATGTGTGATTTGATAGATTTACGCAAATGTTACACATTGAAATGAAACTACTATTGAATGATTTTATAGAGGTTTAATTCGTATGCGAGAAATTATAATAGCAATATACCTAGAATACTTTTCAACAATTATAAGAGCTGAGGTCATGTACACCAGGACAAGATCCTTTAATAATAGTATAATTTCAACACCATAATTATATAGTCATCCTCATAATCCTCAATTTTCTTAATCTGTCCCATTGCTGGGCGCGGGTCTCTTCTAATTTTAGCACTTCTAAATACAACAAACTGGTCAAGTGCAAAATGGCAACTTCATTTATGTCATTTAAGAACATCATGAAAAACTCAAACATGCAGGTTTTGTCACGATGATTTATTTCACCGTTTGAAAATTGATAATAATTTAAGAAAATACAAATTATTTCAAATTACGATAATAGATGACAATTGAATACAAACGTCAATTCGAAAAGTCAGCGGTGCGCGCCATGTAGGGTTGTTATTTCTGCTTTGACCTCAGTGTAACAGTCTGCTGGTCCAATCATATAGCGATACTCAAAGCTAACATAATTATATTATGTGAAGATATTTCACGAGTATCAAAATTAAAAAGTAGGTAACCGTAAGACCGTGATTCAGTCATATTTCGTGACCACTATTTATCCTATATTATTACTTTTTTGGGTACATATAAGGTATTTTAGCTGTAACAACCATTTAATACACAAGAATATCACGATACGTCACTGATATTAAATGTAACTATATTTAGAGCTTTAAGCTAAGTAACTGTAAGCTGCAGCTTTTGAGATTGTCATTTATCAACTACAGCATTCAACGAAAAATATCATCCATTTTCATATTTCGTTATTTTATCTCGTAATTTTAAGTGTCATCGACATTATGTTTTATTTATCTTCACAAAAACGTTATTTCACTTTTATTACATTCCAAATCTGCCTCGTTGGTCTGGCGGCGTAAATGTGCGTGTGGGATTGGGAGGTCTCGGGTTCGATTCCCGGGTCGGGCAGTGTTATTGGGTTTTTCCGTTAGGAAATTCTTAGTAGCAGCACGGAGTCTGGTAATGTGCCCGGTACGGCAATAGGCTCGCCCCCTATTACGTGGGACTAAAATAAATCTGGCGAAAAGTGGGTGTAGCAATATACCTCTGCCTACATCTTCGGGGATATAGGTGTGAGACTTTGTATGTATGTATGTACATTCCAAATCGTGAGACTAAAAATAAATGTACAACTTTATAACTTAGGCTCAAGAATAAATTTAACATATATATTTGAGCTACTGTACACCTAAGTAATAATTTTACTTAGGTGTAATAATGTCTCTATACAACAAATACGCGGCGCGCGACCGAATTTGAACCGACGCCCAATCCTGGCAGGGTCGGCATAAGGTGGTGAGTTCGGGAGATGAAGAAAACGACTATAGCTTACAGATTATTATTTCTATTATGCGAATACAGATTATATAGAGTGTATCAATACTTATCTCTAGCGTATACATACGATGGGCTAGTACACATTGTACTCACACACTACAGTCCAAGGCGTCCCAAACGTACGCGTCACATGTAAATTGTGCGCAAGTTTACATATCCATCTTTGATTATTTCCTGTGCCTTTGAAACTAAAAGACTAATAAACCACAACTGGTCCTAACTAAAAGAAACTTCAACCTTATTTTCTCTATGTAAGTTCTAAAATTGTATAGTAAAAAGTGTCCTCTGTGTTTTATAGCCGCTCCCATCAATAATGCAATGTACACTCGCAACATTTAACCCTTTGGGATTCAACCCCTAATTAGCTTGGGTTCACGCCACAACTGTGATATTACGAATGCAAAGCTAGTGACAAACTCGGAACAATCAAAGTAATAATGATGGCGGGTGTTAAACTGGGTGTGTCTGATACCTGGCTTACATTTTTCAAACAGTCGATTGTGAATAGTAATTTGTAATTTAAGACTACATTAAAACCCAATAAAATACCAGTCATTTACGTCAAGGGAGCCCTTCATTAAGCTGAAATCAAACCGACTGAATTCAGGATGTACCCCTGTTAGGGAGCACAGCAACCTGCGACACCTGCCTATGTACATATTTAAGATAAACAACATAGAGCGTAAGAATTAATAGTGTTAGGTAAATGTTATATACCCGTAGTGTAAACTTAGAAAGAAGTTTATCATATCTATATTGTTTGTTTTTTACTGTGTTGAATAAATGACGATTATTAGAATTAGTTAAGAGATATTTGTGTAATGTATAAAGCTTTTGTAACAAGAATAGTGCACATAATGTGTAAAATAATGATAATGTGTATGTGTAAACGTCGGTCGTAGATTGGACCACGCGAGTTCTATAGCGGGTGCGCACCACCTACACACTCCAACCTACGACCGCGCGTATAAATATAGCGCGACTGAGCGCAACAATTCAGTATCGCAACGACTGCCGACTAGAAAACAACTTGTGATTTGTAACGTGTACTGTTCAAGAATATATATGGAAGAATTTATTGCAAGAACTCTGCTGTTTTACTTTCTGATCCAACGAACCCTGCGCCTGAATCATGTTTCCAATAATAGTGGTCCTTCGAAAAGCCGGATCAGGAAGGTTTGAAGATTGAAAAACTTGAATATGAGTGACAAAAGCACAGTCACAACACGAAGCAAGTTACGGCGGCTGGAAGAGGGAGCCCGTATGAAGCGCACCCTCGAAGCGGACTCAGGAGTGCCGTCAGAGTTGGTGCCAGGTTCGCCATCGATTGCACCCACACCGCACCCGGAGCCAGCACGAGTTATCCCATTGGCGGGTCCAGGCCGTGTAGTGGACCACCGTGACGTCACGACGCCAGTGCGGCCGGTAACAACGCGAAGAGCACGGTCCGGGGCCAGCATCACCTCGTCGAGAAGCGGACAGAAGAGCGCCGACATCCTACGACGGAGGGCCGAATATGAAGCTGAGAGAGAATCAGTCCGCATGAAAGAAAAGCTAGTTAAGAAGAAGCTAGAAGCAGACCTAGCCGAGATCGACGCAGCCGTGGAAGACGACTCCTGCTCGGACGGAGAGGAGACAGCGTGCCGCGTCGAAGATACGCCCGTCACGACAAGTGAGATACACGTCGAAACACGTCGCAACCTGTCGACGCCAGCGCAAACTCAGATACCAGTGTCAACATTATTAAGTGAACAAGTGATCGAACATGCGCCCGAAAATGCACCCGCGCCCGCGACTACGTTCGTGCCACCGCCGCCGCCGCCGGCTGAGCGAGCACATGCGCCTCCGCTCTGTGCGCCCGCGACCGCTCGATATCGCGAACCCGTACACCGGACAACGCCGGCTGCCGACACCGCCGGAGCAACGCGCGCACCAACACGCGAGCCTCCCAAGTGGGACTCGGGCGGAGACAGGGACATCGACAAGTTAGCCGACGCTATCGCTAACATCGCGAGGCCGCGACCTGTACCGAGACAGGCGTACGAGTTACCGCTATTCAAAGGCGACCCGGCTGAGTGGTTGTCATACAAGAACATGTATTACGACACAACAACTATGTACGAGTTCAAGCCGCATGAAAATTTTGCAAGGTTGAAAATGACATTGCAAGGTGAAGCTAGATTAGCAGTTGAAGACCTGTTGCGCTCGTCGACTGTCGTCCCAGAAGAGATCGTCGAGATCTTGGACGAGGAGTACGGCCATCCCAATCTAATACTGGAGTGCGCACTCAAGAAAATACGCGAATTACCCAAGGTTACGGAAAGCGGTCGCGAACTTAACGTAACTTTACGCGAAAATTCTCAACAACAATAAGAAATTGTGTGTCGTTATTGAAGAGTGTGCACGCCAACGGGTACTTGAATAACCCACAACTTATGAGCGAGCTACTCAACAAACTCACACCGATGCAGCGCGCGCAGTACGGCAACTTTGCCATGGGCATGGCTACGAACCGGGGCATCGACATGAGAGTGTCACCGAGCCTAGAAATATTGTCGGAATTCCTGAACCACCTAGTGCGCGCCTCATCATACTACGTACAGATGCAGTTACATCAGTCCGTCGCCGTCGCCCGCGAGAACAGCGAGAAACATACAGAGACTACATGTACACACGGACGACGAAAACAGAGCGCGAACGCCACCTGAGGATTCGTGTCAACTATGTAAGGGAAAACATTTCGTCGCGTCCTGTGAAAAGTTCACTAAGATGGAAGTGAACGACAGATGGACATTCGTTAAGGAAAATAAGCTGTGTTTCATCTGTCTGAGTGGAAAAGTCACGAAGAGGTTTTGCCACAAGGGAAAGAAGTATCCTACGTGCAACTACGGTCACCACTTACTTCTACACACCGATAGAAAGCCGAAAATCGTAACGAACGTGAGTGAGTACACGGGCAAGACGCTATTGAAGATAGTACCGGTACACGTTATTACGGATGGACGTAAAGAAAAGTGTTACGCGTTATTAGACGACGGCGACGACAGTCAGTTAGTCGGTAACGTAAAAGGAAAACGGGTTCCGCTAACAATAAGAAGTGTGCGAGGACAACAATTCACTGACTTAGAATCGCGTGTCGTGAGTGTGGGAGTGCGCGGGCCCAACGGACTTGTACACAATGTGAAGTGCCGCACCCTCTCCAACATGGACCTGACGACTTAGACGATGCCTGCGTCAGTGTTGTCAGAGCACGCCCACCAGCGTGACCTGGGCTGCGAGGAGATGGACGAAGCCAAGCCGCTGTTGTTGCTGTGACAGGACAACTGGGAGCTGTTGGTCGGGAGGGAGACGCGCCGTGGAAAGTCAGGTAAGCCTGTCGCCTCTTTGACCTCGTAAGGTGGGTTGTGCACGGGCCCTTAGGTAGAACGTATAGCCGCGATAGTCACTCCGTAAATTGTATAATAGACAGTGGTTTAGATTTACACAATTTAGTGAAACAACAGTTTGAACTACTACGTACTTACCCCACTTCGGGGTACCTAACCCGAATAAAGCAGGGAAGTTACGGTTAGTGTTTGACGCCGCCGCCAAGTACAACGGGACAGCGTTGAACGATCATTAGTTAACCGGACCCGACTTACTGAATTCGTTGTTAGGTGTCAAAACTCAAACTCAAAATCATTTATTCATTTAGGTCACAAAGTGACGCTTATGAACGTCAAAGATTAAAGTTAATTACTAGATGATTCTACATTTATATTTACTGCCACGTTCGCAATGCAATAGGTAGAACCACGAGAAAGAACGGGCAATAAAACTCGTGGCCACTCTTTTTAACTGCCAGTATAATTCTTTTACATGTTATATTTGTAAGGAGCTGCAACTGTTTCACATTGTGAGTTATCTACTATTGCAAAAGTTAATAGTTATTGATATCATACTCAAGCAATAAATTATGTTCATTTAGTAAGCCTCCCAAAGTGAATATGGTGAAACAGGAGCATCCACTTACGTCTTTTGATGTAAGCAACTCGCAAACATGACTGTATGTTCCGAAAAGTAATGGTATATGAACCTGCAGCAATTTACAATCTATTAGTTAGCAGTTCATGACCACGAGTTACCCTCACCTTACAAATCCGATAAATTATAATAAAAAGAGTAGAACAAGAGTGCAAATGTAGTATAAAAGAGAATACGGTAATTAACTACACTATAAAACTGCCTATTGATCTAATAATAAAAATAAATTGACCTAATAAAATAATATTTATTTCCAAGCGTACTTGTCGTCAAGATACTCATTTAAACTATAATATGCCTTCAGCAAAAGATTATTTTTAACAATTGTCTGAAACGACCTTAAAGGCAAGTCCAAAATATTACTTGGTATCTTATTATAAATTCTTATACTAAGCCCAATAAAAGAGCTATACGTTTTGTGTAAACGGAAATATGGTACACATAATTTGTGCCTGTTCCTAGTATTAATATTGTGTATGTCACTATTCATTTTGTAAGAATTTATATGTAGTCGTACATGCATAACACTGGCATAAATATATTGTGATGCTACAGTAAGAATACCAATATTTTTAATTTTTTCTTTAAGTGAGACACTTGTCTTTAACTGGTAAATGGCCCTAACTGCCCGTTTTTGTAATATAAAAATATTTTCGATGTCAGTGGCCCTACCCCATAATAATATGCCATATGACATAACACTATGAAAATAGCTAAAATAAACCAATCTAGCCGTATCGACATCAGTCAACCTACGAACCTTCTTAATGGCATAAGCAGCTGAGCTAAGTTTCCCTGAGAGATATGTAACGTGCGCACCCCACTGTAATTTCGAATCAAGTGTTATTTCTAGAAATAATGTAGATTCAGATGTTTCGAGAACATCGTCATGTCTTGTTAAGATTCAGGTTAGGTCCCGTAGCGTTCTCCGCCGACATCGCGGACATGTTCCTGCGCGTTCGAATCCGTGATCAAGATCAAGGGACCCAATCGTTCCTATGGGCAAATGATATACCTAAATAAAGAACCCGAGATATATAACATGAAGTCAATGATTTTCGGTGCTGTGGCGTCGCCTACCTCAGCTATATACATCCTAAATAAAAACGCGGCTCAGTATGAAAATAGTTATCCCAGGGCGGTATCCGC
Source organism: Euclidia mi (assembly GCA_944739405.2). Lineage (NCBI taxonomy): Eukaryota > Metazoa > Arthropoda > Insecta > Lepidoptera > Erebidae > Euclidia > Euclidia mi. Next base: position 50,016,751 of record OX123194.2, on the reverse strand, counting down.
GATTCGTAACAATAATTACATGCGAAACAACTATTTAGACAGCGCGTGGTGGATCGAGCAAGCCAGCCAATTGGTTGAGGACGTGTCCCACATCCACGCCCAGGGCGGGTTTGTAATACGGGGGTGGGTCACCAACTCCCAGGAGCTGCGTGATAGACCAAGAGTAGAGATGCCCGACAAAGTATCACTGGACAAAGGGGAGAGCGGGGTAGAGCGCACATTGGGGCTAACGTGGACGCCCACCGCGGATAGACTCGGGTTCGATCTGTCATTTAAAAGGTTACCGCGAAATATAGTAGAGGGATGTGTAGTACCTACGAAAAGAGAGTTTCTTAGTTTTATAACGTCCGTCTTTGACCCGCTAGGTTTTCTGTATCCGTGCGTGATTCAGTCTCGGATACTCATGAAACAGATATGGCACACCGGAATAGAGTGGGACGAACAATTGAAAGACAAGGGGGCACGTTGCTGGTTCGAGTGGTTAGGCAACCTGCGACACCTCATGAGCATATCAGTGCCTAGGTGGTACGGGTTGGACACAGGCCAACTAGAATTACACGCGTTCGGCGATGCCAGTGAGTCTGCATACGCCGCCGCGGTGTACCTAGTTGGGACGAGCGCAGCTGGTACTAGGGAGGTAGCACTAGTGATCGGGAAGGCTAGGGTAGCACCAAAGAAGGTAGTGTCTATACCCAGGCTGGAGCTACAAACAGCCGTCTTAGCGTGTAGGTTGGCAGACACCGTTAAGAAGGAGCTAGGGGTAGCGATCACTAATAGGCATATGTGGACGGACAGTAAAACCGTGTTATAATCAGACGCGACTGAATTTCAGAGGTTCGTGTCACACAGATTATCAGAGATAGACATGAGGTCAAATAGGGCAGACTGGCACTGGGTTCCCTCGGCACTAAACCCTGCTGATAAGGCAATCAGAATGGACTGGCCCGGTGATAGCGACGAGTGGCTGGACGGCCCTTCGTTTCTTCGCCTCCCACAGGAGCTGTGGCTGGCGAGCAGCGACACAGACGAGGTGGCGGACGCTGAGCTAGAGAGGGTGCAGCGAGTGCACGTGACCAGCGCACCTCCCGAGCCGGTGCTGACGTACGCACGGGTGCCGACCTGGACGCGCGCACTGCATGTGATGGTGCGCGTGCTGATCTTCGCACGTCCGCTGTCAACGATAGCGGACGTCGGCGGCGGTGACCGCAGACGACCTGGACGAGGCAAGACTCAGGCTGCTGCGACTGGCTCAGGAAGAGAGCTACGTAGCGGACATAGCGGCGCTGAGAGAGGTGCGCCCCCTGCCGGCCAACAGCAAACTACGCGCTCTCGACCTAATGCTAATTGAAGACGGGTTGCTGAGAGTACGGGGCAGACTACGAGCCTGTGGTGAGCTCAGTTTTGGTGAACGACATCCGATAATATTAAACGGGAAACACGATCACACCCGCAGGTAAATTAAACATCATCACGAGGCCGCCCTGCACGCGAATCAGGAGGCGGTCGTAAATCGCCTACGTGAAGCCTACTGGGTGACCGACCTGAGGTCGTCAGTGAAGGCAGTGACGGCGAACTGTCAAAGGTGCCGCATCGAGAGAAGCAAACCCAGGGTGCCCAAGAAGGGTGACCTACCCGCGGTTCGGCTCGAGATTACTCGCCGGGCCTTCGTACACTGCGGGGTCGACTACTTCGGCCCGATGGAGGTCGCCATTGGACGATGGCGAGAAAAGCGGTGGGGGTGCTTTTCACTTGCCTCACCACCTGCGCCGTTCACCTAGAACTGGCGGCGTCCCTGAGTGCCGACTCAGCCATCCTGGCCCTACGGCGCCTCATTGCGCGCCGCGGGCGACCCTCTGACATGTACTCTGATCGAGGTACAAACTTCGTCGGGGCACACTCCGAGCTCCGAACCGCCCTCCGTGAGCTAGATCAGTCACGGGTGGCGAGCGAGACGACTGGCCGCGGCATCGCGTGGCACTTCAACCCCTCGGCGTCCCCACACATGGGTGGATGCTCGGAGAGACTGGTGCGCTTCATCAAGAACGCGCTCAGAGCAACACTGCGCGAGCGCGCGCCACGCGAGGAGGTGTTGTACACCCTCTTCTTGGAAGCTGAGCTGGTGGTCAACAGCCGGCGGACGTCGAGCAGTCGGTGGTGTTGACACCGAATCATCTCCTGCTAGGCACAGCCGCGGGAGATGCTCCGTGCGTGAGAGGCCATGCCTGCGACGAGGACTCCCGGCGCATGTGGCGTCGGGTGAACGCGCTAGCCGATCTCTTCTGGAGGCGTTGGCTGCGCGAGTACCTGCCGACGCTCCAGCGACGCTCGAAATGGACGCTAAACGTGCCAAATGTGAAAGTGGGTGATGTTGTAGTGATAGTGGACGACACTAGACCGCGGAACTAGTGGACCAAAGGGGTCATAACGTGCGTACATCCGGGAATGGACTCTATTATAAGAGAGGTAGACATTAAGACTAATGGTGAGGTCCTGCGTCAACCCGTTGTAAAGGTTGTTGTACTTCCAACTGATGGTAGTACGGTCGGCTGAACCCTCATAGGGGGGGTGAGAATGTAAGGGAGCACAGCAACCTGCGACACCTGCATATGTACATATTTTAGATACAAGACATAGAGCGTAAGAATTAATAGTGTTAGGTAAATGTTATATACCCGTAGTGTAAACTTGGAAAGAAGTTTATGATATCTATATTGTTTGTTTTTTACTGTGTTGAATAAATGACGATTATTAGAATTAGTTAAGAGATATTTGTGTAATGTATAAAACTTATGTCACAAGAATAGTGCACATAATGTGTAAAATAATGATAATGTGTATGTGTAAACGCCGGTCGTAGATTGGACCACGCGAGTTCTGTAGCGGGCGCGCACCACCTACACACTCCAACCTACGACCGCGCGTATAAATATAGCGCGACTGAGCGCAACAATTCAGTATCGTAACGACCGCCGACTAGAAAACAACTTGTGATTTGTAACGTGTACTGTTCAAGAATATATATGGAAGAATTTGTTGCAAGAACTATGCTGTTTTACTTTCTGATCCAACGAACCCTGCGCTGCGCCTGAATCCTGTCTCCAATAACCCCATTTAAATATACAGTTAATGCCCCAAGGGCTCCAAGCCCCGACTCCCGACTGCGCGGTGATCAAGCCCCGACTCCCGACTGCGTGGTGACTGGCATTCAGCCACCACGCTTAGGCGCCTCGTGACGGCACTATCCCGAGATGGAGGAACAACAGCAAGGATCGTCCGGAATGGGGGCTAACACCACCCTGGAGCTGCAGTCCAGGCGTGCGGAACACGAGGGCGACCTGCGTGCTTTCGACGCCCTTCGTGCGAAGGGTGGCATCACGTGGGGCCTGCAGCGCTGGGTTGAGGCCTATATACTTCCGGGCGATGGACGTCCTGCTGGGGGAGAGGAGCAAGGAGGAGCTCACCCCCACGGATTATAAGACCTTTCAAGTGGTCCAGGCTGTGTTTCCGGACATATTTACCGGACCGGACACTGCCGCCACCACCACCACGGCGACTACCGGCCTGACCACCATCACCACCACCACTACCACCAACACCTCGCCCGAACCAGCGCGTACGCCGGACCGGGCGACCACCACGCAGGTTCCAGGGGATGGATCGGACCATGGTAGCACACCACCTGCCACCACCACTGATCCGACCCCGACCCCCACCGCCACCACCACCACTACCACCCCCGAGATCACCCCTTCTGTCGCAGCGCCTACCAAGAGGCCGCGCGAAGAGGAGGACGACCACCAGACGGTGAAGAGGCCCGACCTGGAGGACTCACTCCCGTCTGAGGGGGGGGGGACTCCCTCCCCCTCGGCCACTCAACCCCGGCCCGCGCGACCTCGCCGGGACCCAGCGAGGGAAGGATGGAGGTGCAGGAGGACTTCTCTTCCTCCTACAAGTCCCTCCCCCCCACCTCAGCGTGCTCCCCCCGCAGGGAAGTGCAGCCGCACCCTCCCCACGGGCGAATCGATTTCGTCGGCAGCAATGGCGCCGACTCCGTCATCGGTGTCGGCGCAAGCACCGCCAACAGCACCCGCCCCCACCCCCGCACCGGCCCCCGCGCCGGCTCTGACACCTGGCCCAAGGACGGCAGCCGCCGTACTGGCATCAGCGCCTCCACCGAAGCCGACAGTCAGAACCACCGCTGCCCCTACCACCACCACCACCACGTGTTTGTTGTGGACCGGCTGGATAACTGGACAGTCCACTTCAAGAAGCTGGCCAACAAACTTGGCCACGCTCCCAACGGACGCCCCTTTGGCAAGGGAATTATACAGGCGGTCATACAGGCGTACCTGGATAACCTGGGCCAAGACCAGGCACCGTACTACGCCATCGCACCCCCCTCGGCGAGGATAGGCGCTTAAGGGCAGACCGGGATGCATCTTCTTCGCGGAGGTGGACAAGACCCCCGAAGCCACGAAGGCCTCGTACTCGGTCAACGAGGTCTTGCTCATGCCAGGAGTGACAGTGGAGGCCTGGAGGGGCAAAAAGGGCCCCTCGCAATGCCACCGATGCCAGGGCTTCTGGCACAGCTCCCACAACTGCCACAGGCCCCTTGCCTGTGTGCGTTGTGGTGGCGGACACCACGCCTCGGACTGCCCACGCCCCAAGGACCAACCAACGACCTGCGCAAATTACCAAGGCGCCCACACCGCCAGCAGTCCCGCTTGCCCCGCCTATAAGCGGGAAGTACGCAGCCGCAAAGTGGGACTCATGGCCAAGACGGGCCCTCCCCAACTAGTCGCCCACCCCAACCAAGTCGGGGAATCTACCGCGGCAACACTGATGGCCAAATCCAACGCTGCGTCTGAGAAAGCTGCCACTCAGTCGAAGAGGAAAAAGAAGAAGAAGAAGAAGAAGCCTCAGCTCGGATCGGGCCAACCGCCTGCGGCCACTGCAGGGGATGGACCTGCTAAGCCAGCCTCCGCCACCAGCGAAAAAGAACAGCTCGCCGCCCTTCTCTCTCTATTCGCCCAGAAGGTTAGGGCCGGCGACATATATGTCACAGGAATGCTGCAGACCATCCCCTCCAATGGATAAGCCGCTCAGGGTGGTCCATTGGAATGCCCAGTCCCTGTCTGGAAAGATAAGCCTCCTACGCCTCTTCGTCAAGGAACAGCAAGTCGACATCATGCTGATAAGCGAGACCCACATGAAGACCACCGCCCCACTCAAGATCCCGGGGTATATCGTGTACAGGCAGGATGAGGTCTCGCCGGCAGGCACAGCCTACCGGGGACTTGCTGTCCTGGTGAAGAGGACAATGGTGCATCAACTCGTCGAGCCGAAGAGACATAACACCATCTACGCCCTCGGTGTTGATGTCCAAGTTGGCGGACGGGAAATGCGCCTTTATGCGGCCTACCGACCACCAGGGACCGGCTCCATGAACACCTTCAATGTGGCTGAGCTGAGGAAGCTTCTTCTTCCGACCACGCCCACCATCATTGCGGGAGACCTGAACGCCAAGCACCCGGCATGGCACTGCGCGAGCAGCGACCGAGTGGGGGAGCTCATCTTTCAGGATGCCAGTACCTACAATTATGAAGTCGCCGGTCCCCGAGAGCCTACCCGGCTTGATCCCTCGGGGCGAACTGACAACGTGCTGGACATCCTGATCTCCCCAGGACTGAGGGCGCCTCCCACGCAAGAGGTCCTGCCAGACCTGCCCTCCGACCACTGACCGGTACTGCTGGTATTCAGGGAACCCGCGACGATGGTCAACCTGCCAAGACCACGCACCCAGACAAACTGGGACCAGTATGAGGAGGAGCTGGCCGGCTACCATCAGCCGTTCACCATCCACACTTCTGAGGAAGTCGACGCAGCCGCCGAGGAGCTCTCCAGCACCATTCAGGCCGCGCTTCGAACATCCTCGAGCACTAGGTCCAACTCCGAGAGGCGTGCACCCCTTCCCGCCTCGATACGGAAGCTGCTCGAGGAAAAGCGCGATGCCAAGAAGACCTGGATAAGAACTCGGCACCCCCGGGACAAAAACCGGCACAACCGCCTCACCAACGTACTCAAGGCCGCTCTGTGGTGCTCCCACAGAGCGGCCTTGAGCGCGTTCAGGGGGGACGAGTGGGAGCAACACCTGTCCCACATCGAGGACAACCAGGGCTTACTGTCACGCCTCTGCAGACAGCTGGCTGCGGACCCAAACCCGACGCGCCCCCTGCTCGGAAGAGACGGCCTTTTGCGCTATAAGGCCGAAGACCGGGCGGAGATCATCGCGAGCAGCCTCGAACAACAGTTCACCCCCCACGAGGTCCAAGACGAGGCCCACTCACGAGAGTTAGAGGAGCTAGTCCGGACCTACCTCTCAACGCCCCCCGTCTCATCGGATGCAGGTGACCAGCTGGTGACCCCGCAAGAGGTTGCAGCGGTGATCCGCAAAACCAACCCCCGGAAGGCGCCTGGTGAGGACGGCATCACGAACTCCACGCTGCATCTACTTCCTCGGAAATCACTGATTGCAGCGACCCAGCTCTTCAACGGAATCCTGAAGACCGGCCACTTCCCGACCATCTGGAAGCGTAGCCGGGTTATTGTACTCCCCAAACCCGGACCCCAGGAAGCCGAAAAACTACAGGCCCATCACTCTCCTTTCGACGACGTCCAAGGTGTTCGAGTGGCTGCTGCTGGCGAGAATCACCCCGCACCTCATCCCGAGGCCCGAACAATTCGGGTTTCACCAAGCGCATTCCACCATGCTACAGCTGACTCGCGTACTGGGCGAGATGGTCACGTGGATGAACAAGCGAGGCCACACGGTGACCGTGATGCTCGACATGGAGAAGGCGTTCGACAGAGTGTGGCATGACGGCCTCATTTATAAACTGTCGACGTCCCCTGTCCCACGACAACTCATTACGGTCATCGCATCATTTCTCCGAGGGAGAACCTTCCACGTGGCCGTCGAGAACGTCACGTCAGAGGAGAGGACCATCAAAGCTGGAGTTCCACAGGGGAGTTGCCTTTCCCCTGTTTTGTACGCCCACTACACGGACGACATTCCTGTGGTGGGCGACGTGAAGCTGGCGCTGTTCGCGGATGACGCCGCGTACCTGTCCAGCTCCCGGAATGCTAGACACGCTGCACGGAAGCTGAGCCCGACACTTGAGGCGCTCCCGGGCTGGCTGAAAAAGTGGAGGCTCAAGTGCAACGTGTCCAAGACCCAGGCTTTGGTAACTGGACGGGTACAGTACCCGCCGTGCCTGAAGCTGATGAGGGAGGAAATCCCTTGGTCGCCGACGGTCAAGTACCTGGGCGTCACCATCGACAGGAATCTGACGATGGCCCACCACGTCCATACGATCACCGCGAAGGCCCAGGTTGCGAGGGCGAAACTTCGCCCGCTGCTGTCCTCAAGACTGCCGCTGAGAGCCAAGCTGGCTCTCTATAAAACCTACATCAGGTCGCGCCTCAAATACGCGGGGCCAGCCTGGTACAACCTGACAGCAGAGACCACGCGGCAGCAACTGCAGTGGGTGGAGAACAAGTGTCTTCGCCTGGCGGTGGACGTGCCCAGGTACCTCAGGAACGCGACCATATATCGGGACCGCAAATGGGAGCCGATCAAGGGATTTGTGAGCGGGTTGGCCCGGGGTATGTTTGAGAGTGCTCAGAATACCCCCACCTCGTCAACATCGCTCCCCTCCCCTATCCAGACTCAACCACGCTCATCCGGAGGAGACTGAAGTGCCCCGCTCGGGAACTGATCTCGGTTCCCTCGAGCGGGGCTTCATCACCGCCACTACCACCATACCAGCCAGACGACCAGCCGCCACCCTCTCGCAGGCGACTAACTGGGCCTCTCCCAACGGAGATTCACCCGGCTGGTTAGCCTCGAGAGCGGCTAAGCCAACGACCGGTCCACAGGAGTCAAGGAATAAACCTCCGAAGGATTCCCCACCGCCCCAGCAGAAGAGGTGAGAAGAAGACGACGATGGCAACAATTCAGTATTGCAATGACCGCCGACTAGAAAACAACTTGTGATTTGTAACGTGTACTGTTCAAGAATATATATGGAAGAATTTGTTGCAAGAACTCTGCTGTTTTACTTTCTGATCCAACGAACCCTGCGCCTGAATCCTGTCTCCTATAACCCGATTTAAATATACAGTTAATGGATTTGGAATTACTTTTAACCTTTTCGGTGTCCGATTAGGCATGTGATTTGTGAAGGCAAATGTTCAGTTGATTATCATCGCTATCATGATTTCATCCAAACGACGTCCACTAGCGAATACAGACCTAATTTGTTTTCAATATTTATAACAATTCTGAAACTATTTGCTTTTCGAATTTCACTTTATTATAAATGAACCAGCATTGATCCTGTTGAAATAGGTAATGAACAAATATTTGCCAATATTTAATTGAATATTTTGTTTTCATTTTGTAGAAGTATTTACATTAATATAGTTAAAGTGACGTGTATTGAATTTATTAAAATATTTTCGTTTAATTAAGTTTACATATCTCCTGAAATAAAATCCACCCATGGTAAAAATAAACTTATAAAATTGTATTAACTAGGACTAAACCAGCGATAGCCTAGTGACCAAGTGAAGAGACCGACAGACTGCCACGTAGAGAACGTATTCCCATCGACGAGTGGCAATGTCTACCGACAATGCATGACAGATGGCCAGTACGACAGATGGCCAGTACTAGTAACATATTGTGTAGATATTATATGTAGATTGTCTAGAGTTGCCGTAGGCAGGCAGGAAATTGTTCAGAGTGCGCAGTGGAAGTTGTTGGTACATCTACCTGACCACGACAGGCAAAAGATCTAAACAGTATTACTGCGATTGCACAGTGAATTACAACTATCAATATTAATTAACTTTCCAAATCTTCACTGATGCTCCTGATGATGTTCTTGAGTGGACCTATAAGATTAACTCATAATTTTGGCCAAAATAACAAGCAAATCGTTTTAAATACCACAAGTCGAGGTCCAGATCAGGGTTTTCTCCAACGAAGTCGTCGGGCACCAATCACGTGCACGGATTCACACAATTTTTACACTGTTCAATAGGTTACAATGTCTTTTGTCACAAATAAACCGATGCCGGCTGATCAAAGAAGCGGCATTCAAACGGGTTCCAAATCTATTACAATATTACAACAGCGCTTGCGCGCGGCACAAGACCAAAGCGTGTCGACCCAGCAAATTTTCAGAAACGGAAACGAATGACAGTTCAGTGTAACCGTAGTCAAAATTTACAATAGACTAAACTAAACGTTACTAAATCGATATAATCGACTTGACCTATCACAAATAATAATTCTATTTCAAACATAAACATCCACTCGCTCCGGACCGGCCTACCTGTCCGCTAATCACTTGGTAGACGTGACAACGTTGCAACCGCTCTCCTCAGAATCGAACCGTCCACCAAGACCTCAGCAAATCGGGGAACTCGATCAGCCCCAGTTACCAAACGAAGAATGCGCCCCCTGAGCCATCTGAGTGGCGGAAGGTTAGCCTCCTTGATCAAAACGAGGTCACCAATCTTGGGTGGATCGGTTTTGTCGGTCCACTTAACGCGTTGCTGGAGTATGTGCAAATATTCCAAACTCCAGCGTTTCCAAAAGCTCTGAGTAATCTGGCGTACCAATTCAAAACGCGAGAGACGACCAGGTCTCGTATCAATATAGGGGTACTCAGGCAAGGCGATAAGTGGGCGACCAATCAAAAAATGGCCCGGCGTAAGGGCATCCAAATCATTCGGATCTGAGGAGATCGGGCACAGTGGCCTAGAGTTCAAAACGGCCTCAATCTTACAAACACAGTTGCGAGTTCCTCAAATGTAAGGACAGATTCACCGATTGTCCTGCGCAAGTGTGTTTTGGCCGATTTTACAGTGGCCTCAAAAATATCACCCCAGTATGGACAATTTGGTGGGGAAAATAACCAATTTATCCCACGTCGGGCAAGCCTATTGCCTATGTCAGCCTTGTTGGTTTCAAGGAAATTAACAACGTCATTCAAATAATTATAAGTGCCCTTGACGTTAGTGCCGCAGTCAGAACGGATCAAGGAAGGCAGCCTTCTGCCGTATACAAACCTGTTAAATGTGGCTACAAACGCCTCGGTCATAAGCGAGGAGACCAGTTCTAAATGTACGGCCTTTGTGAAGAGACAAACAAAAACGCACAAGTAGGCATTAACAGTCTTGCTGTTTCGAAGTGTCGACGTTTTCACCAAAAAGGGACCAGCGAAGTCCGTGCCAACACCGTCAAACGTCCTGCTCTCAGTTACGCGATCTGCCGGTAAGTCTCCCATCAAGGGCTGCATGGTAGAAGCCTTGAGCTTATAGCAAGGGATGCAGCGAAAGACTACACTCCGGATAATTCTTCGGGCAGACAAAATCCAAAACTCGCGTTGCAAAATGGCCAACAGCGCATTACAACCAGCATGCGAATTTTTAAGGTGACGGTCAGATACCAACAAGTGTACCAATGACCGTCCTTGGGTAACAAAGGGGGGTGACGTGCCCCGTAAGGGAGGTTGGCATTCTTGAGACGCCCTCCAACGCGCAAGTGACCCGTATCTTTCAAAAACGGGTTCAATTTAGATACAGCTCCCGACAATTTCGATCTCCCTGACTTAAGGATAGCAACCTCCTTCTCAAAATGTGCCAATTGCACAGAACGAATCCAAAAGGTGAGGGACTCCTGTCGTTCCTGTGGTGAGAGAAACGGTGTCAATCGTTTCTGTTGTGGGTGCATAAAATTAAAAACAAAACGCTTTATCCAAGTAGTAACACCTAACAACCTGTCGAAGGAGCTGTAACGATTCAACAAGAAATTGGGGTCGAAGGCGCATTTCACCTTCTCAAGAGCGAGTGTTCGTAGACCCGGCAAATTGGAAGTATTTAAAACTGGCGTTCAAGGCCAATCAATTTCTAGTCAACTCAACAATTTCGGACCCCACCACAGCGAATGACCTATCAAACTAGGCGTCAAGCATCCGCGCGAGGCACAATCAGCGGGGTTGTGCTCACCTGGCACGTGTCTCCAAACAAGCTTGACTTCAAATTTTTGTATTTGGGAAACGCGATTAGCGACAAATACCTCCAAGGTGTGGACAGAAGCCTTCAACCAACAAAGAACAATTTGGCTGTCTGTCCAGGCGTAGGTCCCATTAATACAAATGCTTTTACCCAAAGTACTAGACACGTGATTCAATAAGCGTACAAGTAGGGCTGCTCCTGAGAGCTCCAATTTCAGGATGGTCAGAGATGTCCGAAGGGGTGCAACCTTGCTCTTCGCCATGATCAGGGAAACCCTCACCTGACCTGAGGCACTAACTGTGCGCAAGTACACCACGGCCACGTGCCCACGTTCCGAGGCATCACAAAACCCGTGAAGGGTGGCCTTGTACTTCCCGGGGGGAAGGATGGGACGAGGCAAGGAGATCTCATTGACGGCAGGAAGTGAGGATACAAAAGAGGTCCATTCCTCAACAAGAGTACCGCGTAGAGGTTCGTCCCAAGTCAATCCTGCTGTCCAAAGCTTCTGCAAGAAGCATTTTGCCCAAAATATAACTGGACAGATCCAACCGTTCGGATCAAAGGTTCTGGCAACAGTAGACCATACGAGACGTTTAGTCCAAGAACAAGGCAATTTCAAGTCTACGTTATACGTAAAGATGTCTTGGACTGGTCTGTACTGGACGCCGAGAACAGTCATCATGGCAGGGTTATCAACAATCTCAAATAGATGTGGATCTTGCTGATGATCCTCTGGCAAGCCTTCTAAAAGCACTGGTGAGTTGGAAATCCATTTGCGCAACTCATAACCAGCGGAGGCCAAAATACCTATCAATTCGTCCCGCAGGAGGATCGGCACGTCCGCTGTGGAGGCGCCTGAACAAATGTCATCCACGTAAATATCGTTTTTCAAGATGGCGGAGGCTCGTGGGAAACGTAAGCCTTCGCGGTCTGCGAGCTCCCAAAGAGAACGTATTTTCAAGTTTGCTTGACCTTAACCCGTACGGATTAGTATTGAGCTCGTAGACGACCATGGGATCGCGAGGATTCTCTCTCCAAAGGATCAGCTGGAAACGACGGTCATCAGGGTGGATAATCGTCTGCCTGAACATCATTTTTATATCGGCCACAAAGACAACCTGATGTCATCGGAAGCTGGTGATGACGTCACAAAGGTCCTTGACCAACTTGGGACCAGAATGCAAGCACTGGTTCAAGGATACGCCTGTTGGAGTCTGCGCAGAACCATCAAACACTTTGCGCAGCTTGCCAGTCGATGGCTGCAATACCGCATGATGCGGGAGAAAGTAGTACTCCACCGAACGCCAATCCAAATTGGACACGGACATGTGTCCCAATTGTTCATTTTCTCTCATGAACTCAATATACTTCTGTCTGAGCTCCGGATCACGACCCATGCGACTCTCCATAGCCAACAATCTCTTTTCGGCTAAAGGTCGTGACTCACCAAGCGGAGGCCGAACAGACAGAAAAAGTAGCTTCGTAATGATCCGGCCAGAATGGAGTCGACCAGTGTTGTTGTGGAAGAACAGCTCGCACTCCTCATGTTCTGGATTCAAACGGGCAGCTTGAGGGGGCTCCTCTACCTCCCAAATCCTCTAAACCGCATCAGAGAGAGTGGAGCCTACAGCCAACAAATTATCAAGTTCAGGTGGAGATGTCCCTTGGTACAGGTCCCATCAAAGCAAATCCAAATATTGTCGGGATGGCAGTCAAACCATTTGGCACCAAGACCCGTTTCCCACCAATCAAAATTCCGCCGAGGACATCAGAGCCAATCAACAAGTCGATTTTTCCTGGAGTGTCAAATTTGGGGTCTGCCAGATCCAATCCCGATGTCAAATTCACCACAACAGCAGGTAGCTGCTTCTGTGGATGCATACCCAAAATATTCTTCAGCACAATAGCCGAGGTTTTAATCCTCGGGTGTGAAGATTCAACAGGGCAAAACAAAACCTTAACTTGCCCTTCAACATTAGAGGCTACGTCACCTATGCTCCGTATACAATTTGGAAAGGAGCCCATATTTAATTTAACCTTCCCTACCAAATAACTGGAAACAATGCAACCTTGTGAACCTGTGTCCAATATAGCACGGACAACAACAGAGGTCCCCGTGGGTCCCCAGACCCTAACAGCAACCGTTGGTAGGATAACGGTCTCAATGGGGGTGGTTGGCGTTATAGGGCAGGTGTTAATTACCTATTGTTGCCTGGGCGGCGACCGTTGGCCAGGACCAGGCAAATCAAAATGGGGGTGCGGCTTGAAGTCCTCAAAAGTGCGATGACTCGATCCGCGCGCCATTTGTGGGGGGTCATAATGACGTCTGATATGGCGAGAGGGATGATGGCTGGCGCAAGTACACCACGGCCACGTGCCCACGTTCCGAGGCATCACAAAACCCGTGAAGGGTGGCCTTGTACTTCCCGGGGGGAAGGATGGGACGAGGCAAGGAGATCTCATTGACGGCAGGAAGTGAGGATACAAAAGAGGTCCATTCCTCAACAAGAGTACCGCGTAGAGGTTCGTCCCAAGTCAATCCTGCTGTCCAAAGCTTCTGCAAGAAGCATTTTGCCCAAAATATAACTGGACAGATCCAACCGTTCGGATCAAAGGTTCTGGCAACAGTAGACAATACGAGACGTTTAGTCCAAGAACAAGGCAATTTCAAGTCTACGTTATACGTAAAGATGTCTTGGACTGGTCTGTACTGGACGCCGAGAACAGTCATCATGGCAGGGTTATCAACAATCTCAAATAGATGTGGATCTTGCTGATGATCCTCTGGCAAGCCTTCCAAAAGCACTGGTGAACGGGTGCTACTTGCTATGACTGGTCGATGGCCGTCTTATGGGCTGGTATAATTTTTTATTTATATTTAACTTCATCATTTCCATCATGGTTCTGAACATTTGCGCGGATTGCCTGCATTGTTAGGTGCATAATGTAAGTGGATGCTCCTGTTTCACCATGTCTATGTTCAGGAGGCTAACTAAATGAACATCAAAATTTAACTTGATTATGCTTGAGTATCATGTAAAGTAAATATATACAAGTAACATAGAAGGTATAACAGTTGCAGCACCTTACAAAAGTTTAATTGTTATGTATTATTAAAAACCTGGCGATGAAAGAGAGTGACCGTGAGTTTTATTGCCCGTTCTTTCTCATGGTTCTACCTATTGCATTGCGAACGTGGCAGTAAATGTAAATGTAGAAGCATACAGTAATAATGTTTAAATTTGACGTTCATAAGTGTCACTTTGTGATCTAAATGAATAAAGGATTTTGAGTTTGAATTTGAGTTTGACGCACCCGCCCAAAACGAGGTGGGCGTGAGTCAAGGCGGGGACGCTCCGCCAAAGGAGGGGAATACCTGGGGCAGCATTCATGATGCTGGTGACGCTGAGCAGTCGCACATTCAGGTGCGCGAGAGAGAGGAGGCGTGCGCACGCTACGGTTCTCCAAGCCGGGTGAGCGGCGATCAATTGAGCGAGGCGATTCTCGGCTACGTGCCGGTGAGCCTCGGCTGCCACCTTCAAATCACCCGCCCGTGCACGGCGTCGGCTGGTTGGACAAGCGGCCTACCTCTCTCGCATTCATGCAGAGAATGTCCAAATGCTGTCCTCTACAGTGAGGACAGGGGCGAGAGTTTGGGCAGTCTCGCTGGTAGTGGGACCCCAAGCAAGAGAAGCAAAGGCGGCGGGCATTCGCGATGCGCCTACGAGAGGCGACATGCAGGTCCAAGAATGCCCTACAACTGGCCGTTCTGTGCCCCGTGACCTTGCAGTAAGAGCACTCCGCTGGGCTCTGCGTGACTGCGAAGCGAGGAGGGCGCCGGTCAACATTGGCTCGGGTGTGAACGCGAGCCTGCTCCTTGACCTTGGGCGGCTGCGACTTAGCCGGCGTGTCACCACCGGATTTGTCCAAGACCCGGCACATATCCTTGAGGAACCTCTCCAAGTCAGCAAAGGGGGGCAGATGGGTCGCGCTATCCCCACCAAAGCGCTGTTCAAAACGCGACCTCAGGTCGGCAGGCAGCTTTTTTAGCACAATGTGCACCAATAGGTAGGACCATTGTTCCACGGGCAGGTCCAAGCACTTAAGTGCGTTGATTGCCAATAAAAGCGGGTTCAAAAGTTGGGTGCGCAACCCAAAGACCCGGGTGAGCGTGGACAAACCCAAAATCTGTTCAATATGCGTGTCGGCGAAGCCACGCTTGTTATGGTACCTACGGGTAATTAAGTCCTGAGCCATCTGGTACGCCTCGTCAGACACGGGCAGATGCTGGATGAGGCCCTTGGCCTCCCTATCCAGAATCGACATCAAATAGGCCAATTTTTGTGCCGGCCGAAGGTCAGCCCTGTCACCGACCAGGCTGTCAAACAAATTAACGAAGCCCAGGTAGCTTCCTAGGCAGCCATCAAAACGCGGGAGGTCTAAAGTAGGAAGCCTACTCACCAGAGTCTCCAACTGTCTTGCACAGTTGGAGACAGCATCATACAGGTCTAAGACCTGGGCATAATCTTCGCTGACTCTAATTCGCTGGTCAGCGGTGAATTCACTAACTGACACTTCGAGACAGCAAGCGCTGAAAGTGCGGAATTGCTGTTCCACACTTGCCAGGCGATCATCGATCCGCTCATACCTTTGTAGTAAGGCCTGCTGGCGATCAGGCCGGTTCACCAAGGCACTGGCTGAGGCAAACCAGCGCAAATCTGATGCAATAGCATCAGCAGCCGCACACAAGTCCTTGATAGCTGACATAATCAAGTTTCAAAAGAACTCGGACAAGCGTTAAATAATATTATCAATCTAAACTTAATATTTCTTAATTCTTTGAAACCAACAAAGTATTAGCCTTTTTACTGCTGGTACAAGCAAGTGACAGGTATTTACTGCCCAACAATTATATAACAAGCTCAA
Source organism: Euclidia mi (assembly GCA_944739405.2). NCBI lineage: Eukaryota > Metazoa > Arthropoda > Insecta > Lepidoptera > Erebidae > Euclidia > Euclidia mi. Next base: position 50,000,737 of record OX123194.2, on the reverse strand, counting down.
AATCTGCTTGTTTCAATATATTGACATAGAGACTAAGTTATCAATAGGTTTATAACCTACAGCAAATTAAGGAAGCAAGTATCTTTAATAATTAAATAAATCAACTTTTAAAATAATTATTTACATTTGTGTGTGCCTTAGTACACAATTAAAGAGTACTTACGTTTGTGGTACAAAATATCAGTTCATGTAAAAATACTCTAAATTTATACACCACCTGCCAGCATAACGCACTCACTGGAAACTTTCACTTTCAAAGTACTAAACATTACAATGTCTCAATTGGATGATATTAAAACCGCACAAATTAACTTGGAGGAGAGCTTCTCTAAGCGTATGGCCGAACTGGAAGCACAACTTCACACTGGAGGACCAGCCAAGGACACTGTGGCCAAGGTTGCGGAGGAGTTCCGGACATTTAGAGAACTGGTTTTCACTATGCTTGGCCTGCTCAGAAAGCAGATTAATGAATGTTCTGCTGCTGTGGACGACATGGAAACGAGACATCGCTGCAAGGCGCTCATTTTCCTGGGTGTTGCGGAGACCGAGGGAGAGGACTGCACCGCTGCTGTACTTGGTGTTATCCACAAAATGGAGCTCAGCAATATCACAGCTTCTAACATCCGTTCTTGTCACCGGATCGGCACACGCAATAAGGAGCATCACAGGCCTCTGCTAGTCAAATTCACCAGTGTCGAAACTAGGTGTGTTGTGTGGAAGAGCAAGACGAAGCTGAAGAGTTCATCAATTGCAGTCAAAGAGTTCCTGACTAGGACACGGCAGTCCATCTTCTTTAAGTCACGCCAGCACTTCGGGATGAGGGCATGCTGGACCCAGGACGGAGTAATCGTTGTGAAAGCCGGCGACGGCAACCGATATAAGTGCACGACCATGGACCAGCTCAATGTTCTCATGCAGAAGTTCCCCGATAGGCCAACAATAGCGAACAAGACTGACGGCGGGATGCCTAGTTCGGCGTTGGTGAGCTCCAAACAGCGTAAATAAAGTCATTTGTTGTTTTTGCTGTAGCTATAGCGTTCTTACTCATATTTGTTTTGTTATTGTTTGCTACTCTTATGGATAAGTGTTATGATTTAGCACTTCACTAAAAGATCGAACATTGTTATTCAGTATAAGTGTTTGGTTGTTACCCACTTATAAATTAACTTATAACGCACTTTATAAATTATAGTAGATTAATATTTTCCGATCCGAAGTCAGGTTATAAACAATGTAACCATGTCAAAACTTTTGTTATGTCACTTTGACGTTTGACAGTAATGACACGTTCAGAAATTTAGAAACTGCTGTTCGATTTATGTTTTAATGTGATAATGTTGTATAGTACGTTTTGTTTGTATTTTGCGTTAATTTTTTTTTCTTTGTGCGTAAACTGGCGGGTGGTGCAGAGATGTTATATGTACTTGCACCAAATAAGTAAGCAACGTTTTTATACTATACCTAAGCATAGTTATTTACTTTTTTTATATATATTATCTATATTTATATATATATATATATATATTTGAACTATTTATTAATTCATGATATCTGATAACGACTCTTTTCATTCTGCCGATGAACCTGCTGATGGTTCCCTCGATGGAAGTTTTCATTCACTGCCCGATACAGTGGGTGATTTTGTGCGTAGGACTTTCGATCAACCTTCTAATAACAATTTTAATGTGTGCCATATTAATTCACAGAGCATTGCAAGCCACTACAGCGATTTGCTGGAGATTTTCACTGCTGCTAATGTTCATGCCGTTCTGGTCTCAGAGAGTTGGTTAAAACCACATCTCTTGTCTACCACTTACCCTCTCCCCGGTTTCATATTGATACGCAATGATCGAGTGGATCGGAGAGCGCCATATGTCATCTTCAATGCGCCAAATGTCTCACTCTCGATTACTTAGCCAATCTACCTCGCCCTAACATTCAGTCTTTTACTTTTTCTCCAGTAGCATCGGATGAGATTATAAGGATTATCCGCTCCATAAAATCCAATGCGGTGGGCTGTGATCATATCAGCCGCCGCATGATCACCACTATCCTGGAACACCTCATCCCAGCTATCACTCACATTGTCAATTTTTCCCTAGACTCCGGCACTTTCCCAGACCTATGGCTTAAAGCCTACGTCACTCCCTTGCCCAAAATCCAGAATCCTTCTTGCCTTAATGACTTCCGTCCAATTTCTATCCTACCTTTCCTGTCCAAGGTGCTTGAGGCCAGCGTTCAGAAGCAGCTATCTCGTTATATTTATATAAACAACCTTTTAAGCCCTTTACAGTCTGGCTTCAGACCTGGCCACAGCACCGTTTCCGCCCTCCTCAAAGTGACTGGCGATATTAGGACGGGCATGGAGAATGCCAAAGTCACCGTGTTGGCTTTGGTAGATTTCTCTAATGCCTTCAATACCGTCAGTCACGACATCCTCCTTGCTATCCTTTCCCACCTTATGATGTCCTCTGAGGCACTGGAATGGTTCTCGTCCTATCTTCGTGGGCGCCAGCAAGCGGTCCGCGTTGACGAATCCTCATCGAATTGGTGTGAGATCGGCTCTGGTGTTCCACAAGGCGGTATTCTCTCTCCTTTGTTATTTTCAATTTTCATCAATCACGTAACCCAGAATCTTCAATGCGCTTATCATTTGAATGCCGATGACTTGCAGCTTTATGCTCAAGCTAGCGTTGAAAATATATCGTCTGCCATTGACACTGTTAATAGGGATCTAGAGTACTTACTTAACTTAACTTTTACTTTATTTAAACAACCTTTTAAGCCCTTTACAGTCTGGCTTCAGACCTGGCCACAGCACCGTTTCCGCCCTCCTCAAAGTGACTGGCGATATTAGGACGGGCATGGAGAATGCCAAAGTCACCGTGTTGGCTTGGGTAGATTTCTCTAATGCCTTCAATACCGTCAGTCACGACATCCTCCTTGCTATCCTTTCCCACCTTATGATGGCCTCTGAGGCACTGGAATGGTTCTCGTCCTATCTTCGTGGGCGCCAGCAAGCGGTCCGCGTTGACGAATCCTCATCGAATTGGTGTGAGATCGGCTCTGGTGTTCCACAAGGCGGTATTCTCTCTCCTTTGTTATTTTCAATTTTCATCAATCTCGTAACCCAGAATCTTCAATGCGCTTATCATTTGAATGCCGATGACTTGCAGCTTTATGCTCAAGCTAGCGTTGAAAATATATCGTCTGCCATTGACACTGTTAATAGGGATCTAGAGTACTTACTTTACTTAACTTTTACTTTATTTAAACAACCTTTTAAGCCCTTTACAGTCTGGCTTCAGACCTGGCCACAGCACCGTTTCCGCCCTCCTCAAAGTGACTGGTGATATTAGGACGGGCATGGAGAATGCCAAAGTCACCGTGTTGGCTTTGGTAGATTTCTCTAATGCCTTCAATACCGTCAGTCACGACATCCTCCTTGCTATCCTTTCCCACCTTATGATGTCCTCTGAGGCACTGGAATGGTTCTCGTCCTATCTTCGTGGGCGCCAGCAAGCGGTCCGCGTTGACGAATCCTCATCGAATTGGTGTGAGATCGGCTCTGGTGTTTCACAAGGCGGTATTCTCTCTCCTTTGTTATTTTCAATTTTCATCAATCTCGTAACCCAGAATCTTCAATGCGCTTATCATTTGAATGCCGATGACTTGCAGCTTTATGCTCAAGCTAGCGTTGAAAATATATCGTCTGCCATTGACACTGTTAATAGGGATCTAGAGTACTTACTTTACTTAACTTTTACTTTATTTAAACAACCTTTTAAGCCCTTTACAGTCTGGCTTCAGACCTGGCAACAGCACCGTTTCCGCCCTCCTCAAAGTGACTGGCGATATTAGGACGGGCATGGAGAATGCCAAAGTCACCGCGTTGGCTTTGGTAGATTTCTCTAATGCCTTCAATACCGTCAGTCACGACATCCTCCTTGCTATCCTTTCCCACCTTATGATGTCCTCTGAGGCACTGGAATGGTTCTCGTCCTATCTTCGTGGGCGCCAGCAAGCGGTCCGCGTTGACGAATCCTCATCGAATTGGTGTGAGATCGGCTCTGGTGTTCCACAAGGCGGTATTCTCTCTCCTTTGTTATTTTCAATTTTCATCAATGTCGTAACCCAGAATCTTCAATGCGCTTATCATTTGTATGCCGATGACTTGCAGCTTTATGCTCAAGCTAGCGTTGAAAATATATCGTCTGCCATTGACACTGTTAATAGGGATCTAGAGTACTTACTTTACTTAACTTTTGGTCTATAAACTTCTTACATCTATTCTGAGAGCTAAAATAGCTAAACATGTTGAAGACAATTCTATTATGTCAGCCTCTCAGAATGGATGTAGGAAGGGTGCTCGCGGTACTAAGGAGCTCCTCCTCATTGACATAGCCATTAGCCAACAAGTTCGCCGTAACCGAAAGGATCTGGCGGCATGTTGGATAGATTATAAGAAAGCGTGTGACTCCGTGCCGCATACATGGCTTTTGAGGGTGCTAGAGTTGTATAAAGTAAATACTACTCTACGCACCTTCTTAAAGTCATATATGGGGCAATGGAATACGATTCTTTGCTATCCAGGATGCCGAAGGATCCAGGAGGACGGCGAACGTATTAAAATTGAGCGGGGGATTTTTCAGGGCGACAGTCTGAGTCCCCTTTGGTTTTGCCTAGCCATGAACCCTCTCAGTACATTACTGGAGGGTTCAAGGTTAGGCTACAAGTTACAGAGAGGCGGTCAGGTCGTATCCCACCTGTTATTCATGGATGACCTGAAGTTATTTGCCCAATCTGATGTCCAATTGCTAGATTTACTAAACGTAACCAAAAACTTTAGTAATTCTATCAATATGGAGTTCGGTGTGGATAAATGTGCTGTCATTCATGTGAAGCAGGGCAGGATGGTGGAATCTGAGGGGATCCAACTCTCAGATTCCATTAACCTAAGATCGCTTCTCTTAACCGATACCTATAAGTACTTGGGGATGTCACAGGCTTTAAGTATCAATGAAGCTGACATGAAGCAATCGTTGCAAGAGCGTTTCTTTGGCCGCCTGAAAAAGTATTAAAAAGCCTTTTATCAGGTGGCAACAAGGTTCGTGCTTGCAACGGTTGGGTCATGCCACTTCTTGTATACTCCTTTGGCATACTCAAGTGGACTCAGTCTGAATTGGACGCCCTGGACAGAAGAGTCCGCACATTGTTGACGGCATATCGTATGCATCATCCTCGTTCATCCGTGATGAGGTTGTACATCCCGCGGAAGTGTGGGGGTCGTGGCTTTCTGAATATCAAGACCCTACACAACCGCGAGGTGTGCAATCTCAGAGAATATTTTCTCCGGGCGAACGGGGACATGCATCGAGATGTTGTCGCAGTGGACAATGGACTCACCCCGCTCAAGTTGGCTAAGGAGAACTGGCGCATACCTGTAGTACTCAGTACTGATAAGCGCAAGCGTGTATGGCAGAGCAAGGAGCTTCATGGCAGGTTCCATCGGGCCCTGTATGGACCCGATGTAGACCTATTGGCCTCGGTGAACTGGCTACGCTTCGGTGACCTCTTTGGGGAAACCGAAGGGTTTGTTTGTGCAATTGCTGACGAAGTTATCAAGACAAATAGACTAGTGATATTTGCCGTACCTATCACCAGCCCGGTGAATCCCTCAGGCATATTGTTTCCGGTTGTTCACGTCTTGCTAACGGCGAGTACTTGCACAGACATAACCAAGTAGCCAGAATCATTCACCAGCAACTTGCTCTGAAATACAAACTTGTAGACATCGAGGTACCGTACTACAGGTATGGCAGAGCCAGTTCTCGAAAATGGCCATGCCACATTGTACTGGGATCGATCTATCGTCACAGACAGGATTGTTGTAGCCAACAAACCTGATATTGTGGTGATAGATCGATCAGAGCGCCTCGCAATAATAGTTGATGTCACCATTCCTCATGACAAGAATCTCGTGAAAGCCGAGAAAGACAAACAGATTAAAGCTTTTTTTTCGGCGGTAGGTGTGAAAAAGTTAACAGCTGCTAAAATTTTTCAAGTATCTTTAATAATTAAATAAATCAACTTTTAAAATAATTATTTACATTTGTGTGTGCCTTAGTACACAATTAAAGAGTACTTACGTTTGTGGTACAAAATATCAGTTCATGTAAAAATACTCTAAATTTATACACCACCTGCCAGCATAACGCACTCACTGGAAACTTTCACTTTCAAAGTACTAAACATTACAATGTCTCAATTGGATGATATTTAAACCGCACAAATTAACTTGGAGGAGAGCTTCTCTAAGCGTATGGCCGAACTGGAAGCACAACTTCACACTGGAGGACCAGCCAAGGACACTGTGGCCAAGGTTGCGGAGGAGTTCCGGACATTTAGAGAACTGGTTTTCACTATGCTTGGCCTGCTCAGAAAGCAGATTAATGAATGTTCTGCTGCTGTGGACGACATGGAAACGAGACATCGCTGCAAGGCGCTCATTTTCCTGGGTGTTGCGGAGACCGAGGGAGAGGACTGCACCGCTGCTGTACTTGGTGTTATCCACAAAATGGAGCTCAGCAATATCACAGCTTCTAACATCCGTTCTTGTCACCGGATCGGCACATGCAATAAGGAGCATCACAGGCCTCTGCTAGTCAAATTCACCAGTGTCGAAACTAGGTGTGTTGTGTGGAAGAGCAAGACGAAGCTGAAGAGTTCATCAATTGCAGTCAAAGAGTTCCTGACTAGGACACGGCAGTCCATCTTCTTTAAGTCACGCCAGCACTTCGGGATGAGGGCATGCTGGACCCAGGACGGAGTAATCGTTGTGAAAGCCGGCGACGGCAACCGATATAAGTGCACGACCATGGACCAGCTCAATGTTCTCATGCAGAAGTTCCCCGATAGGCCAACAATAGCGAACAAGACTGACGGCGGGATGCCTAGTTCGGCGTTGGTGAGCTCCAAACAGCGTAAATAAAGTCATTTGTTGTTTTTGCTGTAGCTATAGCGTTCTTACTCATATTTGTTTTGTTATTGTTTGCTACTCTTATGGATAAGTGTTATGATTTAGCACTTCACTAAAAGATCGAACATTGTTATTCAGTATAAGTGTTTGGTTGTTACCCACTTATAAATTAACTTATAACGCACTTTATAAATTATCGTAGATTAATATTTTCCGATCCGAAGTCAGGTTATAAACAATGTAACCATGTCAAAACTTTTGTTATGTCACTTTGACGTTTGACAGTAATGACACGTTCAGAAATTTAGAAGCTGCTGTTCGATTTATGTTTTAATGTGATAATGTTGTATAGTACGTTTTGTTTGTATTTTGCGTTAAATTTTTTTTTCTTTGTGCGTAAACTGGCGGGTGGTGCAGGGATGTTATATGTACTTGCACCAAATAAGTAAGCAACGTTTTTATACTATACCTAAGCATAGTTATTTACTTTTTTTTATATATATTATATAAAAATTACATATAAAATTATATATACATATTTGAACTATTTATTAATTCATGATGTCTGATAACGACTCTTTTCATTCTGCCGATGAATCTGCTGATGGTTCCCTCGATGGAAGTTTTCATTCACTGCCCGATACAGTGGGTGATTTTGTGCGTAGGACTTTCGATCAACCTTCTAATAACAATTTTAATGTGTGCCATATTAATTCACAGAGCATTGCAAGCCACTACAGCGATTTGCTGGAGATTTTCACTGCTGCTAATGTTCATGCCGTTCTGGTCTCAGAGAGTTGGTTAAAACCTCATCTCTTATCTACCACTTACCCTCTCCCCGGTTTCATATTGATACGCAATGATCGAGTGGATCGGAGAGGGGGCGGTGTGGCCATTTATCTCCGCAGTAACTTCCGCTATAAAATTATTTCTTCGTCTTCTCCAAACTATACTGCAAATGCGGAGTATCTCTTCATTGAGGTTCGCGTCAAAGGCAGTAAATTGGTTCTTGGTGTCGTGTACTGTCCTCCTTCTGTTGATTATTTCTCCAGTCTCGAAACGAGTCTGGAATCTTTAGGGTCGGAATATTCACATCACATCATCATGGGCGATTTTAACACCGATCTCCTGTCTCCCTATACCCAAAGATCCTCTAAACTCCTTGATGTAGTTAAGTCAGCCAGTCTCCACGTTTTACCCCTGCAAGCTACCCATCACAATCTAACAGGGGAAGATACCTGGCTTGACTTAATTCTCACATCTAATCCCAACCTAGTTTCCTTCCACGGCCAACATCCTGCACCGGCATTCTCCCATCATGACCTTATTTTCCTTTCTTATATCCTAAAATCACCCAAACTCCCGCCAAAGGTTGTGCGCAGACGTTGTTTTGGTCGTATGGATGTGGAAATGTTATGCCGGGATGCCACGCTAATTATTTGGGATAATGTGTTCCAAGCCCCCACTCTGGACGCCAAGGTCGAGGCTTTTAATAACAACGTTATTGGTCTTTATGACAAACACGCTCCTGTTAGGCGCATCAAATTAAAGCGTCCTCCAGCTCCTTGGCTCACCCAAGATGTTCGGACGGCGATGAGACGGAGGGACCGGGCCTTTCACAGATTTAGGAAGGATCGGTCTGATCACAACTGGGCACTTTACAAGGCTGCAAGGAATCCGTGTAACCAGATGATACGCAACGCTAAACGCCGACATATCCTAGTTAATATCACCTGTTCTTCCCCCGCTGATACCTGGAAGTTCCTCGGGACGCTAGGTATTGGCAAAAAGCGTAGTGTCGAATTTCAGGGGACATTTGGTTTGAATGATTTAAATTAACATTTCACCACCACTACCACGCTTGATCATCAGACCAAATGTCTCACTCTCGATTACTTAGCCAATCTACCTCGCCCTAACATTCAGTCTTTTACTTTTTCTCCAGTAGCATCGGATGAAATTATAAGGATTATCCGCTCCATAAAATCCAATGCGGTGGGCTGTGATCATATCAGCCGCCGCATGATCACCACTATCCTGGAACACCTCATCCCAGCTATCACTCACATTGTCAATTTTTCCCTAGACTCCGGCACTTTCCCAGACCTATGGCTTAAAGCCTACGTCACTCCCTTGCCCAAAATCCAGAATCCTTCTCGCCTTAATGACTTCCGTCCAATTTCTATCCTACCTTTCCTGTCCAAGGTGCTTGAGGCCAGCGTTCAGAAGCAGCTATCTCGTTATATTTATTTAAACAACCTTTTAAGCCCTTTACAGTCTGGCTTCAGACCTGGCCACAGCACCGTTTCCGCCCTCCTCAAAGTGACTGGCGATATTAGGACGGGCATGGAGAATGCCAAAGTCACCGTGTTGGCTTTGGTAGATTTATCTAATGCCTTCAATACCGTCAGTCACGACATCCTCCTTGCTATCCTTTCCCACCTTATGATGTCCTCTGAGGCACTGGAATGGTTCTCGTCCTATCTTCGTGGGCGCCAGCAAGCGGTCCGCGTTGACGAATCCTCATCGAATTGGTGTGAGATCGGCTCTGGTGTTCCACAAGGCGGTATTCTCTCTCCTTTGTTATTTTCAATTTTCATCAATCTCGTAACCCAGAATCTTCAATGCGCTTATCATTTGTATGCCGATGACTTGCAGCTTTATGCTCAAGCTAGCGTTGAAAATATATCGTCTGCCATTGACACTGTTAATAGGGATCTAGAGTACTTACGTAATTGGTCTAACTCTTTCGGTTTGACGATAAATCCAACCAAGTGTCAGGCTATAATTGTGGGCAGCCAAAGAACGTTGAGCAAATTAGACAAAACTGCTTTGCCACCTATAATGTTCAACGGTTCTGTTATCGAGTATCGTCCAGCGGTCAAAGATCTAGGTTTACATATTGACACATATTTAAATTGGCGCGCTCAGGTAACTAATGTTAGCCAAAAAGTCACCGGTACCCTTCGCGCTCTGTATCGCCTGAAGAACTTTTTACCATCCAAAACTAAGATAATGCTTGTGCACACCTTAATTTTCCCTGTGATCGACTATGGTGATGTGTGTTATTTCGACCTGAATGCAGACCTCCTCAATAAACTTGACCGTCTTCTAAATAACTGCATTCGATTTATTTTTAATCTTCGCAAGTATGACCATGTGTCTGCTTATCGTTCTCGATTGAAATGGTTACCCATTCGTCAACGCCGTAGTATGCGCGCTCTCACTAGACTCTATTCTATTCTCATGTCTCCTAACACACCTTCCTATCTAACTTCTCATTTTCAATATCTGTATTCCAGTCATAATAGAACTCTTCGCTCCTCTAATAATCTACTCCTCCTATGTCCTTCACACAGCTCTGACTTCATTCACTCATCATTTCCCGTGCAATCTGTCCTTCTGTGGAACGCCCTCCCTCTAGAGATCAGAACGGCCACCAGCAGACACACATTCAAATCGAAAGTACGAGAGCTCCTACACTCCGAACTTTCAGGATCATCGCAGAATTGATATCTCTAGTAAATTTTATTTTATATATATATATATATTTTTTTTTTTATTTTTTTATATATATTCATAGATAAACGTAAACATATAACGTTTACATGTAGGTTTATATTTTATAGTACTTATTTACTATTTTGTATATGTATTGTATGTAATTAGTATGTAGTTATTGATTTGTATACATAAATAATGCTTTGTTAGTCCCTAAGACTTCAGCTTGCACCTACTTCATATATCTCTGCATCACCCCAAGGTAGACTGTTAGAGAATGCCTCAGGCATTAAGTCCGCCGATACATGTATATTATGTGTATGAAGTCCAATAAATAAATAAAAAATAAATTAAATATCTGGACTTGGCTCACGAGATTGTCGACATGTGGGATGTGGACTCGGCAATTATTGTGCCGATAGTTGTAACGGTTAATGGCCTAATAGCCAAGAGTCTCGATCGTCACCATAAGAGGCTCGCGTTGGGTGCTTGGGTCGAGGGCCTGATGCAAAAGGCAATACTTCTCGACACGGCACGTATTGTGAGGAAGTTCCTGTCTCTGGAGCCCTAACCACCGACAGCTTGGACCCTGTGCCCGTTGCTGGTGGGATCCCACGGTTTTTTTATATTTTTAAATGTATTTTTTTGTAAATTATATATTTAAGAATGTAAATAAAATTTGATTAATGCTGAATAAAGGAAATAATAATAATATTTATTTTGCGAAATATGGGTACAAAAGGATGTTACAATAAAGTGTACAGTATCGCCATAATCAGCTGTGTAGCATGCAAAATGAATAGGAAATATAAGAAATTTGATCATGAAATGGAATTTGAATCTCAAACGAACTCAATAACAATAATGATTACGATGTCAATTACAATTTCAAATGAATTCAATAATAATTATGATAACTATGTCAAACGAATGTCAAGAATGTTAGTGTAGATTACAAAAGAAATAATAATTTTACTAAACAATTCACCTTAAATGAAATAGTAATAAATGATATAATAATATGTCACAAATAAAAAAAAAAAGAATATACTTATTAAAAAATATTAAAAACATTTGCACGTCACAAATCTTTATCTGATAGATATTATTAAATTCATGTAGGTATTAAAGGCAAAAACTGACCTGACAAACACTACAATACTGTCTACAAGGTGATAAAATACAAGATTACAATATTGATCTGAAGTTAGTACTCAACAATGCAACAGCGGCTTGATTTCAACTACGGCTCTGCATACCAAAAATTATGTCTAGAGTTGCCGTAGGCAGGCAGGAAATTGTTCAGAGTGCGCAGTGGAAGTTAATAGTACATCTTCCTGACCACGACAGGCAAAAGATCTAAACAGTATAACTGCGATTGCACAGTGAATTACAACTATCAATATTAATTAACTTTCCAAATCTTCACTGATGCTCCTGATGATTGTCTTGAGTGGACCTATAAGATTAACTCATAATTTTGGCCAAAATAACAAGCAAATCGTTTTAAATACCACTACTGTACTAAGTCGTCGGGCACCAACCACGTGCACGGATTCACACAATTTTCACAATGTTCAATAGGTTACAATGTCTTTTGTCACGAATAAACCGATGCCGGCTGATCAAAGAAGCGGCATTCAAACGGGTTCCAAATCTATTACAATATTACAAACGGCGCGAGCGTAAGACCAAAGCGTGTCGACCCAGCAAATTTTCAGAAACGGAAACGAATGACAGTTCAGTGTGACCATGGTGAAAATTTTAAATAGACTAAACTAAACGTTACTAAATCGATATAATCGACTTGACCTATCACAAATAATATTTCTATTTCAAACATAGATATTATATCTTTAACAATATTTGCACCTATCCATACCAAAATGACTACCTATATTTGTTATACTTTCAGGTCACCCCACCCGGCTTCTTTGTGATAGGAAAGACAACCAACGCTCTTAGTGAAGAAAAAGTCGGTCAGCACAGCTACAAACACCACGGCCACCCGGCTACCAGCCTTCAGTACACATCAGCCACGTAATATGTAGTAGAAGTATGTTGTTTTTTTTTTATTCAGTACAAATACATCGCAGTTGTATAGACTAATAAATTGACATTCCATGACACAACACACACACACACACACACACACACACACACAGATATATATATATATATATATATATATATACAGGGTGTAAAAAGACCCTTAACGAAAACTGAAATCCCATGTTGTACCAATCACTATGAAAATTTTTTACTTCGGCACCATACCTGGGAAATTACTGGTTCAGGAGATACAGAGGCTCAAAGTTAGTATGGAATTTTTCTAATTCGGTACAAAATCGATGCATTTACCCCGCCAATATGTTCTTTAGATGCCCTATGACCCCTTGGATAAGTAGGTATTTCGAACATTGCACGCGCGCGCTTTTAATTGCGGTTTAAAAAATGTGAATACTTAAAAAAAAAAACGTTTCCCAGGTATTATTTTTGGTTAGTATGACTTGGCATGATGTCCACAACGAGTAGACTTCGGCTTGGTGATGGGTCTTGTGACACCCTGTATATATATATATATATATATTATACACTTACGCCTGTATCCCACACACACACACACCACATCCAGACACAACCAGTACTTATATCCACAAGCAGCCCCATTTCCAGCAAGGTATCATATAAGCAACGAGTTTATATTGACCATTCCTAGCCTCCGCTATGCGTCAAGATATCTCCGCAGATGAATTTTAAAAGTGCCAATTGCTTTAAGAGATCTTATAGGTGGGGGCAGACTATTCCATACTTTACAAGCCGCATAACGGAAGCTACCTCTAAATGCTGCTGTTTTATGAGGCAATATAGCTTACGCCATGATTTCATTTTAAGTATCAACTTATCAATTAAAAAAGGTGTTGCATGACTTCTACGTCCTGCTTCTACTACCTGGTATTTTACGTTTATATGTAACCTTTGAAGTATAATACATAGAAACTGAAATCTCTATCATATGATATTATAATGCGTCATGAGAAGGCATTGTCTACATTTTCTGAACACCGCGCGCATGGGGCAGCTTTGGATATGGTTTAGTTAAAGTTTGTGTAGGGGAAGAAGTGATCGCAGCCAAAATTCTAGTCTAATTTTATACACTATAAGGCCGCAGCTTCACAGCTCTAGCATAATGAGGCATTTTGATATGAGTTGAAGCGGCTGTTCGCAAATACGGCTTTCAACTGCCAGATATGTTGCTTAGTGAAACGAAGAATGCACATCAAGCAGTTACTATGCACTGGAGATCTTACTGGATCTTGCTTTTGTGAAAAAATATTTAAGGTCCCAGCCCAATTATGGTCAATTGAAATGCTGTATCTTACTATCGTGTTCGAGGTTGATGCGAGGGAGCGAAATATGAACAACGTTACTTCGAAACAAAGGTTTATTTGCGACTGGCGCTATAAATCAAAATGGTGCGGACGCAGCCGCGTGCAGTAACACACACATTCAAAAGTGTATATTTATATAATGTTATCGTGGTACGTGTGTCCCTACATTAGCCCCCTTTTTTTTAAAAGAAGCTACTTTATAATTTATATAAAACAATACTAAAACACTCATTTTTTTTTAACAAATACAAATGGAAAACTTAATTTCAGAACGTTTACATTACTCACTAATGCCACTTTAAACTTTATTACAAATTTACTGTACGTTTACATGTCCAGATAACGTAAATTTTACAATATGTTTCTTACTGATACACGTCTGCATTATGCGACGTAGCTGCAGGTTGCACGGTGTGCACTTTGACCACCGGCGGTGACCACCCGGCCACAGCGGCTTCCTTACGGAACCAATCTCGCACCCGCTTCTTGCATTGGTTTCGCAACAGAAACAGGCACACAAGTCCTAACAATATAGCGAATACCATTATAATAATTTCCAACCCATTTAATCTTTGGCCAATTACTTCATTAGACACACTTTGTGTAATTGCAACATTGTTATGTTCGGGTTTACTTTGGCTATAACCCATCTTAGACACGTGAATACACAATAAAATATTTACTGTTAGCAAGCAAAGTCTGGCTACAGAATGAATAAAACATACAGTAAAATAATTAACATAAAACTCATGTAAAAATTGATGTGTCAGTATTTGATTCACTAAAGTGAAACATTGCTATATTTCATAGCCTAATTACAAATATTACAATAGGTACTGCAATAAAATGTTAAAAGTTATACATTTAGATTGCAACTCATATTTTACACAATAACAAAATAAGTAAGTATCTGTATATGCGACAATAGCGCAGTGGTTAAAGTATCATAAGTATTATTTCGCACTGGTCGAACAATAATAGATTTGAATTTCATTCACTGCATTACTGTCGTATATAAGGTATGTCACACACAAATAAAATAAACACAATAAAATTCAATTACAAAAATAGCTTTTGTATATAGGTTATGAAGTTAGCCCTACGACTATGTCTTGGGTTCGGCGGATATAACCTGCCACTAACTTTTTACCTCGTACAGGAATCGAACCTGTGCAAGACATCTACGGCACTCACTATACTGTGAGTCTCGTTATAGTTCATTCTGCGAACCTTATCGGTCGCTTGATAGCTCTACCGCTACGTGTGGTCCGAGTTATCGGTTTGGTACCGGACTCGTCATTACTAAGATTATTATTACCACTAGAATTATTTATGTTACTATGTTTACATTGTTCGTCTAGCGAAATGGGATCATAGTTAAGTATGTAGGCCGGTTTGAGCCTATCTATTGATACATTTACCTGTCTATCATGTATTTGCAATCGAAAATACTTGTCACACCTGTCTATGACCTTATAAGGACCATCATAGGGTGGCTGTAACGATTTTTTAACTAAATCAACCCGTACAAATACATGTGAACATGTACGCAAATCCGAGTGCACGAAAATGTTACGTGAATCGCGTTGCTTTGTCGGTCTTGGTATAAGATTTCTAATAGCTTCCCTAACCATGATTCCATATTCATTCGAATCGCTAACTTTTATGTTTTTACTGCCGTAAAAATCACCGGGTAACCTTAACGTTTTACCGAATACTAACTCAGCGGCGCTAACTCCCGTATCGCTACGTGGTGTGGCCCGCAATGCAAACAAAGTGGTATTCAGCTCCTGGATCCAGGTACCTTTCTCCCTGCGAGCCATGAGAGCTGCTTTCAACACACGATGAAATCTCTCTACGGCGCCGTTCCCTTGCGGGTGATAGGCCGTAGTTCTTAATTTATTTATACCTAAATATTGCATTAGCTCGGTAAATAGACTACTCTCAAACTGCCTGCCCTGGTCAGTAGTATAACGCGTTATCCAATTTTCATACAGTGATCGGGCTATCGTAGTAGCATTAATATCTTTCAATGCGTATACTTCCGGCCAACTCGTGGTGCGATCTATTACCGTCAAACAATACCTGTAACCCTCAGGTGATATAGGTAATGGACCAACTAAATCCACGTGTATGTGTTCGAACCGATCACTAGCCTGAAACTGTCCAAGTCCAGAAACCGTATATCTGATAACCTTCGACTTCTGACATGGAATACAGGTATTGGTCCAATTTCGAACATCGACATTCATATTAGGCCAAAAATACTTAGATGCAACTAATTTCCTAGTTGTTCGATTCCCAGGATGAGACATATCATGAACCACGTGGAATGCCTTTTTCCTAAAGTCTACAGGTAGGTACGGCCTGGCGTCGTTAGTTGACACCTCACATGTAATTTCATCCTGACCGTCCGGCAAAACAATTCCTTTAAATTGCAACCGCTCGCTAGGTTCCGATAACAACCTACGCAATTCTTTGTCCGTACGTTGCGCTAATGCTAATTCTGCGAAGTCGAGCGCAGTCGGACATGCAATCGTCGAAACGCGCGATAACGCGTCTGCAAAAACATTGTCAGAACCGCTAATATGCCGTATGTCCGTAGAAAACTCACTGATAAAGAGGAGCTGCCTAACTCGTCTAGGCGTCTCTTTATCACTGGGTTTTTTCGCAAACGCGTATACAAGCGGTTTATGGTCAGTGTAAATAATAAACGGTCTACCTTCTACCATATACCTAAAATGTTGCACTGATAAATATATCCCTAAAAGTTCCCTATCATAGGTACTATATTTTAGTTGAGCATCACTAAGTTTCTTAGAAAAATAACCTAATGGACGCCAGTGTGTGCCGACCCTTATCTGTAATGCGCTACCAACGCAGTTATTGGAGGCGTCACACATAATTGCAAGCTCCGCATTTGCTATTGGGTAACACAACACAATTGCATTCTGTAGGCTACTTTTACATTTTGCGAACGCTGCATCCGCTTCGTCCGTCCACTGAACGAGCGATTTGTCTTTCTTTTTCGCGTTTTGTAAATATGTGTTTAATACTGATTGATATTCCGCGGCCCTAGGCAAACTAGACCTATAAAAATTCACCATTCCCAAGAAACGCCTCAACTCGTCAATAGTTTTGGGTTTCGGGAATTCTGAAATTGCCTGTACTTTATTTGGCAGCGGGCTAATCCCTTCTGGCGTAATTTCATAGCCAAGAAATTCTAATTTTGTTTGGCCAAAGCAACATTTCGATAAATTGATAGTAATACCGAACTTATCCAACCGTTCGAAAATCGCTTTTAAGTGACGCTTATGAATTTCCGCTGTTTTGCTAGCCACCAAAACGTCATCGATATAACAAAAATAAAAATTAGAATCTAAATCATCGCCTTCCTGCCTAAATTCTTCTTCTAATCCCTGAAAAACAGAATTATTCATATACCGCTGAAATGTCTGAGCCGTATTTCTTAACCCAAAGGTCATACGCATAAACTCGTATAGTCCGAATGGTGTAGTAATCGCGGTTTTCTCGACATCTTCCGGCGCTACTAATAAATTATGATATGCTCTGTTTATGTCTAAACGAGAGAAAATTGTCTTATTACCTAGGATGTATGTAAAATCATTAATTCGCGGTATGTGGTACCTATCCGGCTTAGTTATTGCATTCAAGGCCCTATAATCGCCGCACGGACGTAACTGTCCATCCTTTTTAGGTACGACGTGTAGGGGACTTGCCCAAGGACTCTTCGACGGCCTGCAAATACCTAACTCCTGCATACGCCGAAACTCTTCCTTGACTTTAGCGTACCTCTCGGGTGCTAATGGCCTAGCACGCGCGAATACCGGAGGACCGGTGGTTTCAATATGATGAAACACAGAATAAGGAGGGTTTTCCTTAAAACAAACAGGTTTAGTTATCTCCGGAAATTGTAAAAGTAAATCAGAGTATATACTATTGTTATCAATTGTAGTTAACGATGATCCCTTCCACTTTACAATCGATCCTATAACACTTAAACTAGTTATTTGGTCTAAGAGACGTCGTCCACTTATATCTACAAGTAATTTATTTTGCATTAAAAAATCTGCGCCCAATATCGGCTGACTGACTTCTGCTACTATAAAATCCCAAATGTAGGGACGTCTCAAGCCCAAATTTAATGTTAATGTTTTAACACCATAAGTTTTTATTAGAGTTCCGTTTGCCGCGTATAAGTTAAAATTAGATTTATCACTGTACTTGTTTAAACGATTTCTATTCACTGGTATGACGGACACATTCGCACCGGTATCAATTAAAAATCTCATACCTGTAGTCCTATCACATACTATGAGACGGTTGTGCGTTGTACAGCGTCCCGCCACCGGCTGCACGACTTCTAGTTTCCCGACGGCTTCGGTTTGGCCCCGTTCCAGTTACAGGGTTTCACACACTTCGCTGCTTTCTCCCTGTAACGAAAGTGGTAAAAACATAACCAATTAGCATTTTTCCTCTTAGCCGCCGGATTACCGCTCCGCGATGCCGATATGGATCTCTGGCCAGTCCAGTGATCTGCCCTGGGTCTGCGACGCTCCAATTCATCGAGTCGCAAGCTAATCTTCGCCAACTCCCCCAAGATCAGGTTGGTATTCGTTGTTCCGCCAGGCGTAGGCTCCTTCAGCGTCTCCGATCCCCTGACCTCAGATATCTGGTTGGGACTTCCTGCCGTGCTTTCCAGCACTTTGTCCGCTACCGCCGCGAGGACATCCAGACTCTCCGACTCTGTAACCGTCAATATGGCTCTCACGTCTGTCGGCAGGTGTGATTGCCACATCAGCCTGAGCGTCTCATCTGGTACCTTTTCTCGTGCCAACTCTCGCATACGACGCAGCAGTTGTGATGGCCGCTGATCACCCAGCTCCATTTCTCCAATGAGTTTTTGTAGTTTCCTGGTCTCGGACTCCTCAAACACCTGAAGTAATCTCTCCTTCAAGGTCTGGTATTTCCGCGTTTCCGGTGGGGCAAGCAAGAGGTCACTCACTTGCTGTACGGCGTCACGGCGCTTTTGCTCAATTTCGTCACCACGAGATTTTGTTTCGCAGCATCGCTCAGTTTCTGATTTTCCACGGCAGCCTCGAATTGGACGAACCAGAGTCGCGTTTGGTCCGCCCAAAATTCGGGAATCCGCGAGGCCACGGTAATGCTGGCTAAGGCTTTTTCTCCGCTGTCGCCGCTCACCTCGCATTTTGCTTCCTGCGCCCGTGGAACCGAACTTTGAGGATTCATTGTTCAAAATTCTAACACGCTATGCCAACGTTCGGGGTCACCAGTTGTAAAGTCCCAGCCCAATTATGGTCAATTGAAATGCTGTATCTTACTATCGTGTTCGAGGTTGATGCGAGGGAGCGGAATATGAACAACGTTACTTCGAAACAAAGGTTTATTTGCGACTGGCGCTATAAATCAAAATGGTGCGGACGCAGCCGCGTGCAGTAACACACACATTCAAAAGTGTATATTTATATAATGTTATCGTGGTACGTGTGTCCCTTCAAATACAAACACAATTGTGTAGCCATTCAGTATCCCTATCTGTTTGGTTTACGGCGATCAACACAGTAGCTTGGAAAATAAATTGATGGAAGTCTGTGTGACGAGAAGATAAGACTGAAATTGGATGAAAATTGTCGAAGTTTTAGTTCATAATTTTTTCATTGTTGTGTTTGTGCTGTGTATATTGTGATAATCACTTTAAGCAATAATTTTGGTCAGAAATGAGTAGAGTTATAGACGTATAAATTGACGCGATGTATCAAATGTTACAAAAGAAAATTATTTAGTTGGTACATAATGTTTTCATTGTTCTATTCTATTAACACTTGTAGACCCATTTGTTTTACCGTCGCAACACCTCTCAAAATAAGTCTTTCGACGAATACATCATGTGTGTATTGTTTGAGTAAATTAGACACGTTTTATTTCATCGTAATATGCTGCTCAGTAGTTAAATGTGGATATGCCCGCAATTTATCATTTTCCACCGACTTGCCTCCGGGCATGGGTCGCTTTTATCTACCACCCTTGTTACGCGGTTGAAAAGAATAACTCTTTTCTCTCAACCCAACCAAGAATTTTGATAAGCGATGCCTGAAGGCTTTTGAAAAGTATTGTTCTAAATCCGAAATCGGAGCAACCCTTAATTTAAACATAAAAATGTTTATTCTGTTATAACATTATAATGGCTTATTATTACTGATAATGTAGAAAGCTTATAATAAAAAAGGTAGGCGAAGTTTTAATTTGGAAAGAAAACATAAAAAGATCAATCTTAAGTTTTTCTAGTCCGACTTAAATTTCAATTTAGTTTTGATTTGTGATTGATTTGTCTAACGGCTTCAACGAGATTGGGTCTCAGCTTTTTTATTTAAAAATAAAGAACGTTGTAGACCCTGAAGATTTTATTTCTTCAGCTCATGTGTTTATTTTATTAATTGTATTTTTATATTGAAGCGTGTTTGAGTTTTGTTTTGGTTTTATATGATATAGGTGCGTGTTATCCTAAATAAATATATTTTGAAAATTTTTATCTACGTACACAATAATACGCCACAATAATAAACTACATAACAGTAATTGTTATTCGTGTATAAGGTAGTAGAAATTATAAATAAATATTTATATTCACTCTTATGCTTTTTCATTTAAATATTTTATTTAAAACGGTTCACATAATTATTTATTTGTGTATTTGTATAAATTTAAAACCGTCATATTATAAGTTGTCTCTTTCGCAATTTTGAGAACATTAGTTCTTAAACTTCTTGTAGCCGTCAATGTTTGAATTTTGTCGTTTTCAATAGGTGACAAAATATTGCAGAGATAATAAAGTAAATAAAGAGACACGTCGACTCTCGGAAGAAATGAACGAATAGTTTAAACATTGTTAATTCCCAAATGACGTCTGCTGAATTGCAGCTTCTGTATTTTTCAACAGAGTTTGAGCTATTAGGGCCTATGCAAACCACGTTTTTTAAACGCGCCGTCGATGCGCGTTTGTAGCGATACAGACGCGATAGCACGCAAGTCAGACGCAGCCTGTAGACCTTTGCACAACTGTATCAATTCAAACGCGCGTGTGTAGCGATACGGACGCTCTCAGATTATAGAACAAGAATGAGATGGAGCGCGCGGAACAGTTGCGTGAGGCCACTAAAGCAAATACAAATTGAAAAGCGAATACAAATCCGGCTCAGTGCGAAACGAAGCATCGTACAGTTCACGCGCCCCGGTCAACTCAACTTTTAAATTCATAAAATGCCGTCATGCGTTCTTAAACATTGTAAAAGTTGTATCCAAAAGCAAAAACACAAAGATAGAATATCTTTTCACAGTTATCTATGGATTATTTGACTGTTTCATAATTAAATTTCGATAAAATTCGTATTTCTGCAAAAAAATGTGTAAGTGTTGCCAGTTTACGTCGACGCCGTTTGCCCTGTATTATGGAAAATGCACTTGTCAATTGATTTATGTAATATGCAATAAGAATTGTCATGTTAATGAAAAATATATTAACATATTATAAAAGTATATTTTAGATATATCTTTATTAGCAAATATTGTTATATGCTTTCCAATATGATTGTATACATCGTTTTGGGTTCGATCCATATACAATCTAAATATTCATGTACTTAATGTGTAGAAACAGAAATAATTGATTGCAGGCATTCATTTTTTAATAGCTTACGTTGTCCCACTCCTGGGCAAAGGCTTCCTCCAAATCTTTCCAGGTATGCTTGTCGCACGTGATCTCAAGCCAGCTCTCGTGGTAGGCGTCTAGGTCATTTCGCCACCTGTTTCGTGGCCGGCCTCGGGGACGTAGTTGATCTTCTGGTACCCACAGTGTTTATACTCTTTGATGCTGCTTCTTTCTTCCCCCGCCTTTGATGCCTGTTCTAGAACGCAGCTCGGTGTTCCGTATCTTGTCTTTAAGTTTAAGATCCAGGATGCTGCGCTCTGTGGCTCTTTGGCAGACCCCTAGGCGTGACCTGTGAAGCTGGGTAGGTGACCAGGTTTGAGAACCGTACGTTGGAATGGTCAGAATAAACAATCATATCCATGAGTTTGCGCTTCTAATATTTAATTTTTTTTAATAGTAAAATTTGTGTTGTCTACAAATCGTAATTATTTTTACTTAATTGTGTACTTGACAAAATTTCGCCGGTTTATGAATACCTTTACAAGGGTGAGACAATTGATCTATATTCACCTGTATAGTGTACGTCGCTTTCATTAATGTTCACTGTCTCCGGTGCATGAATATTATACGTAATGAAAGTCATACAATAAATTATTCAAGACCGCAAACTAATGTCAGTATATAACTTCCATAAAAACATTACAAAATTATGTGCAAAATAGTGGGAGATTGGGTGACGGATTAAGAATACGGAATGTCACCACCCCATATCATCCCATGGGTGTCGTAAGAGCTGACGGAGGGAGCATATTATGCAGAGAACAGCACTGTAAGAGAAGAAAAACTTGATACAAAGCCTACACCAACCCGTTTGGCCAGCGTGGTATAGTAGGCCATTTCCTCCTTTCAAAGGAGAGTCTTAGTCCAGCCGTGGACTGTTAAAGGCTGATGATGATGAGTGGGAGATTATTCATAATCTGGCAACTTTACACGCACATAGACGCTTGTGTCCGTACAGTGCAGTCGCCAAATATCACGCACACATAGCTGTCAACGTGCCTCACTTTGATGAATGCGCTCCATCTGCCATTTAATCTAATAATCTGAGCAAACGCTATACTAACGCGCGTGTGTATCGATACAAACGACAACAAACTGCTCTGTAGGATAAAAGCGCGCCGTCGACGCGCGTCTATGAAACGCGCGTCGACGGCGCGTTTAAAAAACGTGGTTTGCACAGGCCTTGTCAATAGTACAGAATTTGTACATACGAACTTGTGACTTATATATGTCAACAGTGAAAATGTTAAATGTTTAGCTTGTAAAGTATATTATTATATGTATGTAATAATGTCGCCCTTCAGAAGAGATATCATAGTAATTGGCGCAAAGCTATTTATGCCTTAAAATTATTAGAGGCCATTTATTTTGTAATGTAATGCCTTTCGGCGCTAAAACTCAGCAGCCTACTGATTCCTTTCATTGTAAACAATTTAATTGGTCATGACACTAAAATATTTACCAAATGTTCGTCTTATGTACACAATATTATGTTACGATAGGGACGACAATTTAGTAATGCGATACTTTCCAAGTTCTACTGATGTATATGAATATGTCACCAATATAATATCTCTATCCATTAAAAAACAGCAATTTTCATCTACAATTTTCGATTCAGCCGTCAATATTGTGTAACATTAGCGCGCACTGGGAGCATTATGAAAATATTGGATCCATTTGTAACATATATTCAAAAATATTTGTCACCTGTACTTTGAAAACATTTTAAAAGAGAGCACTTCAATATTTTCTATTTGAAATTCGAAAAAGTTTCACGTTTTATAAATTGGTTTTGTATCTTTGTTGAATCCTAAAGGAGATGTACCATTTGGCCATACATTATGGGCTTGGCAAGAACAACACAATAATTCCACAGCTAAAAATACCTCAAAATTGAATTTTAACATAAATGTAATACGTAGATGTAAATAAAGGAATGTCTTAGTATCATATAGAACAAAATCTACATAAAGAGAGGCCAATAATAATGAATAATCACCTGTGTACTAGGGAACCTCGTACTATACTCGTCCAAAAAAACTAACCACAAACACCGCTGCATATTCTTAGCATGGGTAGAAGGTAGTGATCATTATTATTGAATTAATATTCAATTAAATTACAATTAAAACCGCACGAAAACACCAATAAATCAGAGCAAAACATTCACGATGCGCAGTAGCAACACAAATGACATAACAGATAAAAATGTGTTGCAAATGGTTTGAAAAAATATTTATACTATCGATTACAGAACAAAACGATTTTTACCAAATAATTATGGAATATATAATAAATTATGTATTTCTTGTTCCTTTTTACAAATATATTTATAAAGTAAATAAAACATATTGTTTTCTAATATAATAATAAATATATTATTTCCTTAAAATCAATTTCTGCCTACCACACTTCATTTTATTTTTAATGCTGACAACATAAGACATTTATCCGCTTGTTCCATAGCCTATAATTCAAAATAATAATCTTTAAAAACTAAAATCTTTCACCGAAGTTCGATCAAGAAACGAAAACTAGGTATAAATTTTAATAATTATCAACAATATGGTTTCAAATATTATAAATGGCGATATAGTATAACCACAGTACAAACTTTTTGTTATTTTAATAACGTTTACACTTAATGTTTGCACTCGGACAATATATTTGCATTGCAGAAACTACAAATTCGTTGCAGGTCTTGCCGTAAAGAGAGCGCAACAGATACATATAATTGGGATTATGTTCTCATTCTGTTTTTCCACGGAATCGTCTGTCTGGATGATAGTGAAGCAATACTTTGTCAAATACAATTAATATGGTTACACCATATTTGTATTTGACGAAGAATTGCTTTTCTCCTTCCCTAAGAATATTTTTTAGAACTGATGAGTAAAAATCCGAATCTTCTCAGGAATATCTGCATACAATGTCTTTAATCCGCGGTCATGTCATGCAATAAGCCAGTCGTGATCATCCATTACCATGATTGGTGTAACTCATGCCAAAATGTCAGGTCAAAATTTAAAAAGTGTTTCATATTTCATATTAGTACGAGGCAGCTAAATTGATTTTGTTTTTTTTGAGTAAATACTTAAATTTCAAGAAAATCAATTTAGCTGCCTCGTTAGCGTCCATAGTTTTTTATGAAACATAAGGAATCCCTTAAGCGTACCCTTCAATTCATATTAAGTACTCATCATTATTTCACATTTATTTCATCAAAGTACCAACTTGACAAAAAATCCACATGTAGTCAAATTTTGAATCTATGATAGCCAACACCGTTGAAGCTCCAATATATCCTAGAAGTTGATATCCTAAAATCTGAAGTCCTGCTCTGTTGTATAATAATGCATGTGAGATTCCGCAGAAGAATTTCAGCTATGGAATTTGCATGTTCAATTTATCATGTTAAATGAGCTTCCACGCTTGCCTGGACACGAGAACCGCAAATAAAGTATTTTAATATTATAAGTAAGCTTGTTTTTGATAACTTATTTTATAAAGATGTGATCGAATCAGCTTTGTTAATAATGGAGTGCACTATTTTTTATCCCATCGTTTATTGAGATCAATATATCAAATTAGTTAATACAGCAATATCTTAGGTATCAATACAAAAAAAACATCTTAGTAGTTTTTAAAAGTATAGCTGTGTCTGATATTTGAAGTATAAATATGGATTTAAAATGTACATGGCTTTCCTTTTTTTCTAATATTCATAGGGCATTATTTCTAGAAATAAAAATATGTCTCAGGAATATTCCTGAGACATGTTTATTTTATGCTTTATAGTATGGTTACACGTTACACTAAATTTATAAATTGCCTGCACGTCTCCAAAATATGAAAGCATGTTCCTGCGACGTTTTAAGACGTCTTATTATATATCTTTATTGCAGCACCTGTCTGCTTCTTATAGAGTCCTTTGTGTGACATCATTGTCACACAAAGAACTATATAACAAGCATTGGCTCTTTCCTTCGTTAAAGCAAGACAACATTTTCACGTACAATATCACCACTGCGCTTTTATGTGGATAGGCCAATTTAAAATCATTGAAGTCCTAGAAGAAGTAGAACCCAATGATACAGAATATTTTCACAAGCATCTCCCGCACCCATATACCCTTTTAGCACAACTCATTGAAAGTGATTTTGTTCAATTACATAAAAATACATCGTCGGCTTAAAAAGTCCATAAATGCTTTCAGCGCACACTTGGCTTGACAGCTCTTTAGTTGTTTTAAGCAATCAACATTTCACAGGCAATTGCGGTCTCTGACGATTTGTGTTGCCGCATATGCGAGTTTTATATAAAAAGATTTGCTTTTAAAACAGCGTCGGTCGAGTATTACGATATACAACGTTTAAAAACGCTGCCTACATTTTCTGTAATTAAAATGCGTCCCTTCGTCTATGGGCGCTGAGAGTAGAACTTTTTCACGCACGAAATGAAACGGTTGGAAACATAATTATTTTGTAACTACGATAATATTCCGGTTTTAGTTGGCGCAATTATAAAATAAAAAGAGATTTCTTTAACAACATCTAGGCAGATACCGTAAAATGGACAAAGAGAAGTTGTACAAACCATTTGGTAAAGTGGAATTTCCGTTTGGAACGTCCGAAGCGACAACGGTATTTAAACGAACTTAATATGCGGAAATTTGCGATGTAAATAAGGAATTGTTTAATGACCTAAAAGTTCTTTTGGACATTTAAAAAGAGGGAAATGAGCCTTTTAAAGTTATCATTATGACGAAGACACTTATTAATAAGACGAGAGAGCTTTCTTTCGTTTGTCTTTTAACCATCTGAGATATTTTTATTCATTATTCTTAAGATTGTTAGCCGTGTGGTTGACGGCATAGAATACAAGTGTCACCACCCCGTATCTTCCTGTGGGTGTCGTAAGAGGCGACTAAGGGATAACACGATGCAAATACCATCTTTGCGTAGAGACGGAAAACTCGACATCAAACCCTATACGACTGCCTCGTTGGTCTCGCGGCAAAAATGTGCGCGTGGGATCGGGCGGTCCCGGGTTCGATTCCTGGGTCGGGCAGTGTTATTGGGTTTTACTGTCACGAAATTCTCAGTAGTAGCACGGAGTCTGGAAATGTGCCCGGTACGGCAATAGGCTCGCCCCTTATTACGTGGGACTAAAGTATATCTGGCGAAAAGTGGGTGTAGAAATACACTTCTGCCTACCCCTTCGGAGATAAAAGGCGTGACGATATGTATGTATGTATTCTTAAGATATTTTCTTGAATAAATTTACGAATCTGAATGTTAGATATTGCGGAGCTATAGTGGAAAAAGAAAGTTGAAGTTATAATGTTTAAAGGGATTTAGTCTTTAACACTTCAGAAACTGGCGTAAGTTATAGAAATGAAATCCGTTTTTAAATACGTTTAAATACGTAAGTGGTACTCTGTGCTCAATTCTAGTGCCACTTTACATAAGATTTCTAATCTGACTTAACCAATTTAAGTTTATGTAAACTCTCTGTACAAGATATTTGAAATGTAAATTGTGCAACCACAGACCTCAAATTACGCTGTTGTAGGCATGAGACCGATATATCAAAACGAAACTGAAATCCGATTGCAGTCAGAAATCGTATCGTATCGATATTCCAATATGAGAAAACCGATTTTAGAAAACGCAAAACTATACCACGATAACGCAAACAATCTAATCCGAACCAAACGGAAACAGTGCAAGCGCAAACAAACTACAAATTAAATCTAAAGCTTACGTTTTCGATGGTTCCATATTCATTCTTTTTCTTTCACTCTACCCAACGACTACTTAGTTAGAATGAGAAAGAGCGAATTTCATATTCTTTTCTTTCTTACTTAGTTAGTTTAAAGAGCAAAAGAGAAGAAGCGAATCGATTGTCGCCAAGCAAGCCAGTCGTAGTCGTGCGTTTTGGATTTTGGCGGTTTTATGAATTGCAGATTGAATAGAAAAAATAAAACTAAACATCGAGGCGATAAGATCTAATTCAGATTGCAACTATTTAATGTTTGTTTTGAAAATTGCAAATAGTTATAATAGTTATTAGGGATTTTTGTTTGGAGAGTTTTGACTTGATCGATGTTTCTTTGTTGAATTTGTTTACTTGACCTAGGTGACACGTGCAGTGCGGTGCGCGCGTAGTAATAATTAAGTACCTATATTAATTTGGTTTTCGTGAAAGTTATAACTTATAATATTAGGATTTAAAAAGTTTTATTGTTGAGTTGTTAGGATTGTAAAGTGTAAATAAATAGAAACAATTCGTGTTGTGTAATTTTAGTTTGTTTGGCGACTGAGTTTTTTAACAATTAGTTTTAGGTAGTTAGTAGGTTAGGATTGTAAAGTGTAAATAAATAGAAACAATTCGTGTTGTGTTATTTTAGTTTGTTTGGCGACTGAGTTTTTTAACACTTAGATTTAGGTAGTTAGTAGGTTTTCTTTTTCAGTATGTCACGCAAACCAAGCGAAATATGGACGCATGAAATGACTTTACCTACCTACAATAAGAATTCAATTGTTTGCATTTGTCTACGCAACTAGTAACTACGCTCGTCGCTCCGACATCCGCAACAGAAATCGATTTCTAAAATCGGTTTTTAAAATCGATTTCAGTATCTGAAATCGAATTTGTATCGGTTTGCGGAAAAATCCGAAAACGCCCATGCCTACGCTGTTGCAAGTAAAACGTGTTTATTATTCTTGAGTTGGTATGTGGAAAGTTATTTTCTCTAAAGAAATTCTCCTCATGGCGCTAATACACCTGAACATTATCTTGTAATAGAACAGCGAGCATTTGCCGTTTTTTGTTTTGTCGAACCGAACAACAAACAGAGCCGAACATTGCTACGAACATTTTCACGATGTTTCTAGCGAACACTCTAATCCTGAGAAAATAGTAAAAAAAAAGAATTCGCACTACAACAACAGTTATAACCAAAATAATTACTTCACTTTGACTTAAGAATTCTTTTTCGTGTAAGATCAAGACACATAAACAAACGACTTTCGAATTTTCGTAGGTTGTCACTAATTTTAATTTGACTAATGATGGGCTTACTTATATTGAATATCGAGCGAATATCGATAATGTTTAAATTAAATTATCAGATCTGGTTTACTCAGAATTAATTTCAATTGAATGTTCATAAATCCTCGATATCGATAAATAAATTTGAACGTAAGAACAGATACTTGTATGATTTATTAAACCTGTTCAAATTTAGATCTGAATTTTATTATTTTATTTTACTAAGTCGGGAATAAATAAACAAATTGTGTTTATTGCTATTTGTTTTAGAAGATTTTAGAAGAACACTTGACGATTTATCTAAATAATAAGCACATAACTGCCAAAAGTCAGAGATGCGTACCCTTGTTTTGAATTTGATTACTATTATGTGGAAATGATCTTGTCACTTATCACTATTATTATATACAGTGCTTAATAGTGATATAATAAATAATTTATTCATCCAAAAGGTAATTAAAAAAAATCGTAATTTATCTGTTGATGTACAGTATTTTAAGTTTTTTCGCTTATGTTACTTAATCTGAGGATTTATCAACATTCAATTGGTATTCATTCCGAGATAAACCAAATCTAAGGATTTATTGTAAACATAATCGATATTTTATCGATATTCATTTTGAGTAAGCTCATCACTAGTCAAGTTAAAATTAGTTACAACCGACGAAGATTCGAAACGTCATTTGTATATTTATCTTTCACTTACATGCGATGAAAATTATAAGTTAAAGTGAAGTAAATATATTGGGTTAAATCACCACTGAAGTGAGGTTTCCATGTATTTTCTATATTCTTAGGCTGCCTGAATGTTCGTAAAAATGCTCGCTAAAGCAGACTCGTTTGTTTTTTTGTTTTGTAACATTCGCGCAAATGCTCATTACATGTTTATGCTCAAGTGTATCAGCACCATAAGATATTTTAATTTAAAATGACTCAAACTGCATGCATATTATTATAATATTATATTGCGGTGTGGGTCACGTCCATCACATATCATTAGATATATGATAGATAAGCATATGATAAGTTATCTTAATATATAAAATCCTTGCTTTACTGACTGACTGACAGACACGCTACAGCCGAAACTATTGGACGCAGGAAGCTGAAATTTGGCATGATTTGTTTCTTGGGGACCGTAGAGGTGCACTAAGAAGGGATTTCCCGAAATTCCCACGGGATCGGCCAAAACAGGTAAATTAAAAAAAAAGTGCAGGCGTAGCTGCTGGCGTCCTCTAGTTTAGCATATAAGCACGTGTTAGTTATGGATATAAACTAAGGCAACTATTGTAAGAGCAGATTAAAAGAACATTAAAGTGTATGTATCTCGATAGCGAGTGCGTCCTTTAATTTCGAACCACCTTCAACACCACATGGCGACCATGCCAGGATCTGTAGGCGTCAAGACCAGAAGCTGCTAGTACGAGGGTACGTCATGCGGAGATAAAGGCGCAATCAGTAAGAAACCCAAACCCAGTGATTTTTTTTTCTCTCTTCCTCTCTTTTTAATATACTCGCTCTAACAAAGTACGCACTATCATGGGAGTTTCGCCGTCGAAGGAAGAGGTGATTATTGCCCAGACGGCATCAGGAGGAAGGAATAATGCTACTGCACAGCAATTATCATCTATCAGCACGTTACTAGTATTCATCGCGGTGTGCCTCGCGCTAGCTATCATCGGTGTTTTGATACACCTATACAAGCGGTGCCATCAGGGATGGATCAACCAGGAATCAATAAGCAGGAAGTGAGGCGAGTGACCAGCGAACGGGTAAAGTGAGTAAGAAAATTTCATGTTTTAACTTCGTCTATTCGTGCTGTGTGTGGTGGAAATTATATAGAGACTTTAAGTGATACTTTTAAATATTCCCTTTATTTGTAATTTTATGAAATTATTTTATTTTATATTATGATATGGAAGTAGAATGCACATCAATATTTATTCAATTAAAGCTTTTAAGAGAAAGCATTGTCAAATTAGGCCCATCAAGAAGGCAGGGAGAAAATTTTAATAAAAAGATTAGCGAAGCGCGAGCCCTTTACAACAAGTTTAAATCCTTGATTGCTAATTGTGAAAAAAATTCGGACGAACTTACAGAGTTAATAGATAAAATAGATAGATTCTAACAAAGTACTATTAGTTTTGACATAGTAACAGAAAAACTAAAAATGGGCACCGAAAAGTTCTGTTTGAAAACAGCTGTTAGCTTGTTACCCAAAATGAATGGGAACGAGCAGGTGACCCAAGATTTGATAGACAGCGTCAACTTATATAGCTCTATGTTAGACCAGGCGAACTGCCAACTTTTGATTAAATTCGTGCTAACTACACGACTCAGCCAGGGAGCTAGGTTCGGCATCGAATTATGACTCTATAGCCAATTTATTAACTGACATGAAAAACCATCTGTTGTCTCCAAAATCCGATGTAGCGATACAGGCTCAGTTTGCACGGGCTAAACAAAATAATAAGACTATTTAGGATTTAGGGGCAGAAATTAAAAAGTTGATGGTAGACCTGACCATCTCTCAGGCTGGCGACAATGAGGAATCATATAAAATTTTACATACATACATAGACTCATGGCTGTAAATAAGGAGTTTTAATTTGTGCATAAGGAGTAGGCAGAGGCATCATATAAAATTTTGCGTCCACTAAATGAAAAATACGCAATAAAAAGGCAAAAAAATTGGTACTATAATAGCTGCGCGTAATTTGACGTCGTTGAAAGATGCAATAAGGGTGGCGGAAGACGAAAGTTCCACTTCCCCAGACCAAATAATGAGCTTTCAGCGACGACCAAAATATCATAAAAATCAGGGGAACGCGAAGTATGTGAATTTCCAACATTATCTCGGCGGTTCGAATAATCACGTGCGGCGACAAACAGCTGTGTTTGACAAGCATCCCGTGTGTCTTAGGGGCAAAAGTGCTAAGGCATGGCATAACAGTAGTACGCGCGGTACTAGTAAACATTACAATTATCGCGGTCAGCAGAAACAACAGGTAGCATATTTAGACCGCACGTCGCCGGAAAATAATGAGTCAATGGCAAGGCCAAGAGTAAACGATGACGAACAACAAACAACGAGTTAGTTTTTTCGTTAGTAAACATATTTTAGCGTGTGATAGCATTAATTGGGTTATTTTTAGAATAAATAATTTTGAATCAGAATGGTTAGTCGATACAGGAGCGTCGTTATCGGCTATAAAAAATAGTTTTTGCATAAAATATGGGTTGTGTAATAACATTTATAGAGATAGGCTCGTGATTAATGTCGTAATTAAATGTAAAAATAAAATAGATGTTGTACATTAAAATAGAACTAGGTTATATAAAAATTGATTTGAAAAAGAAAAAATATGTAAATTATATTTATTTATTTTTTCTTTTGGTGCGGTGTGTGTCACGTCCATCACATATCATTAGATATATGATAGATAAGTATATGATAAGTTATCTAGCAAATAAGCACGTGTTAGTTATGTATATAAACTAAGGCAACTATTGTAAGAGCAGACTAAAAGCACATTAAGGTGTATGTGTCTCGATAGCGAGTGCGTCCTTTAATTTCGAACCACCTTCAACACCACAATATCTCATGTTATTATAGAACTGTGAGGAGTTTTTTTTATTTCTTTATTCGGTGTTAAAACAAATATTTTACAGATAATGTATTCTTCTGCCAAACTGCACAGCAGTTTGTTGGCAGACGTATTCAATTCATCAAATGTTACACTTTTTCATAACTGTTATAACAACAAAAAAAAGTTGATTAACTTCATTTTTATTTTATGTAAGTAAAAGGAGAAAAGCAATATAGACGGAATATAATAATACATTAATAAAATTAAATAAATCATCAATAAATACAAAGGTCAGACTATATCATTAATAATATAATTAATCGAATTGATTACAAAATATATGAATGTAAGTACTTTAGGTACCTATCTAACATGTTATCACTGATTACATATAAATAAAAATATTATTTGATTAGTAAAGCAAATATTTTCACGAGAGCATTATCATTGCGACTTTGTCTCATTGTTAGAATCTCACTGTGTGAACAATGCACGGCATTTCAATTATCATATCAGTGGTGTTATAACAACCAAATTAATAAAAATTTACCAACTTTACTTTTGTTCGTTAGACCTAAGTACGGATTGATAAGGACTTTTATAAATTAGCCAGTCGCACAATGTCATTAAATTAATTTAAAAAGTAGTATAATGTCATATCAGTGTCATTTAAAATGTAGTATGACAAAACTTATATTATGTAGATGAACGTTAAATTAAACGGTGGCTATTGTATACAATTTTATTATAAAAGTTAACAGTTAGGTAGTTATAAATTTGAGCTTATATACATACATTTGTTCAATAACCATCGTTAACTTTAACGATAATCGTATTATTTTTCATGCACTTAATTGCTAAAATGAATTCATATAGACTATTTTCAATGCATAATATAATTCTATGTCCAATTCATGAAGCTGTATTGAAATAATACTAAACTCTGCAATGTTCCAGTAACTCGCGTAAGCAAGATAATGATAAAGTCAGCTGTACTTAGCATTAACTATTAAGCTGATTCGTTAACAACTTCTAAATAACGCTGAATACTCGGTTAGTTTAGTAGTTAAGTATTAGCAACTTGTGGCATTAATTATCCCTATTGAAATGTTCATTCGGTGAAAATTGTATACCTTTTTAGTATTAGACCTATTTGCTATTAACATTATATTTACTTTATGTATATTCTGCCTCTCTGGCACGTTTCGAGTATTTGCTCTGTATACCAAACATACAAATTAATATATTATACTAAATTAACAACTGTTAGTATATTACTCGGCAGCAGATATTAGACGTTCCTATTTCTATGTTCAAAGATTCTTGATATAAAACTTTATAGAAAGTAATTAAATATTTGAAAATATTTACCTATGTGATGTTATTCGCTCTTTGTGTTCAGATTGTTGAATATACTGTTAATTTAAACGCCTATTTTTCATCCTTCGTGTTATTAAATTGTAGATGAAACCCTAATTGGTCTTCTATTTTTTATTTTTTTACTTGTAATTACCACTTTAAAATCTATTTAGACGAAAAAATATACCTAACTCTGTAAACTTAATAACTAATTTATTTTATAATACACAAGCTTTTACTTAAAACAAGTGTGTTTCTGAATACAAACGGTGGCGAGGCGAGGCCTAATATAATATTCTAGAACTCTAAAACCAAAAGATTTAAGTTACTTTCATACGAACAAGTGATCGTTTTCATACGATCATTTAAAAGGACTTATTAATAGAAATCTATTAAAGTAAAAAGCATGGTTGTTGCCACAAGTCGGCGCGTACAGTTCTTTGTTGCCAATAAGTAAAATAGCAGCAGGTGGTAGTCGAATTGTTGTTAATACTCTAAGCGAAAACAAAGACCCGACAAACCGCTGAACACTGGCCTCAGTGTTTCTAGCATTTATTTCTTCGTATTGTATAGCAAAACTTAAGTTGAAGATTGAGATTAATACGTCTATGAAGGTATACGTCTATATACGTCTATATACGGCTAATAGGTATTATTAAATTATTTTATTAATATCTAAAAAAGTATAATATAATAAGTATGGTGTTTATTAATTTTTATTAATCTGGAATGTCGATGTTGTGAATATGTCCATTAATACAGTGGATTATTTATTCGTAGAGCCAAGTGCCAATAAAAATTTTATTAGTTATCTAATGAAATCTTACAAAACTAAAGCTAATCCGAATACAAGTAATAAAGAATAGCTCTATCTTAAAGATACGTAAGATGTTGTTGAAATTTTGTATTTTACGCAAATGATAAGTTTTTAAACATACTTTATGTGTTATTAAAAAGTAGGTCCTCATGGTACCTGAGATTTAGATTGAAAATTAAACGTGATTGACACAATTGCGCGTTCAGCACTGAGATTGTTGAAGAACTTGGATCAGGTTTATAAGTATGCTGAGGGCCGATCAAATCGACGTGAATCGTGACATGGCTAAAGGCATGGTAAAGCCATTAGCCATCTCAAGTGAGTAACTCAAAATGCTCATCCGTGTTATGTAACTGTAACTAGGTTTAAAGTATCTTATAATTAATTCATTTTTAATAATGTAAACCTATAATGTAAAATGAGTATAAAGTAATGATTTAAATAAAAAGGTGACAACGAAGGTACAAAGGTTCGCAACTCTTGCGAAAACGTTATGTTAATTGGAAGATATTTCAACTTCTTTTTCTATCAACTATGTAGAAATGTTATCATTAATCACTACAAAACCGATCACAAAGGACGTATTTTTTGCTTAGAACCGAAACAGTGCAGAAAAGTTGTATGAAATTTAATTATTGCACTGTTAAGAATGCAAAACAGTGCAGTAATGTAGCACTGTTTTGTATTCTTTATTTGAAAAATACAAATTTATCACGGAGGCAATGTTTCTTCCTATTAAGTTGAATATCAAAAAGATACTGGCTGAAAATAAAAATCGGCTGAATAAAACCGACCTGGTGCAAAAAAAGAAAACAAATTGCGCGTGTCAGATTTAGGAAAGCTTTCTAGTGTAGATACAGTTTTGACGAATAAATAAAAAAAGCGTGTTAAAAAGAGACAACTATCAAATCATACTTTCACTTATTCAGTTTGGCACAAGGAAATATCTTTAAATTTCGTCGTGATTCTATATTTACATTTAGAGCCCAGTTCGCAAAGCAAAGGCATAGAACCAAAAGAAAGAACGGGCAATAAAACCCTTGGCCATTCTTTTCAATAAGTAATAATTCACAAATAGTGGTACAGCCAATTTATATCAAATATCAATGTTTGGGTACCTCGTTTTATAATTACCAGAAAGGTTTGTCTTACAACACAACATAATAAGCATTATTTAGCATCAACACAATTTACTAAATGTTTATTTGTTATATAATGAATCTCATTGATACAACTTGATCCACAGTATATCATTCTATCTTATATTACAATCTTTAATATCTCACAAACGATCAAACTACCCACAATATCAATAAGATAATGTTTACACTATCTTACATTGATTTCTAACCTAAATGATGAAACAAAAGAACAAGCAACACAGAATATTGAAACACAGTGGCAGTTAAATAATCAGAACCATATCGTACCTGAGCCGTCGTTGAAGGAGAAAAGGACGAACTTATAGCTAGCTTAAACCTTATTTACACGTTTGATAGTTTAACTGTCAAACGTCATGTCAGTGTCATTTAACTGCCACTATCCTCTTACATATTATGTATAAATACTTGGATATCAGTAATTTAAGCCCACAGCCTAAATAAATGACCATATCTCTCACACGCATCTTGTACCATTGTAATCCTTTGATAGTCCGTATTTAGCAAGAAAAGTTATAAACAATGGAAATAAAGAGCGATAGCGATATGAATTCTACTCCAGAGAGTATAAAAACAGCTGCAAATGAAATTATTCATAACCTTTTGCCGCAAAAGTCGCGGGATAAATATTTAAAAGCTTATGAAAATTTTATTAAGTAGAGAAACCAAAGACGTGTTAAATCATTGTTCAAAAATGTGTTTTTAACGTATTTCAGTGAGATTTCCAAAATTTATACATCTTCATTATTGTCTATTTATTCAATGTTTTAAAAGCATCGTTAATACCAAGCACAACGTTAATATTAAAGAATACTTATTTATTTATTTAGAACCACAAAAAAACAATACAAATTCAAATATACAATGTAAGGTGCTGATCGTCAGTTGCATAACCTTTTAAGGTAGCCACTGCATGCACAAATAAGTGAGTTTAGAAAGACTGCTTATATGACTACTTGGTAACAATTCAAGGTATTTTTTTAAAAGATACATATAAAACATTTAAAAACTAAGTAAATACAATCATAAATCAATATCTAAATTATAAATAATGCGAATGTCAATATGTAAAACCGCTAGGTCATAAAACTAAAAGCCAATTAATCAATATGAAATCAAAATAATCAAAAAATTATATAGTAAAAATTTAATAAAATTAAAAAATAGAAACAAAATCAAAATAACATTAATATAAAATCAAAATTAAAAAAAACAATTATGTAATGTCATATCAATAGAAACAAAATAGGAAGTAAAACAATCAATCTTACTTAAAATTAA
This sequence comes from Euclidia mi, assembly GCA_944739405.2. Lineage (NCBI taxonomy): Eukaryota > Metazoa > Arthropoda > Insecta > Lepidoptera > Erebidae > Euclidia > Euclidia mi. Next base: position 49,963,852 of record OX123194.2, on the reverse strand, counting down.
CATCGCTTCTGAAACTGCTATCAGATGGCTATATGAGTAAAAAGTCCAAAGTGCTCACAGCTCAAAATATAGAAATATTTTTGAATGAAGCATCTGACAATCAATAATTAGCAACAAAGTTAAGTTTTAAGTATACCTATAATCTAGACGTTGACACAATATTATGACCGGTATAAACACTGTTCAGTGTTAGTGTTTAATAAAAGGATAAGGCCGGCTAAGTAGAACTACTCGTGACGTGTTTGTAGTTATTATAATTACCCGCCAATGTTTTTCTACTAAATACTTGCACTACACAAATATACCGGTCATTAATATAATTTAATACCTATAAATTATGTGTTAATTTCTGTGTAACGTCGAATTTTATTTATTTTTACAGGTTGCTCTCATTTTCGGCATAAGCGGTGCTTGCAGAAGGTCTGAATTGACGAACATCATCATTGACGACATTGAAACATATAACCAGATGCTGCTAATCAAACTTACGAACACGAAAACAAAGAAAGACCGTCAATTTGTAATACGTGACGAATTCTTAAACGTTGTGCCAAAATACGTGGCGCTGCGTCCAATTTCCACAAACACCAAGCGGTTTTTCTTAAATTACCAGAATGGAAAATGCACAAAACAAGCCATCGGCAGAATAAAAATTTGGAAAATTGCTTTTTGAAATTGCCAGTTATCTGAAGCTACAAAACCCGGAAGCCTACACTGGGCATTGTTTCCGCCGAACGTCAGCAACGCTGCTGGCTGATTCCGGTGCTAACTTGACTACGCTCAAGCGTCATGGTATATGGAAATTGGACCAAGTAACTGAAGGTTACATAGAGGAATCTGTTCAAAATAAAAGTAAAACCATTCAGAATATAACGGAATCAATTCATTTGCTCCGATCAACATCACCACGTCCATCTTCTTCTTATGTAAATAATTTGAAATTGAGCCCTGTATGTCTGATGATGAGGATAATAATAATAATTATTATTCACGAATAAATCAAACGAATACTGAAATTAATGTTCCAAATAAAAGTGCTAATTTCACTTTTAATAACTGCACATTTAATAATTGTAAGTTTTAAATGTTTGTGTAATAAAACTTTGTTTTCATTAACTTGAGTTTTTATTTTGAGTAGGTATATTTCAGCATGGTAGGAAGATTGGTAGTTGAAAGAAAAATAGATTATGCACCTCGCTAAAGTGAGTAATTAATGCACTCGTGTTAATTTAGTGCCCTCGCTTGCCTTCGGGCACCAACATAACACTCCTGCATTAATGACTTACTTTGCGCTCGATGCAACAATCTACTATTAATCAATTTTAAACGTGATTGACTTGATCATTTATTGATCACATATATTTAAATAAGTAAGCGAACAAAACACTACTGTTGTACTGTTTTGACAATCATTCTTCTCCCACGTTGCACTACTACTATTTGATTACCTATCTAATAATTCGTTGGACGAGCATTAAAATGTGGTTGACAAAAAACCACTCGAAATACTGAAGTGTGAGTTTTATTACGACTTCTTAACATAGTAAAATACTGTTTAACCATAAATCATAGTAAATATTATATTGCACATATCATCATTTTATACCATAAACAATCCTGTATTTATACTGTGTCACTGCTAGGCACAGGCTTTTTCTCGCTACGAGAAGGGTAAGGCCATAGTCCAACACGCTAAATCGCCATGCCAAGTACGGGTTGGCAGACTTCTTTTGGGAACATAATGGAAAACTCTTCGATATGCAGGTTAGCTCACGATTTTCTCTTTCCGGTGCGTATTAACTTGTTAATTATCGCTTTTTTAACCGACTTCAAAAAAAAGGAGGTTCTCAGTTTGACCTGTATGTATGTATGTATGTATGTATGTATGTATGTATGTTTGTCCCCGATTATCTCGCGTTTGGCTGAACCGATTTTGATGCGGTTTTCAGAAAAGTATTTGTTACATTTAGGAGAAGGTTTTAGGCCCTTAACCGACTTCAAAAAAAGAAGGTTCTGAGTTTGACCCGTATATATGTAAGTTTGCCCACGATTAACTCGAGTTTGGCTGAAAAGTATTTGTTACACTTAGGAGAAAGTTTTAGTATTTTAACCGACTTCAAAAAAGAAGGTTCTCAGTTTGACCCGTATACATAGGTATATTGGTTCTTAGTATGTTTGTATGTATTATGTGTGTGTGTTTGTACGTGTGTACGTGTGTGTGCGCGCGCGCGCGCGTTTTTGTATTTGTATGTGTACGTGTGGGTGTGTGTGTGTGTGTACGAGTGTGTGTGTGTGTGTGTGTTTACGTGTCTATGTCTCTGCGATTAAAATCAAAGAAAGTTGGTGAAAGAATTAAGGCTCTGTTGTCGTGTGGATGGTTGAGTAATTTGTTCTAGACAATATCACTTAAATCCATGCCTTTTAGGGATTTAACCCGACTCAAGGCAACATAGCATTGGCCTTTAGCAAAGATTTTAGGCCCTAGGTCGATAACCGCGGCACTAAGTGTACATCCTTGCAACTTGTGTACGTACCGTCACAGCCCAACTCAATATGACTGGCAACATCCGCCTCTCGATATCACCATAACCGCGATTGCTTTGATAGGTCGCTCTCACTAGAGCTATGGAAATGTATCCATCATCATCTTTAAGACGCAATGCTATTGATGGATCATCAAATAACATGAAATTGGCATCAGGCAGTTCACCTGGCTCAAGTTCATCTCTTCTTAGTGTCGGACATTTAAATCCTTTAGGAACACCCATTGCCCCATTCGCTCAGCCATCCGTTATTGACATATTTCTCCGGAGCATAATACGAGAGCTCACAGCCAATTCAATAGTATGTAGGTACAAGTCCGCCGCATTTGTTTGGATCAGCCGGAGCAGCATTTGCGGAGGGCGTCCTTCCGTATGTGGCTGATTCTCTAGACTCATCTCTCTCTTGCAGCATCAAGCCTAAGCCCATAGGCACACAGAATAAAAGTACCTACTAGACTAGACTGATACCAGCAGAAAACCTATCACTAAAATAATTAAAGAATCTATTTATAAACAAACTATTAATTAGCCCAAAACTTAAAGTAAATGGAGTCTTCTTCTTTCTCTTAGCGTTATCCCAGTTTCAGTCTGGGGTCCGCTTTCTAGTCTAACCGGATTTGGCTGAATATTAGCTTTTCCACGGAGCGACTGCCTGTCTGACCTCCGCAACCCGAAGGGATAGCGATATTCCATGGTTTAGACTAGTGTCAGTTTATTTAGAAGGTACTGACGCCCTGTAACGATTGTCAAAGATCTTCATGACAACCGGGACCGACGGCTTAACGTGCTCTCCGAGGCACGGGACAAGCGATAATTAACAATTCAATACGCACATAGCTCCGAAAAGTCATTGGTGCGCGCCGTGGATTCGAACCTGATACCCTCTGCATGGCAGTCTCTTGGTATATCCACTCGGCTATCGCTGCCTTAAAGTAAATGGAGTATCTTTCACTAAAAAAGTATGAAATAAATAAAAGAGTAGTTAACACAAAACCTGAAGTAAACGAACGAAGTAGGTACCTAACACTAAAAAGTATGAAATAAAAATAATAAGAAAAAAAAAACGAGAATGAAAACTTAAAAATCGCAACAAAAATGTTAACTAAGTACGTATTTAGTTTCTTTTTAAAAAAAAGAGAACCGCCTTCAAAAAATCGACCCACTGAAAAGTGCGAAATAATTTTTACATACGCTACCCCTAATCCTCTCAAATTTCCTTTCGAATTTCTCCCAAAAACTAATTACTAAATTAAACTAAATACTTAGTTTTTGAAGTCGGTGCCAAACCAACAAAAACAAAAAGAATACTGGCAAACAGAGAAAATAATACGACGAATGTATCAAATCAATAAGGCCTCAAAAAATGCGCTGGTTTGGAAAGGATGACGCCAAACAATAGGATTTTAGAGGGATTTGGTTTGGCACCGACTTCAAAAACTGAGTATTTAGTTTAATTTAGTAATTAGTTTTTGGGAGAAATTCGAAAGGAAATTTGAGAGGATTAGGGGTAGCGTATGTAAAAATTATTTCGCACTTTTCAGTGGGTCGATTTTTTGAAGGCGGTTCCCTTTTTTTTTAAAAGAAACTAAATACGTACTTAGTTAACATTTTTGTTGCGATTTTTAAGTTTTCATTCTCGTTTTTTTTTTCTTATTATTTTTTTAACGGTTTAAATAAGCGATAATTAACAAGTAATACGCACTTAACTTTGAAAATCATTGGTATTTGACCTTGGCCTTGGCCTTTGGCCTTTTATTTGAACCCGAGACCTTCTGTGTAGCATTCCGTTTACCCCTCCACTAAATTATTACTGCCCTTGCGAGTTTAAACCGCCTTTCAAGCTTTCGTAGTAAACTAAAATGAACTTTAAGGTCCGCTTTCCATTTCTATATATATGTTTGAGAAGTTCGTCAAAATTACCGTGTTTTTTAAAGTTCTGAAATAATCGTTATTATATTTCTATATACTCGTACAATTCCTATCCACGCAATGTGTCACTTGGACTACATTACAGTAATTTATTTTTGTAGTGTCGCGTCAGATTCTCGAAATACATTTCTGTATGCGAGTACCCCCTCGCATAACAGAAATGTATTAGGAGAATTTTATTACGAGCGAGTATGTACTTCTATAATAGTCGTTGCTATAGATGCTGGCGGGAAAAATTCCGAATCATTCCCGTCGAATACTTCGGAAGTATTCCGAAATATTCCGAAACTTTGGGAATATTTCAACTGTCAAAAAATAACCAGGAAAGTCGACCTTACTAACTATTCGTGCTTGGAAGTTGTAAATTATATTATCTTTGTTTGCTTGCAAGGTTTGCCTTTATTTGTTTTATTGACTGGGCTATTATACGCGTTAAGTAGGTAGGTAATGATTAATACCTACCTATGCGACTCGCGAATACTCGCGATGCGTACAGACCTACATACAAACTAACCAAAAACATAGGTAGGTAACCCTTTTTAAAAAACAAATCAGATATGCTTGGCCTGATTTTTATTCCACAATTAACATTTACAAAAAATAGCATTCGATTTCGAAATAAGTAGGTACCTACCTAAAAACAAAAGCATAAAAATCCTGTTAATCGCAGGCTAACATATCTACCTATAAAAACATCAACATATACTTATTCAATCCCATTTATAATAAAAACCCACCACACCACAAACAAACACGTTTATTCCCATTTAATTATTCGGGCGAAATATTCGGCGGAAACATTCGATTGCGGGGTACGAATCTTTCTCGCGGGGGGGAAAACTTCTCCGGGGAGCATCTCCCCTCTTACCGCACCCCGCACCGCCATCGCCTGCACGCACGACTCGTGGTCGCGGCGTGGCGCCAGCGCGGCGGCACCGACCGGCGCACAGAGGGGCGGCGGCGATCGACGATCGATGCAAAATACGATTTTTCAGCAAAGAGAACATAAAAATCTTAATTAAATCCATTTTGAATAATTCAGATTTAAAGAAACTTTCCCAGAAGTATTCCGGAATTATTCACTCGTTGCTTCGGAGTACAAAGGTGATTCCACGAAGAAAGCTGTTACTCCACCAAAATTTTAAGTTTGCAACGGATTTGGATTACATTTTCTTATAACGCTTTTGTGATGGCCATGGCTTTTACATTGTATATACATAATTATAATATTTGACGTGTGATATTCCAGGAATTATTTTTTCTAACTGATCCACTACTTTCTAAGTACTGTTCCGATTCATTAGGTGTCTTATTTATACCTTACTAATCAAAGTTGGTATATCTTAGAGAAAAATGTAGGTAAGCCCATTTTGCCCGTAAAGACGCCGATATTAACAAAATACGCAACGTCGCAGTTTCGCCGCCTCGGAGCCGGATTCCTCACATTTACTTACAGCTCTATTAGTCTTGGATCTTGTCGCGATGAGTTGAGCTAAGGAGCTTTACTTTATCTTAATATTATCAGTGTATCCTCATACATATTTAGCGGCACGAATTCTCCTATTTGATCTCGAGACGCATCTTGAAATGTGTTCGTAAAATGACCGAGATACTTCAAAAGCTGTATTAAGATTGAAAAGCATTAGGCATTCACGTTAAATTATCCGGAGAAGCAAGGAAATGACTTCATACATATCCTTCAAAAGAGTTGATTGATTGTTACATGTCAATGTTTTTATCATGGCTTAGAGGAAAATGTGGCACGGTTAACTTAAATAAAATCCTTTTAATAAACATACGTATGCACTTTAAATTATTATTTACATTGATAGGTACCAACTTGGTACAGTTTAACAATTATCTTTATCTTATGGAGTTAACTTGAAAATATAACGAAAATATTTAAACGAAGTAAGTCGAGTATGACATGCTGGATAACATTACGCTTTGATTAGGTCCACCGAAGGTATGAAGAGAGATAAAAAAGATAGTGGACAAGCTTGTACGTGCTCGGACTTCTGGTGGAAAAGTGGCAACTCCGTCTTATTGTTCTTCCACTTGCAGTGTTGTTCAGCATGAGTGCCTCGTAAAAAAAGCATTTAAGTTATAATAGGTCTAATAATGAAACAATAAAATTATTGCTCATGTTTTTAAAACCTTAGAACAAATAGAAATTTAACACTACGAACACCCATTAGTGGCATAAAATGCAATGGCTGACAAAATGTACCAAAAGGAAATTACTTTCCTTTCCCATTATGCTTTTAGTGCTTACGCACTAAAAGCATAATGGATGTGCAGAAGCCTTTTAGAAGATTTTATGTGTACCCCTTTCCGTTTACACAGCAATTGAATACTAAATGTAACTGTATGTACTAAAAGTACGCAGTAGCACTGGCTAAACGGACTGCCGTTTTAGGCTAAGTTCACCTTTGCTTCTTTACAAAATTATACCTTCGCTATAAATTCATAATTATAACTACAAGATGCCCTTTTTATCTAACCCATAAAAGCGGCTTACCTTTTATTTTTGACTCCTGATGGAAACCAAACAATTAACGGGCTTCCCCCCAGGCTGGGCCCCTAAAGGAGCTCAGCCTAGGGAGATGTGTGGTGACTCCCAGACGAGATGCGCCGGGACTACCCACTAAAATCACTATGGTGTTCCTCTATCCGATCCTATTGAATGGCGGGGTCACGGGGACTACGTTAGCATTACCAACGCGACCCCCCTGAGCTAGCCCACCGAGGCGGGCCCCATCCCTCACATGCATCCATCTGCATCCATCATACTTGCCCTCATACATCCTCTTTTATACTACGAGCGGAAAAGAACGACGTAGTCTACTAACGCTACGAGAGGCGCACGCGGAACACGTGCGCCTCTCGGGCCTCGCGGACGGCGGGCGGTACAACAGGCTACAGGTAACAGGCAGGAATAAGCGGCTTACCTAAATTATCTTAAAAGAAATGCTTTCTTTTAATTATACTAGGCGTAGTATTTTGTGATAAAAGTATTTCATCCTAATATTTATTATTATTATGTTGAAAAATTTTTCGTCGTTCAGTCTAAGTCTAGTCTTTCTAGTTCGTATTTAACTGCCAAGCAAAAATGATTGACAGCTAATCCTCCGCTACTGTAGGTCACCGGTGACCTACGCGGCGTTTAAAGTGTTAAAGATTAAATAATTACCTTGTTTTATTATTTTAGTTGCAATTAGCTCTCATTGGAATTATTGTTGTTCGTGTAAGTGTGTAGCCAACTCGGAAGTCGGAGTTTTCAGACAGCCCAAAGGCTTCCAATGGCCTAACGATTCATGACCCGAGACAAGAACCGGAATCTACAGATTACGTGCCCTCCGGAGTATAGAAGCGCTCTGATGTAAATGCTACACGTGTTTACCCATCCAATTTGATCTGTGATCTGTCCAAGTGTTACTTGATTTTGCCGACCTAATGCGAATGGTTATCCAAGTCAAGCTATAATCGTTTATAATCTTTTTCACAACTGCATTGACATCATGCCAACCATTCTTCAACCGAACGAAGCTATTAACAGCAGCCAAAACTATGCTATTATTTATTGTAATGTGTGATATTCGAAAAGGAAAATAATAATGCCTAAATCATTAGATAATGTAATAGATTTTAAGACAATTTTTAATAATAACTGTTATTTAATGTATATTTATATAATCATTTCAAAGGAATTAACCCAATAATAGATGAATAAAATTGTATGTTAGATAGTTAGATATTTGCACGGGGTGCGCCAAAGTTCACCTAAATTTTCAACTCCGATAATTGGAAATCCGAAAATGTTCTTCCTAACATTTTTCATCCTAACAATCACAATTCATAACTACTCTATATCTAATGTTCATATCTCCGAAGCATTCAACTTCATAATGTCAGTAGCTATAAACATATATTATACTTTTGTTTTCCTTTTTTTTTAGATTGAATATCAATTTTATTTAAGTTAGAACATTAAAGTAATGTAATTTATAAGTAGCATATAAGTGAAGCTTAATCTAATCTAATACAAAAACCATAAAACAAATTTAGAAAGTGAAAATATTTACATGGTTTAGGCGTCGTAGAATGCCTCCGCACCAATGTCATCGGGTAACGTGCCCAGAAGGCTGGCAGCATTGCCACGCTGGATGGCAAAGCTTCTCAAAAGATTCTCTCTCTCAAAAGATTCTCTGAGCAAAGAATAAACCAGCCTTCTGGTCACGTGAGACGTCGATTAACCGTTTAGAAATATCCCGGAATAGAGAACGAGCGTTCGGACCCCATGAGCCTAGCGTTTCCACCCCAAACGGCTCAAACAGGTAATTACTTACTAAATTACTGTATTTGCGCCGTTTTAGGGTTTCCGCAGTTGCAGCAGCAGCGCCAGCATGCGCTCTCGTGCTTGAAACGTGTAATGGCGCGAGGGTGTCTACGCAGGTTGCGTCCCACACCAAAGGCCTACCCATTTTCCAAGGCAACAATGACATACCATCAGGTCTCTTACCGTCGTCGCGTACCAAACCATTTGGTTCAAGTACAGCTGGTACGCCAGACGCGACAAGAGCACGACGGATTATATCATTCAGATGGGCATGACTAGGAATTCTACCAGCGCTTCTGCTGCAAGATAGCCCATGGTGGCCGAGGCTATCGACGTCTTCTCCACAATGACATCGATGCGGAGAAACACACGGAAAGCCATAGACCGGATTCCCATTCTCCCACAGCCAGCAAGCGAGCACGCTCTGTAACATTTAAAGAAGTATCCAAAAGATTTTTTCTTACTATGTTACAAAGCGTCGCGTCCCACAGTCTTTGGGAAAATAGGTTGGTAGGCAAATCAGTGCTTGGACAAGCCATTTTCCAGGCGTTTATGACTTCTGTTTTGCACAACACTTCTGAGTTAACTAGTGTAGGTGATAAAATTTTCCTAGTTAACTCTTCCGTGCTGTGAACCGACGACAGAAACGCCGGTAAACTGACACTGGAAATTTTACGAACACGTTTTCCTATATTTTCTCAACATAACCATCTTTTACACTATTATTCGTAGTCATATCTTTTTTGATTAGATTTCTTTTTATTCAAAATAATCAGTATTATATACATTCATTTTGCGTAACTTTATTTTTACATAACATGTTTAACATATAAGAATAATATTATCATGGTACAAATACACAATAGAACAATGGTCAAATTCCAGAAACGAATCGGTCGTATTAATAATGTTTAGGTTAGGTTAGAACTGTGACCACAATGCACGAGCCGAGCGAGCGAAGCGAGCGTGCCGCGGCAGTGGCCGGCGAAGTGCCAGAACCGAATCGGTCCTTTAGTTAATGGTTTAGGTACTAGGTATAAACTCCCAGGCCATAAACTTAATCGTAAATGAGTCGTGTTTTATGAATTTCGGTTGGAGTGTAGCCTTGAGGGCGCTACGGCGCGAGAACTTAGAAAAATTTAGCCAAAAAAGTGTTATTTTTGCAAATCGTTTATTTTCTCGATTCTATCGTATAAAACACCTAAATATAAGGCTAAAAGTGTCTTGGTAAAAGTGTCATATATTTTTTATTATAATAATAAAGCTTTATTTCATTCCAAACAGATTATAGTTGACAGTACATATAATAATATATAAACATTATTCTAATTTAATTAATTATAATAAGCATGCACTATTAAAAAAAACATTATTATTTATTTAATTATCATAAGCATGCATCGCTTTCTATTTTCAAAAGTAAGTAACTTATATAATTAAAATACTATCTATCATAATTTTATATTATTAATTAATTTTAATTATTTATTTATATCTGTATGGACCCCGTTTGGGTAAAAGCCTCCCCCAAAGAGTGCCACGCTTCTCTATCCTTAGCTATGTCCATCCAACCTCCGCCCGCCGTCGCTACAATTTCGTCTGCCCATCTGGCTCTTGGTCGACCTCTAGTTCTGGTGCGTCTTGGCCCTGCCCACTTTACTGACCTTTGGGTCCATCTATCGTCCTTGTAACGAGCTAAGTGACCCGCCCACTTCTATTTTCCCTTCAGTGAAAAAGTTAAGGCGTCGCATACTTTAGTCTTTTTTCTTATGTCAACGTTCTTTACCTTATCTTTTAATTTTATACTTCTTTCCATTCTTCTCTGGGTAGTCTGAATTTTATTCCTGGTTTTGAGATCAAAGGTCCAAGTTTGGCATCCATAAGTGAGACATGGTAGTATTGCTGTGTCCATGACTGTTTACTTAGTTGGCAGCGAAAATTTTGATTTAAATATTTCTCTATGATGCCAGAACTTGTTCCACGTAATCGCCACTCTTCGGTTTATTTCTTCAGTGTTTCTTTCGTTACTAAAAGATATCTGTTTGCCTAGGTATATGTATTTTTTCACAAACTCAAGAGGGGTGTTATTTACTAGGATGGGCGTTACGGTACGGTTAGTCATAATTTTCGTTTTCTCGAGGTTCATTTCCAATCCTACTTTTGTACTAGCGTGGTTTAAGTCATTTACCATTTTGTTTAATTGCTGAGGGGTTTCCGAAAACAAAATTATGTCATCGGCAAATCTGAGATGACTTAAGAAGTTCCCATTAATATTAATACCTCTATTGGACCATGGTAATTTTTCCATTATGTGTTGTAGGACAGTTATAAACAGTTTTGGTGAAATTGGGTCTCCTTGTCGGACTCCTCTCTTTATGTTGATTGTTTCGCCTACTCTATCTAGCTTGACTCTACTTGTGCTGTTATTGTAAATGTTTTTTAGGATACTAATATATTTTTCGTTTGTGTTTATTGCTTTCAGTGATTCCCAGATGCTTTCGTGTGAGATAGAGTCAAAAGCTTTTTTGTAGTCTATGAAAGCTAAGTATAGAGGTTTATTAAATTCCAAGTATTTCTCTATCACCTGGTCTACTACTTGGATATGATCCATTGTACTAAAACCGCTTCTGAATCCGGCTTGTTCGATTGGTTGGTGTGTATCGATGTCTGGGCCTATTCTTTCAAGTAGACAGGAGCTAAATAGTTTGTAAAAACAAGGCATGAGGCTTATGGGACGGTAGATGCCTATGTCAACTGGGTCTCGTTTCTTATAAAGTAGTATAATTTCAGATTTCATCCATTAATAATAATAATAATCATTTATTGGCAGACATTGAAGTCCATAGAATTAAATTATACAAATTGGCATCACAACATAATTAACAATAACAGAAAACAACATCATTAAAATATATCACAAATTAAATAAAAATAATAAATAATAAAAATAATCACACAATACAAACACATAAAAATCACAAATAGGCACGTACAGCTATCTAGAGCCTACCTGTGTGTGCATTCTCATCCATCTGCCAAGCATCGGGCAGTCCCACCGGTCACTCAATGCCTTCAACATGCCGTGGGAGCTGATATCTGTTCTGTGCCGGAGAGAAGCGCATCGTTTACGAATAATGGCGTAAAAATCGTCTACTCTCGCATCGGCAAACATACCTGAAGCGCTACAATACCGCGGCAGCCCCACAAGCATCCTGAAGGCATTGTTGTACTGTACACGCAAGGCGCTGTATGCCTTCTGCGTATACTTGACCCATAGGCTGCAGGTGTAAAAAGTCTGACAGTAGGCTCGGAAAAGCGTCATTTTAACGTCGTAGGAACACCGTGCAAACCTACGGGCCAGCATATTACTTCGAACAGACAGCGCCCTACGCTCTCTCTCGATATCCAAATCGTCGCACAGGTCTTCAGTGACCCAGTGGCCCAGATACTTAAATTTTGATACTTGCTTCAAGGGTGTACCTGCTAATGAGATGCATGGAACATTTAGGTATCTTCTGGCACCACCCTTGAAAACAAGTACCTCACTCTTAGTGACATTATACCTAAGCCCATGCGACGCCGCATAGTTCTCACAGACCTTCAACAAACGTCTTAATGCACTGATTGATGGGCTCAGCAAGACCATATCGTCTGCATAGCTAATGTTGTTCATAGCAACTCCGTCAATATGACATCCGACACGAGTATTGCTGAGCTCAACAATCAGTTCATTTATATATAAATTGAAAAGACGAGGGGAGGTAATTCCCCCCTGCCTAACCCCACATTCTAATCTATATTCTTCGGACATAGTCCCTGCCCACCTAACATTGTTTATTTGGTTCTCATACCAGAATTTTAGTAATGACGTGACCTCAAAATCTACTTTTTTCTCATTTCTGAGCTTATCCCAAAGCTGGTCATAAGTCACAAGGTCGAATGCCTTGGAGAGATCTAAGAAGCATGCATTAACTGGCGTTTTTCTATCAGTATAATACCGGACAGTCCGCTTTAAACACATAATGGCACTTTCAGTCGACAGCTCAGGCCTGAAGCCAAACTGTGCATCATGCAAGTCAATCCTGGGGGCCATATATGCATCCAGCAGACTATCCAGCACCTTTGCTATGACCGTTGCCAGGGATATTGGTCTGTAATTACTGGGATCGGCAGCATCACCGGTTTTATTTTTTATAACAGGTACAACTATAGTTCGCATAAGTTCACTGGGCAGATAAGAATGACTCACACACAGTCTAAAAAACATCGACAATACTCTTGGCAAGTGTACTCCTGCATACTTAAGGTGCTCGACACTAAGGTGATCATGTCCCGGGGACTTGCCTCTAACCATATTTTTTATCACTTTCTTAACATCTTTAGTGGATAGATTCAATTCCCGCGCCATCCCCACCTCAGCGCCAGTCACCTCCTGCGTCACATAACCAGTAGAGGAATTTGCCAAGGGCTTCATTTTAAATTGGTCTACAAACATATTAGCGATTCGTGTGGCATCATGTTTACCGCCAACACTTACGGGGAGGCTCAGTTTATTCGTGTTGTTCCAAAAAATTACAAAGTCCTTAGATTTATGATTTTCACAAATTAAATTAAGTTTAATTTGTTTTTCATTATTACGACACCATTTTAATTTACTTTTGAAATTTCGCCGCGTTTTACGCATTTTATTATATTCAATACCTGTATCTGGTTTACCACATATTTGCCAGCCGTGAAAAGCTAAGCGAGCCTCCTCGTAAGCTATTTTCACATATTTATTCCACCCTGGCACAGACTTATACGTTCGGGGCTTATTCGCCGCCGCACTACACTCAACAGACTGTTGGAGAATACATATTATATTACTGTATAAATCGTCCAGAACAACATTATGGTTCACATTCCTACAGTGAAAGTCTGCACAGTGTCTGAATGCTTGCGGAAAATCTATTTCCCGTAAACCCACATTACACATTTCCTCATACGTACTTATCTGAGTCGAGTCACGTTGTCCCCAGACAATGTTATTACTATTTAGTTTAGGTAGTACTATATTAGGTGTAATTAACTTTAGATTACATTCTACCTCTATAGGCATATGGTCCGACCAATATATATCGTACAGTACCCTAACATTAATGACTGTCCGTTGCGCGGCCTGTGTCGTAATACAGTGGTCAAGCCAGCGCCTACACCCGTGCGCGTCACTCACAAAAGTGTATGAGTCACTCGGCAGGCACTTAATATCAGCACATAACCACTGTTGTTCCTCACAAACCTTAAGTAGTTCACTATGGAATAGCTCGCCTGTATGTGCATTATAGTCACCTAACATAAACACAGTTTCTATACTATTGCTGTCAATTATAGCCGCAATTTCACCCAAACAGTCAGTGAACTCGGCGAGATTGTCACTGGAGTTGTTAGGCATATAAACCGAAAATACTAGCATATCTCTGTCGCACAAACTCACTTTTATTGCCGCGATACGAACACGGTTGCACTTTATAACACTAACCATCGAGAACAGACTCTTCCGCCACAGAAGTGCTACACCTCTATAGGGTCGACCACGAAGTACACCTGCTGCCGTATCCACTGCTGAGTTACCGGTGAATGCAAAATCGTTGTGTATGTTTCCCAAAAAGGCCAGATCATGCGGCAACAACCACGTCTCCTGCAATGCGATAACGTCCGCAGTATCGCACAGTCGTCTGATACAATCAACTGAAGTTGTAACACTTTTACAGTTAAAACTTATAAGCTTAACAGGATGGTCCATTCAAGGTTTCTTTTTAAATTCAATAAATTGCCGGAAAGATACACCTTCCGGCCATATATTTTCATCCATAAAAACTAGAAGTTTCATTTTCGGAATTAAGAATTTGTATGCCTCATATCCCTTGCGTTTCTTCATATTCATTTTCTCAGGTGATATCATTACTTGTGTCCTACTTAATACATAATCTGCTATGTCCTTGGTGGTAGCTGCCATATCCACATTATAAATATAGAAAGGTATTTTTATGTCCGCCGCCTTAAACTTATTGTCGGGAATACTTGCACCCTTCCCCTGATTACCAATAAATCTATTTACGGATTTATAGTTTTTTCGTCGTTCTACCTTTTTCCATTCTCCATCCTTAACAGTATTCGCCCAAGACTTAACCGCCTCACATGTATCATTTTGCAAGTTAGAATTTGTATCATGTTTCGTTGGGTGTTGTACAAGTACGCGGGCCTCATTCACTTCATTACGGTTTGTCATTAGCGTGGCACAGTTTCTTCTTTGAGTATTTTATTCCAGAGGATAGTAATTGGTGTCAGTAGCAAAGTCTTCGTAACCTTGATACATTCGTTTGTGATTCCGTCTGGTCCTGGGCTATTTTCTGTCTTTAGTCTAGTTAGTTGTTTAACGATTTCTTTTTCTGTAAACTGTTGTGTTTGTGAGGTATTTATAGAGCTGTAAATAGCCATATTTTGCTTTGGTGGGTCTGGTTGACTATATAAATTAGCGTAAAAGTCAGTAGCGGGTTCTATGATTTCTGTGCAAGACTTGCATTTGTTATTGCTAGACTGGAGAGAGAGAACCCATGTTTTGGCTTGATTTAGTTCTTTATAAGCTTTTTTAGCAGATCTAGAGTTATCGAGGTGTCTTTGTATTGTTTTTAATCTGTACGTATCGTAGCATTTCTTTGTTAGTAAGTTTATACAAGGCTTTTAGATCTTCTTTGTCAGTTTTGCTTAATTTAGGCTTATTTTGTAGTGCGCTTCTTTTTTTCATGAGTTCTAGCGCTTTCTCCGATAGAATTTTGTTCTTTTGTGTTCCTTTTATGTTTTTAAAGCTTAAGTTGATATAGTGAATGATTTGTTGGTAGTATTTCTCAGCATTCAAGTTATTTTGAATTTTTATAAAATCTGGCATAAAACTGTTGAGGTTTGTGAGGTAAATTTCCTGCTCCGCTGGCGTTTTCAGTTTGTTGGATGTATTACATAAATTACGTCTACTTTTCTTTGATAGTTTAAGGTTTATTGTTGCTCTTATTAGTCTGTGGTCCGATCCAAAGTAGAAAGATGGCAGTACTTCATATTTAGAGATCAAGTGGCGCTTCGTGGTCATAATATAATCGATTTCGTTTTTTGTCTTCCTATCTGGAGATATCCATGTCCAACGGTTTTTAGGTTTTATCTTGAACATTGTATTTATAATTTTGAGGTTGTATTCTTGTGCATATTGAATTAGTCTCGTGCCTCGAGGACTTCTGGCACCATAGCCATACTCGCCTGTAGCGTAACGTTCGTACTTCTCGGGAATTCCAATTTGAGCATTAAAGTCACCCATTGATAATATGTACTCTGTAGATGTAGTATCGTGAGCTTTGGCTAAGTCCTCGTAAAAGCTATCTATTTCTGCCTGTGATGAATTTTCAGTGGGTGCATACGCTTGAATTAATGTAAAACATAGATTTTCAAGCTTGATTTCTAGTATGCACACTCTTTCAGATATTCCGGTGAATGCTATGATGTTATCTTTGTATTTCTTTCTAACTAGAAAGCCTACTCCATATAATCCTTTTGTTTGACCTATGTAGTAGAAGATGTATTCGTCGTCTTCGATTATTTTTTCTCCTAGGCGGCGAACTTCGCACAGACCTATTATATCATGGTTAATGTTTTGTAGTGCTGTTTTAAACTCAATAAATTTTTGATCAGATGATAGAGTTCTTGTGTTAAAGGTACAAATATAGAAGGTATTTTCCTTTCCAATGTTTACTTTTGGGGGGTTTTGGTCATACTCTCCCGCGGTGACCGGCCGTACAGGGAGATTAGGGGTTGGGAGAGGGTCCGATTTTAATTGCTATTCTGTGTTGCGCTGTGATGTCTTCGGTTGGCGTTGAGTTGTTTCAGACTGAGTGAGGATTAGTTTAGGTTTTTGTATTATATAACTATTCATGTCCCCTTTGTTTTTCTTAGGTGGTTGCTTAGTATGCTGAATATTTTGGCTGTCAAGGTGAAGTGTCTCCGTGGCTTCAGATATGTTTCTTTTGTTTGACTGTTTGTGTGGGGATTGTTTGTTGTTCAGTACAATAAGTTTGTCGTATTTTATAAAAGCGGTGTTGCCTGCATCTTGTTCTTTCTTTAGTTGGGCTAGCAGTTCTTTACGCTTAATTAAAATTTCCTTTGGATAATCTTCTTTTAAGTAATAGGATGTATTCTTGAAATAATGTTTATGTTTTTGTATTTTTATTTTCAAGCCCAATATGTTGAATGTTATTACTATCGGTCTAACTTTCTCGCCCTTTTTCCCCAATCTTCTAACAGCTTCAATGTTGCTAGTATCACATGACACTTTTGTGTATGTATTTATTATGTTTATCGTATGATTTCTCGCTCTCTTCTACGCCAAACAAGATTAAATTTTTCGCCTAAACTGTCTTTCTAAATTGCTTATTTTATTTGTTTGTTCTTCAATTGTTTTCTCCAACAGCTCGTTTTTTAGTTCTAAGTTATTGAACTTCTCTTTTAGGCTGTTAACTATTGTGCATTTAATGTCTTCTTTCATCTCTAGCATATCTTGTTTTTGCTGCTTTATATCTTGCTGCATGTTAAGTAACATATTTTTTAATTCCTCCATATCTGGTTGTGCTTAGCGCCCTCTATGAGAAAACGTACGCACTTCTTACCTTATCGTCGATCAAGTACGAAGCGTATTAAGTGGTGTCGCTACTGGGTGCTAGATGGCGGAGTGTGGATTTACCTAGGGCCTGGCTGGTAAGTTCTGGTGGTTTATAATAGATGGCGCTATTCGGTACTTTTGATCGATGATTTAGAAATAACGATAGTGATTTTGTACTTTTGAGGTTGTAATTTTTAATGTTTTTGAATCACTCACTGTTTTAATGCAGTTCAAGTTTTGACTTTATCATACGCACGCCACTTTAGTATTTTTCACTTTAATTATGTTATGTTTTTCGTATTTTGATGAATTTCTAGAGTCTCTTGACAATTCGTTTTTATGCACTTTTTTGTAATTTTATTGTATTCTATGTTTTTTATATTGTTTAAGGTTGTTTATGCACTGGTTTTATGTTTTATTTGTTTTAATTTGTTTTAGAGCACTTAACATTACCTATTAAAAATTTATTTACTAGCGAGAACGATGTTGACAGTGGCACAGTAGCGCCCTCTTCCCTATTTTTTATTACACTTGGTAAATGTTTTTTTCTGAGTATGAGTGAAAATATTATAGTAATTATATTTAGGGATAAAAGCGTTATGATAAAAAACAGTAGGAGTTTAAATATATTTACATTAATGATATTATTAATTACAATTTTCGGAAACATGAATGTTATGAACATCGCCGGTTGCACTACAAATAGTACGAATGAAAACTTTAGGATAAAAATTTTTAGGAAGAGTGATCATTCGGATTACAAATCGTTAGGAAGAACAATTTCGGGTAAAGAACTTTAGGTGAGCCAATATGGACCCATTTGCACGTCATGAGAAATGACAGACATGTCATGAGCCACTTTTAGTTATTCAGATTTTGCATGCATGTATTACTTAATTCTGTATGTCATACACATGCCTGAGCAAATAAATTTTCTTATTCTTATTCTTATGATGTATGTACTAAGAACCATTTAACATCACTTTACAACAGGTAAAGTTTAAAGTTATGCACAGGACTCTAGTAGGCTCTTAGTTATATATGGTGCAGTTAACCGTGCGAATGTCGATAACGGCTTCCATTATATCACCTAGCTTTAATAAAGTCCAACGTTTTTTCGACGTTTGGCACCAATACGTGGAAGTTAGGTTGCCCCTACACCTAATTTGGCTATTAGGTGTCGGTTTTTTGTTCACTTTGTAAGGTCGCTAGCCGTTATAAATGTCAATCATGAAGTCCAGTATACAGATTGTGTGATTTTGAGACCTTACTTGTAAACAGACTGTGATAGATGAGGTGCACTCACAGATTTCGATTTAATGAAAGTATGAGACCCGTGCTTTCAAATTAAAAGATTATTGCCAAACGATGGTAAACTGAATATATGCCTCAGTATTCTTACAAACTTTTATTTCAAAGATCAAGACTATTGTCAGTCGCATCTATAATAAGTCGAATTTAATATTTGCCTCTTAAAAATCGAAAAATTTGCAACGATGTAAAATAAAAATGTAAAAATACAAATGCATTTCTGGTGCCTGTCAAGTCAATAAATAAAATATGTAGTAAATACACAAAAGTGATTTGTATTTAAAATATCCTTTATTCTTTACTCAATCATGGCATAGATATAGACATAGACTGAAGAATATCCTCTTCGTGCTGAAAATAACACGACTCTCATTTACAGACCATTGGTTTTGAATGTCCCTCCTGCCGTTTCAATATGTAGTAGATACTCTTCAATGTCCTACTTACAGGGATACGTGATTTCGTTACATATATTTTAACAAGAAAAACTACTTCTTTAAAGAATATCTTACAAAATTTTAATAAAATACCATATTATTCATTTATAAAACTAACTGTTCATGATACGGTGGTTCTGTTATTTTGTTAACAAGGATAAGGGTTTAGTTTACCTATTTTTCTGTTGTTTAGTTTACCACCGGCAAGATTTTTGTTTAGATAAGCTGGTTTTACCTACGGAAAGTTTTGTGTGAATTTGTAGTTAGTCTTGTGTTATTTGAACATAAAATATGTAATGATTGTTATCCTTATTAAAATATGGAAAATCTTAATAAAAGTAAAATTTTACTTTTTAACATTTACTTTTTCAGCACTACTAGGTATTTTAAAATTTGCCTATTTTAAGTTATACATTATGAGAGACGAAACTTTAGAACAAAAAGCTTCACATTCGCTTACCTTTAATTGAACGCAGGTTCTTTATAAATCGCATATATTATTATATGGACCAATGATACCCAATATAGGCCCAGAGCAAAAAAATGTTAATTAGTTAGAACTTAGAGTCCCAAACCAACCTCACCAGCAAATGGTGCACCTGCCGATCAACGGACGAGGTTTCTTTCTCTTAGCGTTATCCCAGTTTCAATCTGGGGTCCGCTTAATAGTCTAACCGGATTTGGCTGAATATTAGCTTTTCTACAGAGCGACTGCCTATCTAACCTCCGCAACCCGAAGGGATAGCGATATTCCATGGTTTAGACTAGTGTCAGTATATTTAGAAGGTACTGACGCCCTGTAACGACTGTCAAAGATCTTCATGAAAACCGGGACCGACGGCCTAACGTGCTCTCCGAGGCACGGGAGAAGCGATAACAATTCAAAATGCACATAACTCCGAAAAGCCATTGGTGCGCGCCGTGGATTCGAACCCGATACCCTCTGCATGGCAGTCTGTTGGTATATCCACTAGGCTATCGCTTCCTGATCAACGGAGGAGGCTCTGGCAAACTAAATATCCCGATAAGCGGCAATAGGCTCGCCACCTATTACGTGGGATCAACACACTGGCGAAATGTGGGCGTTTTATATGCCTCTGCCTACCCCTTCGGGGAAACAGGCGTGAGTCTATGTATGTCAATATCGACTTAATCTTGTTCTAACTTATAAAAACTTCAAACTACTGAGCAATAATTGGCCTTTTTCTGCAAAGCCTATATATGTTAATGAGGGCGATCTTATTATCTTAACTACGCACATGGGATTCGCCCAATTAGCAAAAAAGCTCGGTGAATATATACGTTTTAGTACATCTACTTACACGAATAATTATTACAACGTTTTTAGGTAAAACAATCTATTTGCTGTTAGAATATTGTTGTTTCTTTTTTTTGGTCATAGAACCCGTCGTTAATATAATAAACAGTTTATTTAATTAGACGCAGTAATCTCAAGACATAATGGTCAATTTTAAAAAAGATCTTTGCAACTGACAGCTCAATTATTAGCCAAGGATATTACAATTTAGTAACCATTTAATTTTACAATCGGCAGAGACTTAGGTACTAAGATTGGTTTGCACAGACATTTGCTCAGGAATTATATTGGAATGATAATGTAAGATTTCACATAAGCAGAGAAACGTGATGGATTTCAAGCCACTACCTCTCACTTTTCAGATCTATGCTAGAACTACTCGCATGTGGTTCAAAACTGACATCTTTCTCTCCACGCAACTCATAAGATGAGAAAATAATTATTATTTTTAAAAAGGTAACTCTCTAGCTTGGTGGAAAAAAATTGCAGATCAAACAAATAATAGTCTTGTATGAATTATAGATAGAAGATAGAATCGAATCCACAGTAGCAAAAGAAGGTTGGTTGTTGTTAAGAAATGTGCAGCCGAGTTGTCTCCAACGCTCACACGCCTGTATCGCCTGTCTTATTCCTCTGGTGTCCTGTCGCAGGCTTGGAAGGAGGTAAACGTACAACCGATTCCCAAAAAGGGGGATGGTTCTGATCCAGCTAACTATCGACCCATAGCCATCACCCTTATTCTCTGCAAGGTATTCGAACGGGTAATCAACACCCAACTCGTTCGCTACCTAGAAGATCGCTCTCTTATCAATGATCAACAATATGGCTTCAGACCGAAACGATCTACGGGCGATCTTCTAGCGTATGTCACTCACCTTTGGGGTGAGACTATGGACAGGCACGGGGAGTCGTTGGCTATCAGCCTCGACATCTCCCAAGCCTTCTATAGAGTCTGGCATCGTGCGCTTCTTTCTAAGCTTCCGGCTTACGGCTTGCCACCTCGATTGTGCAACTAGGTTGCTAGCTTTCTGCATAAACGACATGTTTGAGTTATTTGCAAAGGTCAAAATTCAAAGTTTATGCAGGTAAATGCTGGTGTGCCCCAGGGATCCGTCTTATCGCCCACACTTTTTCTTCTGCATATCAATGATATGCTCAATTTTGGGAGCATACATTGCTATGCAGGTGACAGTACCGTGCATGGGTGGTATCTCAGCCATCCTGCGGCTAAGCAGGCCGACATTGAGGAAAATAGGCGAAAACTTGTCGCTGAGCTTGACCAGGTTTTGAATAGCATCTCGAATTGGGGTGCTGAAAACATGGTCAAGTTCAACGCCAAGAAAACACAGGTGTGCGCATTTTCAGCAAAGTTATCTCCATTCCTTCCCCAACCTTCTCTTCTGGACACTCTAATACCGATACAGGACAGTCTAAATATACTTGGTATGGACATACGCCGCAATCTCAACCAGAGAAACTACATCGAGGGTGTCATTAAATTGGCATCTCGAAATCTCGGAGTCCTGAACAGAGTGAGGAGGTTTTTCACGCCGGAGCAGCTGTGTCTATTATACAAGACTCAGGTTCGCTCCTGGGTGGAATACTGCTCTCATCTCTGGAACGGCTCCACTCAGTACCTGCTAGATGCCCTTGATAGGATGCAGCGGCGTGCTGCTGCGTGCGGCGTGTATCATAGGTGACTTTGAGGCTACTAAAACCCTTGAATCTCTGCAATTACGCAGGGACGTAACCTCAATGGCTGTCTTTTAGGCCGCGTCCTGGACGCCAGCGGGCGGCGCGGGTGGTGCGAGTGATGCGGGCGGTGTGGGCGGTGCGGGCGGAGCGGGCGGTTTGCGCGGTGTACGAGGTCTGTTCACGACGCCAGCGGCCAGATCACTCGGTTTGTTGCGGCGAAGTGACGTGTCGAGTATATACGCGATGTCGGTACTGCAACGTGATACATTACGTAGCAGTTCTTTTATTAATTAGGAGATATTGTGGGCAAAGGAATGCGTGAACCCATACTACAAATAAAGAAAACAAAAGGAAGAGTTTCATCGAAATTATGCCGACCAAAGAAAAAATCCACATACGTTCTATGATTACACGAGGATGACTATCGAAACTTTTGATTACATTTCAGAAGCTATCAAAAGTGAACTGGAATCTGATCATAATTATGAACGTGTAGTATCTCCAGCAGAAAAGTTGTACCTAACCTTGGGGTAAGTGAAACAATGAAAATACCAACTATAGTAACACTTTTAATGTACAGATTTGGTTACCGATAATACTGAAAACCTTTTTTAATTAGCTTTACAATATAATAATTTTTAAAAGGTACAACAATTTCAAACTCAGTTCTTTATGCCTATGTCTAAAGTAATCACACTAAGCAGCCTTTGCGTCAAAATCACAGATTCTCATAATTAAATAATCATTTCTTATTTATTATTATAGATTTATTATAGACTGCCTCGTTGGTCTCGCGGTATAAATGTGCGCGTGGGATCGGGAGGTCCCGGGTTCGATTCCTGGGTCGGGCAGTGTTATTGTGTTTTTCTCTCACGAAATTCTCAGTATCAGCACGGAGTCTGGAAATGTGCCCGGTACGGCAATAGGCTCGTCCCTTATTACGTGGGACTAAAGTATATCTGGCGAAAAGTGGGTGTAGAAATACACCTCTGCCTACCTCTTCGGGGATAAAAGGCGTGACGATATGTATATACATATCGTCACGCCTTTTATATAAAGCCCAATAACACTGCCCGACCCAGGAATCGAACCCGGGACCTCCCGATCCCACGCACACATTTATACCGCGAGACCAACGAGGCAGTCTATAATAAATCTATAATAATAAATAAGAAATGATTATTTAATTATGAGAATCTGTGATTTTGACGCAAAGGCTGCTTAATGTGATTACTTTAGACATAGGCATAAAGAACTGAGTTTGAAATTGTTGTACCTTTTAAAAATCATTATATTGTAAAGCTAATTAAAAAAAGGTTTTCAGTATTATCGGTAACCAAATCTGTACATTAAAAGTGTTACTATAGTTGGTATTTTCATTGTTTCACTTACCCCAAGGTTAGGTACAACTTTTCTGCTGGAGATACTACACGTTCATAATTATGATCAGATTCCAGTTCACTTTTGATAGCTTCTGAAATGTAATCAAAAGTTTCGATAGTCATCCTCGTGTAATCATAGAACGTATGTGGATTTTTTCTTTGGTCGGCATAATTTCGATGAAACTCTTCCTTTTGTTTTCTTTATTTGTAGTATGGGTTCACGCATTCCTTTGCCCACAATATCTCCTAATTAATAAAAGAACTGCTACGTAAAGTATCACGTTGCAGTACCGACATCGCGTATATACTCGACACGTCACTTCGCCGCAACAAACCGAGTGATCTGGCCTCTGGCGTCGTGAACGGACCTCGTACACCGCGCAAACCGCCCGCTCCGCCCGCACCGCCCACACCGCCCGCATCACTCGCACCACCCGCGCCGCCCGCTGGCGTCCAGGACGCGGCCTAAAAGACAGCCATTGAGGTTACGTCCCTGCGTAATTGCAGAGATTCAAGGGTTTTAGTAGCCTCAAAGTCACCTATGATACACGTCGCACGCAGCAGCACGCCGCTGCAACCTATCAAGGGCATCTAGCAGGTACTGAGTGGAGCCGTTCCAGAGATGAGAGCAGTATTTTAACAAGTTGTTTACTGCACAATATTATATGCGATAAAGACGGTGATTGGGATATGAACTACATTTCTATAAACAATAATCAAGAACAAGTACAACCACGACCAAATATGTACAACAGAAAAACCAATGAAGCTCGCTACGTTCGCAAAAAAATTCAGCAATATTTTGTTAACATTTGATGTGAACATCACCATTCAATAAATAAATGATAGTCGTGTTTATTTTGTATGGGTTAAGGTCAAACAACCAACACAATCGCAACGTATAATTCTTAACGGGTAAACTTAATATCAATAATGAATAGTGATTACTTTGATACACATGGTAATAAAAACTTACTTACCCTCAATATTCAATGATATTAAATCACATTATTATTATTCTTATATGTATCAAAGTAACCGATTGAAATACAAAATAAAAACTTACT
This sequence comes from Euclidia mi, assembly GCA_944739405.2. Classification (NCBI taxonomy): domain Eukaryota; kingdom Metazoa; phylum Arthropoda; class Insecta; order Lepidoptera; family Erebidae; genus Euclidia; species Euclidia mi. Next base: position 49,939,154 of record OX123194.2, on the reverse strand, counting down.
TACCCTCAATATTCAATTTTTCTTTTATTTCCTCCCACAACATTTTAATTATTCGTCTATTTTTATGGTCATAGTGTTTACTATTCCATAATAGTGGCCTATCTAAAACCTCTGAAATTATTTCCTCAATCATCGACATTCTAGGTAAAATAAGTAGAATGTCACAACTCGTATTCCAACGCGCGGTCGCCGCTCAACTACAGCTCGACGCTCGTGCTCCGCCGCCCACACCGCTGTTGTCGAGAACAGCTTTACACAAATCTATGACATTGATCAAGACGCACGTGCCGCCACCCGCTCCGCCCGCACCGCCCGCCGGCGTCCAGGACGCGGCCTTACCGATTGTATCACGGTGAGTGCTCAGAAGAACTCTTTCAACTCATCCCACCCTATTCTTTCCTATCCCGAAAAACACGTGCCGGGTTAAGGTGCCACGCTTACACGGTAGAACAGATACCGTCACGTACGAAAAGGTTCGGTACATCTTACCTTTGCCGTACCATAAAGATGTAGAACTCACTGCCAGCTCACGTGTTTCCTTCCTCCCTTGATCCTGGGTCCTTTAAGCGGGGCGTGAAAAAGCATCTCTCAAGGCCGTCAAAGTGAGGGCCGCCATGTCACATTGCTTAACCAGCTATTGAGGATGGTGGCCTTCACAATAGGACTTCACTGTCAGCTTACCATCAGGCAGCGTGAAGTCAATTTGACAGGTTTTTTTAATAAAACAAATTTTAATAAAATAAATAATTTATGAATGTTACACTGCATTCGAAGTTGCCCTCCTCAACAAAGTTACACAACAAAATCGTGTTGTCACCAATCTAAAATCCTTCTGCAAAGAACCAGTTAGCCAAAAAAAAGCAGTAAGCTCTACTAATAAGAAGAAGAAAATAGTCAAAAATAATAAAACACTTCAGCTGGACAATGACGCAGTAAACTCAAGCACTATAGAACTTGGTCTCCAGGAAGATGTTTCCTATGATACAACAGATGGCGCTTCAAGTAACTCAAAATTATTACCAACATCAAAAGCACAAATTACTTTGGAGAACCCTGTCAATCAAAATGTCAATAGTGTCAATGTCAATAGTGTCAAAGAAGTGACTGAAATATTGCAAACAGAAAAGCAAAATCGTTATATCTATATATTTGGAGGACTTCAATGCAAAGGATTAGCAGAGACTTTGATAAGATCTAGAAGCCACTCAAAGTATGAAAAATATAAAGTGCACTCTTTTATAAAGCCATTTGCTTTGACTCATGACATACTTAAATCATGCAATGACATTGTGGATTCTTCCCAAAATTATTTAATACTTGGAATTGGAGAAAATGACAAGAACCCTACTCGCTTAACATTAGATTTAGCAGCTACTTTGACTAATTTCCAGAATATTAATATAATACTGTTAAATGTAGTGCACAATCCATATCTTAATGAGTGGAAGCTAAATAATTTACTGAAGCAGGTTTGCAATAATTCACATAAATGCAATTTTGTATCTATACCTCAAAATAATTTGTTCTATGAAAATAAGAGACCCTATAAGTCAAATATTGTAAATCAAATTAATTTATTAATAGACTCTAATGATTATGCAATTAAATTTCTGCCACAAAGCCACCACCAAACATTAATTAAAAGTAAAAATAATGTAAATTTTAAAAAGGGTACTATTCCTTTTTATTTTCCTATTATAAATAAGACGTTGAATTGTAAACAAAGTTTAGATAGAAATTTGAGTGTAAATAACTCAGCTGTTGATAAGACCTTTTTTCGTTAACAGTTGTGAATCGCACTCAGGCAGATTATTGCACCAAAATATAGCTGGCTTATTAAATAAAGTTGACCTCATAGAAGTATGTCTAGATGAACTATATAAGAATAATATAAAGTTAGATATTTTATGTTTCTCAGAGACTTTTATAAGATCTGGTGATGAGGCTAATATCAACTTCAAAAATTTTAAAATGGCCAGCTTCTTTTCTAGGAAAAAGGAAAAACGGGGTGGTGTTAGCATCCTTATACGTAAATCACTCAATAGTAGAAATATGACATACATTAAAGAGCTATGCTCTGAAAAAATATTTGAATGTTGTGGTGTAGAGATACTTGAATTAAAATGTGTTATAATTTGTATATACAGAATACCTAATTCAAATACCACACATTTCTTTGAAAAAATTGAATTGTTATTGTATAAATTGCTATTAAAACATAAGAAACAAATAATAATTACAGGTGATATGAATATAGACATGTTAAAAGATACTAGAGACTCAAATAAACTAAGAGATATCTTCTCAAGCTATGGGTTTTACCAACATATTGACAAACCAACACGACAAAGTTCTTGTTTAGATCTCATTTTTAGTAATAGGAAAAGAGCTGTAGGGAGCACATATGAATTATTTTTATCTGACCATAATACATGCCAATTATTATCATTTCCAGTACTATATAAACCCAGTTTAAAGTATTGGTATAATTATAACCGTGACTATCATACTGAAAATATAAATAAGTTTAAAGAAGCTTTAAGAAGCCTATCATGGTATGACATATATGATGACAATGACGCTAATAGAACTTTTAATAATTTTCATGACATTTTTATTTTATTTTATAATTTATGCTTTCCATTTAAAAAAAAAAAAATTAAATGCAATTACAATTCACCTAGGTGGTTAACAAAGGGTATAAGAATTTGTTGTAAGACTAAAAGAAAACTTAAAAAAATGTCTTATAGAAAACAAAACCATGCAACTAGAACCAAATACATCAATTATAACAGTGTACTAAAAAAGTGTATTGTACTGTCTAAAAGGACTGTAAATGAGAAATATATACAGAGCTCTAGCAATAAAAACCTTGCTACTTGGAATGTCATAAACAGCAAAGTAGACACAGTTAAAACTTTCAAACAGATAGAATCATTAAAATACAATAACAGGATGATATCAGATCCTGTAAAAATTGCTAATGCTTTTAACGATTTCTTTATATCGGTTGCAGATGCAAATAATATAAAACAGAGCTTCGACATATCTTGTGCTAAAATAAGTAGGAACAACAGTAGCATCTTTTTACGACCCTGCAATCCGTCTGAAATTTTTAAAACCATGTTGTCTCTAAGTAATAAGAATTCAGTAGGATATGATGGGATTGCTACAAATGTAATAAAGGCATGTGCTGAAATTTTATCACCAATTTTATCTCATTTAATAAATATATCTTTAGCAAATGGTACCTTCCCAGAAAAATTAAAAATTTCAGTTGTAAAGCCTCTTCACAAAAAGGACTGCACCTTAGAAATAAGTAATTATAGGCCTATTACCTTAATATCTATATTTTCTAAAATATATGAAAAGGTTATGCATTCTAGATTAACTGACTTTTTAAATAAAAATAAATTAATTAAAGATGAACAGAATGGATTTCAAAAGGGTAAATCAACAACCCTCGCGGCGTACTCTCTAATTAAGTCAGTAACAGAAAATATAGACAAAAAGCAACCAGTCACCGTTGTGTTTCTAGATATGAGCAAGGCTTTTGATTTGGTTAATTTTGAAAACTTGCTCGAAAAATGTGAGCGTTATGGCATTCGTGGCCCTGCTTTAGATTGGGTACGCAGCTATCTGTATGGTCGACTTCAATGCGTGGAAGTGTCCCGCCTTGACAGCAACTTTGTGTCGACATTATATAGGTCAAATTTTAAAAATAATAGATCTGGCATCCCACAGGGTAGTATTTTAGGACCACTACTTTTTCTGCTATATATAAATGATTTACCAAGTGTCACGACTCACAAATGTGTCTTATTTGCTGACGACGTTTCGGTAATCATACCTCAAAATGGAACGAACAATCATGAAGCAGACGTTCACGCTACATTAAGTAATATTAAGAATTGGCTCTCATACAATAATTTAAAGATAAACCTAACTAAAACCACTTATATACAATTTGTCAATTACAAACAATGTCCAAAACATATTAATATTAATTTTGATAGAGAAAGCATAAAGAGAGTAGATAATATAACATTCTTAGGTTTAAAATTAGATGAACACTGCAGTTGGACATTAGATGTAGACACAATATGTAATAAAATTGGTAGATTTGTTTACGCTATGAGAGAACTTAGAAAAACGTCTAGTAAAACAGCTTGTCTTACAGCATATCATGGATACGTTAGCTCCGTATTGAAATACGGACTGTTGTTATGGGGTAACTCAACAAACATAAATAGGGCGTTCGTTATGCAAAAAAAATGTGTTAGGGCGATATGTGGAGTTGGGCCATTTGAATCATGTAGACCATTATTTAAAGACCTAGGTATTTTGACTTTAGTATCAATGTATATATTGGAAATAGGAATGTTTGTTAGAAACCACACACATATGTTTACTAGAGTAGAACAAGAGTCTAAATTTCAACCAAGGGATCGTAGTAAATTGAAAATAGTGGCATGTAGAAGCACTTTTCACAAAAAAAATAGTTTCATGATGTGTATCAAAGTTTATAATCATATTCCACGATCAATAAGAGATTTGCCTACATCACAATTTAAACTCAGACTCAAACATTGGTTGGTTGAAAATTGCTTCTACACAATATCGGAATTTTTTAATTATAAACAAATCATTAATAATTTATGACATTTATATCTTGCAACATTGTATTTTATTATTTTAATGATGGTATGACTGTATGACTTGACATTTAATTTTTGACATTTTTTTTTTTAGATTTATATAATTTGATTTTAATATTCAATTTTATCTTATGTTTAAATTTTCGCATACCTACTAATGGTGAAATGTGTACTTCTAACTACTATAAGAACTTTATGTAAACCATTTCAAGCGAATAAATGATTCTGATTCTGATTCTGATTCTGACTCATATCATGCGATACGAATATGGCAATATCTTGCTTTATGAAAGAGCTTTCTATTAAGTAGTACCTACTAGTAAACTTATTATTTTTCCATCTATCTATGTCACTAGTAGTTTGTTGTTTGATAACCCTAAATACAAATGCAGGTAGTATTAGGATTTAGGTTCACCAAATACGTTACTTGTTATATAGGGATTTTGTTTTTCACTTGTATCTAAATAAATATTTAAAGCACAGTTTTTAAAATGTACTTAAAATGCACCTGTTCAGTGTTAAGATAAAGGTATCTAAGCTAGTTCACGAAATTAAGGTTTACACTTAGTTTTGAAATAACTATATAACAATACCTCACACAATGTTGTAGAAAAAAAGTAAGGGATTTACCAGTAAACTTATTGTATTTATTTTTAATTTTGTCCTGGCAGACGGACTGACGGACATGGCAATATTATAACGGTTCCTTGTAGTTTACGACAGAACGCTAGAATCAGATAGTCCTGCATTGTTACAACTTTACGCATATAATGCATACATATACTAGTACAAGCTCCTTGCTAGACATGCAAATACCATTACTACCCTCGTCAGGTAGAAAGCAGTGTAACTTTGAATAGACGGGCTATTCGTAAAACAATGGTCGGTTCAGGTTCAGTGGAGATACCAACAGACTGCCATTCAGAGGGTATTGGGTTCGAATCCAGGGCGCACACCAATGACTTTTCGGAGTTATGTGCGTATGAAATTGCTAATTATCGCTTGCCCCGTGCCTCGGAGAGCACGTTAAGCCGCCGGTCCCGGTTGTCATGAAGATCTGTGACAGTCAACCTTTTAAATAAACTGACACTAGTCTAAACCATGGAATATCGCTATCCGTTCGGGTTGCGGAGGTCAGACAGGCAGTCGCTCTGTGGAAAAGCTAATATTCAGCCAAATCAGCAAGCCGATTCAGAATGTCACGACAAGTAATCGTACGATATGTCAAATTATTGCCCTTGGCTTTTAGCCGCCTATCAGAGTTATTTTGGACAAATATTAATTGAATTCGGTTTATTTATTAATTTACTTCATACTGAATGCATAAAATTGATAGGAAATGCGATAGTTTTGACAAAAAATGAGGTAGCCCTTTTGACAATTAACGGAATCGAATGTCAAATGAGATATCGAACGATTCTGAATCGCCCCCCCGGTTGGACTAGTAAACGGACCCCAGATTGAAACTGGAATAACACTAAGAGAAAGAAGAGTCTACTCGAAGATCCGCGCTTAGATATTTTAAGCTTTGTGATAGCGTTCATTTATCGTACGTCGTTTTAGTGTGTGCCCTGTTTTTGTGTTACAAGGCTGAAGAATTTTGCGAATCTTTTTACGTGAGTTATAATAGCATGAAGCTGACGGGAACAAATTATTTGACTTAGTGTCAAAAAATACTTTCGGCATGTGCGGAAAAAAGAAGAAGAAAAATAAGCATAATAATATTATTATGCTTATTTTAAATGACTTTTAGTCTGTTTACACATAGAACACCGTGACTACATAAGTAATCTATAAGGCACCAACAATTATACGCATTTTTTTTATTCTAGGTGGTCTAGTTCGTTGGCTATCAGGTAACATAAAGTGCCTGTGGATTATAAGGACGGACTCGACTCCAACGTCAAAAAAAATGTGGAGTTTTGTCAGTCAATAATTAAAAATAAATTCAGTTTCAGAAGTGTGAGGCTGTGTGGGTAGAGAGAACACTTGTAGTTTGTATTCATATTTCTGCACCAGTCTTGCGCAGTTGATAATGTTGAAGTCTCCACACAGACACTGCCTACGTGGACTTATTTAAGTCAGTCTTTAACCTCTTGTATGCCGGAATACCAGACACAATTAAAAAGCTATTGTGTCTCGCGTAGATCTGCGTTCCGGCATACAAGGGGTTAATCTGTCTCACTATCGAATATTGCAGTAGTTTTTCCCGGTTATAAAATACCTAAAACGAATGTCCCGTACCAGTACTTTTCTCATATATTACAAAAGTCACGTAAAAAGCGATCTTTCCATTACCGCGTTTTCTTTCAATTAAATTCCTGCATGAGTGAGCTTGCGCTATGCAAGTACGTATAGGTATATGTACTTATATTTGGATTGTGAAATATCCAACTGTATCTTTGACTATTGTTACGTTATTGAGTTGCAATGCATTTCAAGTGCTACCTTGCTTTTCTAAGGCCACGGCATCTTGCTCTGGCTTTTGTCCAAAAATGTAAAAATATAATATATAATATAATAATCATTTTATTGTGAATCATAGGTTTAGAGGATGTTTGACAATAAATGTTTGTGTTCAGCTATGTTCCGCCTGCAAGGCATACAATAGTATGGTCACAAAAATAATTTAATTTAATACAATCAAATGATGATAAAATATTCGCTTGAAAACCAATACAATTAACAATGTCAGGCAAATTTATAATTATGTAGTCATTTTCAAATAATGTCAGTATATGTAATCAATAATGTCAATTTATAAGAAATGTCAATCTTAATCAATTATTTATAAAATTTTATTTATTTTTATTTTAATTAGCGATTGATTCGTTCCTTTATTAGATTTTAAACTGAAATAACAGATTTTTCTTCAAAAATCGATCAGCAACATTACTAATTACGGCTTTTTAAGAACCTTTTTGATTTGACACGAAAACGCTGTAAACCATCATGGCGGTTGAGTGATATCACAAAGAGCAAAACAAAACGAACCGTGAATGAAGTCTGGTCTGGTGTACCCACTTTTATTTTGTTATATTCGATTTGACAGGTACAAAGTTTGACGTTTTAGTTGTATTTACTACAAAAACGTCAACAAGATGAATGGCGGACGCACTCTTAGACTTAATGCTCTCTGATTGGTGTTGACTGTCACAAGAATAAATACATTATTTTTAGTTTTAGAATCCTAAAAATAACATTATTCTTACCTTTTTATAATAAATAATAAACTTTATTGACATTTTAAAATCATAATGAATCTATGGATACTACAATCAAACCGATATATTCTTAATGGACACAAGCCTATTTGCGCGAGAAGCGGATTATTACCTACATCAATTATATTTATAGAATCTAAATCTCAGTATCATTAAGATTTGCCAAGTTATATATATTACAGTTACACAAAAACACAGCAAGATATATAAAAAAATAATCTTTTATATTTTTTACATCTTGCATCATAAATAATATAAATTCATAGTGATAAATTCAACAACTAAAAAATATTCTTTTGTACAACCAAGTAGCGATTGAAAAGGTCCTAAGACAATAATAATAATTATATTCTCAACCGCTCTGTGATATATTTATATATTTGCTAGTACGCTATTTGAATATTTGTATTAAACAATAGTTTCGACCCTTATATATTTTCTTATTTGATTTGCATTCGATGGTCAACAACCCTTATCAAGGGTCGTGTAATCCAAGCAAGGGCTAAAAATTTCGCTGGAAAAGATTCACAATTCTGCCAATGACGGAGAGCGGTCCGAATTTGGTTTTGTCAGACTAATATTTGACAGACAGAATGGATTTTAAAGGTAATGAGAGTTAATAACTTCTGTGTTATCTGCCGTTGTCTCGTGATATTGCTGGATACCCGAGAATTATTGTATAGCATTATTGATGTGGAACTTTAGTTGCGTTTTAATTAAATTTACGGTGTTGGTCTTGGTATTTTTCTGTTCAATGGCAGTGGAAATTTTCTATATCTATTGATTATTATTTATTATGTTAGAATTAAGTAATTTTTCGTAGCAATTTATTTTCTTTATATTGTATAGACTAATTACCCACATTCATCGTTATAAAAGGTCAAAGAAGTTTCTTTGAATATGAGAGAAAAGGCATAGCCAAAACGAAAATGAGATGCGAAAGCGGACTTTTTATCTTAAGGAGTCTACACACTAAACGCGGTAGCCATATGATAGACCAGTGCAGATACGTTAGAAAAGGGTCAAAAGTGAAGTAAAATAATAGTATGATGAAACCCATTGGAAAAGGAAGAGAATATAAAAAAAAATTAAGGAAAAATAAATTACGGGCGATCTGAGTTCGGGAAGTGGTTGCGATTTTAAAGGTAAAAAAGGGTTTATCTCGATAGCTAGCAAAACTACAAGTCCTATAGAAAAAAGGCGAATGGCTTCTTCCTTATTCAATGGGTTTCATCCTACTATTATTTTATTTCGTTTCAAAAATTATCTGCACTGGTCTATGAGTCGTTGACATTTTTTGTCGGTTGTTTAGGTGGTCAGTGGCTTCTCATCTCGTTCAGGAAGAAAACTTTGCCGGCGGCTCGAAAAACAGAGGAAAAATTTGTCGGCGGCTTCATTGTGTAGACTGCATAAGACTATATATTTCAGTTAACCTAAGGCGATGCTGCTATTGGGGAATGTAATAAGACAGGAACACTTTTAATAAAATAGTTAGCTTCAAAAGATTCTGTTATATCTCCCTGTAATAGGATTATTCCGTTCTCAAGAGGCGTAGTATTGACAAAATTATACATTTCCCGCGTGATAATTTACTTCCAGTACACAGCGCAACGTTGTTTGCATACTATTCTCTAGGCAGCAGATATTTCCCTCGCCTGTTTTTGTTTGCGTGTGAGAGATATGTAATGATGTTGGTTATGTATTTAGGCTGTGGGCTAAAATTACTGATATCCAAGTATTTATACATAATATATAACAGGATAGTGGCAGTTAAATGACACTGACATCACGTTTGACAGTTAAACTGTCACACTGTGACGCAGAATATTGTACTAATGGGTGACTTAAACATTGATATAAAGCACAGTGGTAGGAATGACCGGAGTGTCGATTATCTTACTTTGAGTATAACTCATGGCTTGCTACCAACCCACCTTTTCCCCACGCGACTTGAAAATTGTATAGAACACTCACTCGTTAAATCAAACCTATCGACCACCACATTAGTCTTAGACTCGCATCTAACGGACCACAGGCCTCTTATCCTGGCTATTAGAAATGCAAATCCCGAACGAAAACAATGCAAATTTTCTACTCGTGTAAAATACAATGCAATAAAAAGAGAACTAGCCGCTGCGGACTTCTCAACTTTGTTTTATACTGATGACCCCAACATATCAACAAATTTACATATAACTTTAATAACCACAGAAATTACTAAACATACGATTCACACCAATACACCTAGGCAAAAAGAATTATAAATCCCTGGATAACTCTGGAGTTATCCAGGAATTTATAATTCTTTATTTCCTATTAAAGTGCATTCAAAATCGCGATAGATTACAAATGCGATCAAAAAAGGAACCAGATAATATTATTCTAAAAATTAAATATACGTGTTATCGCAATTTCTGTCATTCACTGTTACAAAAACTAAGACTGACTTCGATAGGAGTGAGTTAGAGAAAGCCAATAATAACCCCAAAACCCTTTGGAAGAAAATAAAAGAAATAACTAACACGCGTAAAGTAAAAGTCTAATTATTAAAAATAAGTGACAGCCTACCACCTTAGCAACGTAGTTAAAAATATGGCAGCTCAAATATTATCTCAGACCCCCAGGGCACAGCCTTGTTCCAATCGGCTTCCACTGTCAGAATAAATCCTAATTATTCGCCCTGTGACTCCTTTGCTTTGCAAGAGGTGGATGAGTCTGAGATCGAATCCCTAATTTTTCAACTCCGTCACGATTGTGCGGTGGACTGGGACAGAATTTTACTCGCAGTTCTAAAATAGTGTTGTAATACACTGATCCCGCCACTCACAAACATTTTCAATAACTGTTTACGCAAGGGCGTCTTTCCTGATGCTTTAAAACGTGCCATAATTCACCCAATCTATAAGGGAGGGAACAGAGACTGTGTCAACAACTATAGGCCTATCTCAGTGCTGACCACACTCTCCGAAGTCATTGAAAAGGTTATTGGCAACCATCTGACGAAATTTCTAAACAAGTATCAAATCATTGCTAAGAATCAGTATGGATTTCGCACGGGTGTTTCGATTGAGGATGCGGTTTTGGATTTGACTGAATCTGACACGTGCATATCCATTCGCTTCCTCTTTCCCATAAATAAATATCACATAGGAATGAGTACGTCATGCCTCTAGGCCCCAAAAGGGTAAGCAAAGATTTATTACACCTGTCATTCACTTGCTATATTTTAAGTCGCGCATACAAGGATGCAAGCATATTGCCGAGCACATTTCATAAATCCATTACTGCTGTTATCTGGGATAACGAATAACGGTTATTTAAAACAGACTATACGTTTCACTCATGATTAGCCATAAAGAGCCACTTTATGCACAATACGTCTGATTAGTTACAAAATACATTTTTTTATACAACGAGAGTGGTTTCGCACGTCGTTCGATCCGACCCCGTGCAAATACATTTCTAGAAATCACGCACCTACCGAATCGATAGGAATCGGATGGCGGATGTCGTGCGTAACGTACCGCAGAAATTGTTCTTCGACTAGACTGGACCGTACTTGACGGGTTGGGATCGGTTGTGGATCGTAGGTATTGTAAAATAAAGTTGGTAAATACTAGTGCTGCCAGCAACGCATCAAGGTATAATATCAATCCTAAAATAATGAACAGTTGGGGAAGCTATCTTCTGTATGACTCACATTCTTTTCCTACCTTTATTGTAGTAGAAGTTCTCCTACAATAAAGGTTGAGAAAGCAAGCTCATACAAAAATAAATGAATGAATATATTTTAGTTTTTATTGTATACTAGAGGATGCTTGCAGATATGTCCACAAATTTTATTTTAATTTACCCGATTCTGCGATCTAGTGGGACTTTTGGGAAATCCCTTCTCAGTGCACCCTTACATGCCAAAGGATCATACATGCCAAATTTCATTTCGTTGCTCAATAGTTTAAGCTGTGCATTGTCGTGTAGTTAGTCAGTAATGCAAGAATGCCCCTACAATAAAATTATATAAACAAATGTATTTTACAGTTCAATTGTTATCAGTCAAAATATCAAATCAAAACTAAAATACTATTCAATACACAGAGCGCATAAATAAATAATCCACTTAGCTAAAACTGTGCAGTTTGGTGAATATTTTTTGTACGGGAACTAAAATGTTCACATGTTAAAACTATTGTATGGTTATAGTTGTAAGATAATTAAAAACAAATTGTAATTCTATAATAAGTTATTTATGTTGAATAAAAATACTATTGCATTAACATGTATTTATAAAACAATTCTGACACTTCAAGTAATCGATTCCTTCGACATCCATTAAACAATTTGTTTAAGGTAATTTAAAAAAATGTTATGGCAACACTGTCGGAGGAAGCGATGGTTGGAGTGGGGTAGAATTAACGTGGAAAAAGAAAGATAAGGTTTTGGGTCAGTTGACCGCAGGTCGCCAATAGAGAAACAAGTGACAAGTGATATTTTTACGGTGTACAAGTGTGTGAGATAATATATCAAAGTGTAATTACCTAACGTGCTGGAGTTTTATTTATTGTATAGTCCGAGGGACTATACTGTGGATACTTTTTCTACACTATGCACAAATCACTATCTCCTAGCACGGAAACAATTCATGCTATCCGTTTTACCGACGCGTTTTTGAATGAATAACGACATTCAACTATGGGCACAGCTTGCGTATTACCATATCCAGTAAAACACAGATGTTTTTATTTATTTACAACAGCTGAAACGTTTTATTACTCTGTGATTAGTTTTACTCTAAAGTTTTAATGTATCTGATAAAAAATTTAAATGCAAATACGTGATGACTAATGGTGCTTTTAGTTTTTACTTTAGATTACAATAGTACATACGATATTAATAATATCAGTAATTTATTTTTATCACTTTAAAAATAACTATGTTTATTTACTATGTACAAAATGTAAAAAGTTTTCTACAAAGTTATAAAGCATACTCTGTGGAGGAAATTTCATTTTAATATGTATGGACGAGCCTGTATTTCTATCTGACCTTACGTCACTCCTTTAAGATTTTAAACGTAATATTCAATAGATAAAGCTTAACCTGATTCGAATAGATCTAGAACCGTAAACTTAAGCAAAGCTTTTACTTTGGAACTTATTGGAAAGTAGGCACAGATTATGATCTAATTGTAGTGAATGCAAACATTGGATAAATTACTTTGTATAACGACATAATTTACAGACGCAATGTATATCAGATTTGCCTGATTTTCGATTCAAATCAAGTTATTGATCTCTGATTGGATAGGTTCCTTATACATATATCCGAGCAATGCTTAATATAACTACGAAACGAAACTTGGCATAGAATGCTAACCCAATTTACTTTTGTGTAACAGACTGCTACCAAAATTTCGTGACTTACAGCTAAACCACACAGACATTTTCCAACTAGATAGCTTTCTTAAATAACAAACCAATGTATGTCATTATTATCAGCCGTCACTTGGCAAAGAATACTCATCGAATTTAGTAAATGACGCATACAAGACTGACACTCAAAGAATGACCTACGCCATAAGGGAGGGTGCAAACTTCGAAAGAGATCTAACCCCATATATTTAAATACTTATGGTTTTGTTTTCAAAGACATCCATGTGTTTGAAAAATGACAATGGGAGGCAGACAGCTTAATTGTATAATTTTGGAAGTCACTTGGAAGTTCATATCTTGTAATTATGTTTTGCTTGTGTGTGGAAGATTGAGTACGATAACAATTGGTTTTCATTTATTTGAAATTTAATTTTGTTATAGATTTCGGCTATTTGAAACTCTTTCGATGTAAACTACAAAATATTCTGAGATCAATGTGATTCTTCAGCCTGTCGTAAGATTCGTAGCGGTTTCATAGTTTATTTACTACAATATCTACAATTCAAAGCTTTATAAATGGCGAATAGTTTTTATTGGCCCACACCAATCATAATCATAATTCCTCTTCAATCTGAAAAAAATAGTCACATTATTTTAATAGTAGTCATTGATTCGTCAAACTCTCATGCGATTCTATCGATAACGTCAAATGCCTAGTATATCAAATTTTGATTGATAAAAATTTCTATACTACATATTCAATTCGTATATTTTTTAAACAATTTTCTATTTATTGTTTTAAGCGCAACTATATAAATAGACGATTATTTGTATTCGAAATATTTTATCATGTTTGTTCAAATTAAATTATTGAATCAGTTCTGTTTAAATTTAGATAGGTATTGCGTAGGTTTATTTGGCCGCAATATATCACCCAATGTAAGTTAGAGTTTCACCTCGAAATTCGTGAGTGTTGTGGTAGTAGTATTGCCGAATCATTGTCAATGTTGCTTGGTCATGAAGGGCTCGTTTGCCTAATGCATTTCAGCGACCACTTGTGCCATTTGGTGACCGCATTTTGCACACAGATAAAACATGAACTCGTTTTTTCTATTTTACATGTGAATAACTTTGTAGTCAATTTTCACAGCGTGTTTTGACTTGTTGACCTGTCTCTCCAACAATTTACACGAATTGATTAATATTCATATATGCAAGTAAGTGTTACGATAGTCCCGTAGCAAGACCAGAAGTTTGGTGTATATCAAGTATTTTATTATATATATCGCTTGCTAAACGGTGAACGAAACATTACGAGCGTAAACGTTATTACCCAGTACTTACGTGGACTAACACCTCATGATTTTTTCCTCAAAGCGTAGGAATTGGGATACGAAACAATAGCATAGACAGTGAAATCAAGTGTACTACGTCTGTCCAATCCTGCCGGAATACGGTTAGTTGCGGTATGATCTGTAGTTTATTTAGTCATTTCTCCGAAATAAAAACCAAATAGACTTATTGTTCCATTTTATAGATTAATTTGATCCAAATCCTCGTATTGAATAACATAAAACGACGGACAGACAATATTGTATGCAGTGTGTACACTGTAGAACAAAATTTTGCTCTATGCTGATGCAGAGCTGCGTATTGTTGTGGGTTTATGTCGCTTCTCTGTACGGGCAAACAGTGGCTTCTGTTGTCTTAGACGATAGTATGGTAGCTAATATCTCAGTAAATTTATGTACCAAGTAGCTTTGGTGGATAAATTTTTGTACACTTTACACTGCAAGGACGTATTTTGCTATTACAGCATTTTTGAACGACATATTCACTCAGTTTATTTCACAAATAATGGGTAAGCTTCTCCTTACAATCGATCTATCATTAGGCGGAAGCGTGTAATACTCATTTTTCAGCTACCACATTTAGTTTCACAAGCGTTACTGAGATATAATGGTCCATAATATCCGAACAAAATAAAACGATCGACTCTGCTCAAAATAGAGCTTTAAACCAGGGTCTATATAAACCAATATTAGGCCATGATATCTTTTTATCTTGAATTAAATTGAAAACCAAGGATTACTTGTTAAAGGTAAATATAATTATTGCCAAATTAAGATGAAAAAAGAAAATATACACTGTCTCCTGAAAATGCCCTACGTTACCAATAATAAACACCAGTTGACTGAAATATAGCTGCCACTAGGATCGAAATCTTAGACGTCATTTACTTGCCATTTCACACCGGGTGCTAAATCAAAAGACGAATCGTAGTATAATGAGGTAAGAGCGTTCCCGTTAATGTTCCCAATTCTACAGAAGTAAGCGGTAAATATGCCGCCGCCGGTTATCCCCTTCATGGCTCTTGGCAAATCCAATTTGTTGGTATATACCCAAACAATCTCGTTAACAATAGAACCACAATGAATGGAGCGTGATCCAACCGTAAATATATCAAAATTATGTTCGACCCTGGACGGCAAGTTGAGAAAAATTGTTTACTTTATTTTTATTTTGGACTGTATTATTGTAATTAATAGGAGTCGGATTAATTATACGGAGCTTTGTGCTGTTTCCGTGTCAATATCTCGTTAAAGGTGTTGATACCGTTTTATTTGATCCGGAGTTTAAGGATAATCTTGGCAAAAATACATATAATTTTCAAAGAAAATATACCTTAAGATTACTATTGGAAAAATATATTGTAATACAGAAAGGAATAAAACGATCAATATTTATCTTAATATATATATTTCTTGTGTGCGTGTGTATGTCACAACTCCTCCTAAACGACTGGACTGATCTTGATGATTGTTTTTGTGTGTGTTCAACGGGACATCAGAATGGTTTAGATTCACAATTTAGTCCACTGGAAAATGTTTTTTTTTACTTAATTTTTAAGTAGTTGTGGATTTTTGAATGTTTCACTTTGGAACCGACAGACTGCGCTGCTATCGCAGTGTCATATCTTATATTAATAATTTCGTCAAGGAGTCGGTACATCGAAACCTTATCTGAATAATAAAACATTAAAAAATAAAGATTTCTAGTCGACAACATATATCCGCAAAATTCGGATTGTCAAGTATTTTATTAAATTCTAATGGTTCTGACAGACAAATCACAGTCGCCATATTAGCCACTCTAGCGTAACGTCACAGATACTGGATAACATTTTGAGTACGACTAAGTCTTAGCACAAAGTAGTTTGTATGTGTAAATACTTTTTGCAGTTAAATAGTAC
The DNA here is from genome assembly GCA_944739405.2 of Euclidia mi. Classification (NCBI taxonomy): domain Eukaryota; kingdom Metazoa; phylum Arthropoda; class Insecta; order Lepidoptera; family Erebidae; genus Euclidia; species Euclidia mi. The sequence goes on along the minus strand of OX123194.2, from coordinate 49,922,650 downwards.
CCACTCAATAAAGGAGATTTGTGTTACCCCGAACATACATGATATACTATAACTAGAGAACCCCGAATTTACGCGAGCGAAGCCGCGGGCAAATGCTAGTATACCTATACAAAGCTACCCTAGCACCTCACTGGTTGTCGTAATGACCCCAACCTTCAGGATTGTTTCATAAAAAATGTACAAGCGTGCGAAAAGCTGAAAGGACGGAAGGGCCACGATGATCCGGAAATCTTGGCACAAAGAGCGAAATATTATAGAGTAGGTAAAAATACCCATAATTTCTCCGCTGGTTTATTTTGTTATACTATTTTTTCGTGTGCAAAGCGTAAGACCTTTTAACCTAGTTGAGGCGTTACTAATTGGAATTTACGCTTGTTATTATTCATCAACTTACTGCAAACACCAATCATCCTGCCAAACTTTCTAAGTCTGCCGTTTTGAAATCAGCGCAGCCTTGTTCTTAATGATATAAGGCAATAATTCGGATTTTCGTGGTCGAATTTGATGACTATAATCTCTTTACTTTAAAATATGATTAAATTCGTTTCTTTGGTTAAAAGACTGTCTAGGACTATTAGCAGAAATTCGAATTAAATTCTGAAATAGGGGATAAAAACATATCATCTCGCATTAACTAAAAAAAGTGTATAAACTATAAATATTCTGGTATGTTTAATACATTAAAATATTTACAGTTGAGTTGTAACTTATTTAATTTAGCATATATATACCTATTTGCAAATAACATAAGTTTTTATACCTTATTCTTTTAAGTAATGTATCATAATTAAGTTACAGTAATAAATATTTACAGTTGAGCTGCAACCTATTTAATTTAGCATATATATACCTATTTGCAAATAACATAAGTTTTTATACCTTATTCTTTTAAGTAATGTATTATAATTAAGTTACAGTACTGTTCTATTTTAGCTATCGAGTATTTTTTGATACACATTATTTATTTAGGAAATAAAAGAAGCATATTATATCTTTTGAGTATGCACAAGAAATACTAACGAACTTCAAACTTTATTAAACAATAGTTTCAGATGAGAATATACATAAGATAACATTATTAGAAACTTCAAAAGTGCGGTAAATGTTCACGTAGTTCAGCCTACACTTACACACACTGTAGGAAAAACTTTGCTATAAAGTTAGATGGATAGCGGAGCCTACCGCGGGTAAGACCAAGAATAATGTAAGCCTGTGTATTGTCGATAAATATGTGATCGATAAGTATTAAAGTATTCTATACTTTAACCCTTTCAGGACCATAAGGTTAATATGAAGGTAAATACGATTTGGGTCATAAAATAATAATAATTTGGTGTTACAAAAATATAATTTAAAAAGAAAATTAATGAATTTTCAGGAAATGTTCGCGAATTTTCATGGGACATATGTGTCCCTACGGTCACTAATGGAAAATAATTATCCACTTTCTTTACAACTAAATATGACAATTTTTTATAGAAATAAATGTTTTTTTTTTCTTCAGAACATATAATATAATGCAGTCAAAAGATAACAGTGTTAGGTAATACTATGAATTAATGTTTTATAATCTTAATTTGTTGTTTATGATGTATGATATTCAGCAAAGCAAATCCTATCTTTTGTAAAACAAAGGTGAATATTACATGAAGTACAAATATTATTTGTACGGTTTTCGTTCTTATTTTTAGCACAGTTTACACACCTCTTTCTAAGATGAGATTTTTCCATTTGATGAGTCGATAATGGCCGCTTCAAAGACCTGCGTGTTGCAGTTGTTACAGAGCTAGGTAAAGCTCTCTGGCGCACAATGTATTCATTTATCAAGCTTCGAGCGACCACTTGACTAAATTGCAAGCTGGTCAAGAGAACACCTTCAGTATTGTGGCTGGAATGTAGTTTTGTATAGATTATATTTACTGCTACATCCAGTAGGTCAAAAAATAGACACAGATAATATTTTATTGAAGATCGACGATCTAACTCGTACGCAACCTTTCGCTGGTCCATCAGATCAACACCACCCATATTTTTGTTATATTTGATGACACTTAAAGGACAGTGAACATCAATTTTTTCTCCAGATCCAGCCTTACGACGTTTTACAGTACTATTTTCCATAGGAGGAATAAAGTTAGTCAGTAAATGAACCCCTTTATTGTCCATCCATTTCACATACGATATGCCATTGAAACTCGTAGTAAAAATGCCACCACGCTTCATAGCTTTATCAGCCGGTGCGTTCTTTGGTATATTTTTTCGATTAGTGCGTACAGTGCCACAATTTTTTGTGTTACGATCAATCAACACATGCTGTAATAACGGTGAATTAAAAAAGTTATCGATGTAAACTTCGCAGCCTAAACCCTTGATTTTTTCTGTCAGCTGGAGTACTACCGATTCACCTAAACCATATTCGGGACCAGAAATTCGTTTTCCGGTGTACAAATCAAATTCGAACAAGTAACCCGTAGTTGCATCACATCTGCACCACAATTTGAAGCCCCATTTTACTGGTTTATTTTTTATGTATTGCTTCATTGCATTATGACCTTTGAACTTAATCATATGTTCATCAATAGATTGACAAATCGTATTATTGAGCGCATATTGAAAGGCATTATTGAAATGATCAATTACATGTCTTATTTTGTACACTCTATCATAGTCGGGACTGCCAGGCCCACTCTGCTCTTCGTTATTGCAAAAGTGTAAGTTGCGGCGAATATCTTCAAATCTTGTTCTTGGCATAATGTTGGATATGTAAGGCACACCCAAATCTGGTTCAGTAGACCAGTAATCTCTCATTGACGGCAGTACATGGTAGCCCATAATCAGGTTTATGCCTAAGAATGTATTCATCTCTTAATTGCTAACTGTGAATTCACGACCATTCTGATGAGCATATCTCACAGATTCCTTCACAATGTGTTGTAACAGGAGATCAAAATTTGTGACCTCCTTAAAAATATCAAAAGGTGTGAGTGAATCTTTGTCTACTTGGGTACAGACTTGCACTTTTCCAAACTCGTAATCTACCGCCTCAAAGTTGTTCGGTTTGTATGTTCTTTGGTTCCATTTGAAAGTTTTATAGGTTATCCTCTACGGCTACGGGTTCTGCGGTTGATGTTGAAAGTTGAGGAGACTGTGATCTTACTGTAGATTGAGACTGAACAGCAGAACTGTCTATCTCTACGTAAGTAGCCCCTTGGTCGTCGTCTTGTGTCAGATATATTTGGTCTTCTTCATCTAGTTGCAAGCCATCTTTTTCGTCACTGTTATCTGCCAATAAGATTTGGCGAACAGAATGCTCATCCAGCTCAAAGATTGCTCAGCCTTTCCTCATCATAATCAATAATAGAAAATATATAAAACTTACGGTTTTACTGTTGTGAGTAAATGTGTGTGATTGTGTCCCTTCAGGACCATAGGGACACCGGTGTCCCTTTCCTTTTACGAGTTATAGGTAAACGTACCTTTACAAATTATGTTATATCTAAACATATATTAAAATGATAGGAAAGTCAAAACTGTACATTGAATATTTTTTTAAAAGAATACTTGGGGTGTGATCTACTATCGATACCGAGGTCAAAAATATAGTTTTTAGAATTTTTGTCTGTTTGTCTGTTTGTCTGTTTGTCTGTTTATCTGTTTATCTGTTTGTCCTTATATCCGGGATAAAGTTAAAAAGTACTACATGGATTTACTTCAAATTTGGCACAAATATTATTAAAAAGTCGGGTCACCACATAGGCTACATATTATCACGCTATGACCTACAGGGAACGAGCAGAGAACCTTTATTTCTTCAACGTATTCTGTAACAACGTGTAATGTAACAATGCATATTTGAATGTTGTTATTATGTTAACTATGCTATAAGCTAGCTTCACACTATAAAAATCACGCAATATAAGTAACTTAGACTGATAAATATAATTAATTGAAATTTAAATAGAATCAAGACAATTTTAATGCAGCGCCATCTAAGAGAGTTCAAAAACATTAAGTCGAATTACACGTGTAAGCCCTTTTTGGATATAAATAATTTAAATTTGAACATGTTGGCGAGGTTAATAGTTGTTTCCAAAAGTCATAGATGGAGTTTATATTTTCTTCTTAAAATTTTTATTTTTAATTCGTTTCAGAGATGCGCAAGACTATTAGTTGAAGTTATTTAATTAATTAACTCCACCATTGCCGCACTTGATTGCTTACATCATTTCAGTCAGAATAAATAGTAATAGAATTAATACAAAATAAACATTTTGGTCACATTGGTGTAATTATTGCTTCTTAATTAGTATATTTTCATGTCGCATGTAAACTTGCTTTAAATTGTCTTCCGGGATATACATATAGCACGTACCTTTGTTTGGATTAACTGTATATACACATTAGTGAGATGTGGAACTAGCTAGATTATTTTTACTCACACACTTTTCACTTACGACAAGCAAAAGGGTGTATTTAACCGACGTTGACGAGGAGGTGCTGTGGAAGGTTTTCTGGGAAGTTTCAAGGACACCGCATTTTGTAGAGTTTATACCGTACACACAAATAATGTCGAATGCTGTTTTCTGCGTTTGTTACTTCACACGGTCCGAGGCCCAACGTCTTTCGCCTTTCTGAGGACATTTGATGGCTTGGAGTATCCCACTTACCGCACAGCCTGCGTCGTATTTTACTTTCATTAGCGGCAATCCACTGCACAGTGTGTTATATGCCTTCAAAAGCGGACATGCTTCTTTTATTGTTAAATTAGATAGATATAATCGTAATACAACTTTATATGAAACACCAGCGTAAATATATTTTATAGTTTTGAAATTATAGTGAATTTCTTGTAAGGTCAATGAACTTCCTCAAAATGTTTTTTGCAGATATTTCACAAAATAACTAACACTTGTCTAAGTTAAAATTACAAATGAATTGAAGAATATATACATAATCATTTGTACGAATTACAAGCCTTTATATGCTCTAGAAGCCGAGATAAAAAATATTTTATGAATTTCAGAAAAAAATATATATCAATGTTCTATATGACGGTCGCATTTTTTTTAACAACATAATACACCCCAGTCGTGTAACTTCCTACTTACAAAAAATCTTGCATATATCATGCAGGACTCCAGAGATATAACGTTTCTAAGGTTTTTTAGAATTTCTATGGAAATAGGGTTGTCAAAAAAAAGTATCATGAGATAATATGTACTTACTGAGTTATAGTATACTAGACTTATAGTGTCTGATATATTTGTGTATGTTATTGAAATATCCAGCAGGAATGAAAACATCGTAAAAATAATCGTTACCATAACAATATGCTATCTATCTATTACTAATATATAAAGCTGAAGTTATTTGTTTGGTTGAACGCGCTAATCTCCGGAACTACTGGTCCGACCGGAAAAAATATTTCAGTGATAGATAGCCCATTCATTGAGGAAGGCTATAGGCTATATAACATCACGCTAAGACAAATGGGAGCGGAGCAGGAATGAAAAATGTTACAAAAATGGGGAATATTTGGTTTTTACCTTTCACGGGAACGAAGTCGCGCGCAAAAGCTGGTAAGTATATAAATAAAAATGAATTACTGAAATGTTTGTACGCGCATAATTTCCAAACGACTGAACTTAATTGGATAAATCTTTCTTTTATGTGTTAATATATAGCTTTCGTTAATATATGGCGCAATATATGGTGGCACGAAGTTCGCCGGGTCAGCTAGTTTATAAATAAATCAGGAAATTACTTACCATGCAAGTTTGTAAACATAAAATACTATGATTGTAGGCACAAATATATCTATTTAGCACTCTGAGAAAAATCTTTTTGTGAAACATCAAAACATCTAAATTGCAATGACTGTTTCTATTATCATAAATAATTGAGGGTATTACAAAGTCTAAATTATAATAGTGAGTACTTATACGAACATGTAATTTACAAATATAACCATGGAAAACGCACAATTTTTTTGTGGGTAGCAAAATCTTTTTGGGACACCGGTGTCCCTTGGTCGTGAAAGGGTTAATATTCATCAACTTCTCACTGCAGATTATATTGCTGGGAAGTTTTCAACTGCCTTTTCTTTTGAGGTACTTTTCTGAAAACATGCATCGTAGAAATACGATATCGATACGTTCTAAGCTTCAGTGATTTTGAAGGTCTGCTGTTTGAAATAGAAATAGTTTTTATGATAAGCTAAATCGATAATATCGGTTTAGTAACGTTTTGTTTAGTCTATTGTAAATTTTGACTATGGTCACACTATGAACTGTCATTCATTCATTCATTGTCGGTTTCCTGGTAACAAATTGTCTGGTCCCACGCCGTATCTTGTAATTTCGCATTTTGGAATTGAATTATATTAAATAACAACCTCGCAACCGTCGCTATAAAAAATTGTCTGACGAGGTTGTGAACGATTGACAAAGTTAAGTTTGTTCTCGAAATTTCGCTTCGACGTCACGTTGAATTCTTGCTAGTCCACGCCGTTTCGTTTCTCTTTCTCTTCTGTGATAGTAAAGTTAACTTAAAACCCTAGTGAATTGCCGCTAATTGATCTACCGGCATCGGTTTTTTTTGTGATAAACTTGTAAAATATTGAACATTGTAAAACTTGTGTGAATCCGTGCACGTGTTTGGTGCCCGAGAACTTCGCCAAACTGGACCCTGCGGTAGCTATAAGATACTTTATTCATCTATTTTGGCCAATATATTTGTATGATGTGTCTAATTTAGACACATCATACAAATATTTGACATCAGTGAAGATTTGGTAAGTAAATTAAATTTGCATGCAATTGTAATTCACTGTGCAATCACGGTAAAAGTGTTTAGACCTTTGCCTGGGCTAGAGACTGGATGAATTAATCGCTTCCACTGTCTTCTGCAAACTACCCAGTTTCCAAACTTAGCCAAACTCTAGACATAATTTTTGGTATCAGAGCGCTGGTTGTATCTAGTCGTTGATTGTATCTAAACTCAGATTGGTATTGTATATCTCTCATTTGTTAACAGTGTTGTGGTGTTCTCAGGTCAGTTTTGTCTAAAATACATAATATTTATTTGTAGTAGTTGACCTACATAACTTGAAACACATGTCATACATAACCTCAAATCAGTAATAGTTTGACTTGAATTGTTGAAATCTAGCTTAATTTTGATGTTATTAGCATTAATAAGTCAGTTTGTTTGGATACATAACAGCTTTATGTATCAATTAATTTAGTTAATTTAGTTAATTGCATATATTGGGTTTGAAACATTGTAACATTCAAACTTGACCTTGCTTTGGCGGATCAAATTGATAAACCTTTGTTTGTTGTAATATACTGATAATACTGTTAGGTAACACATACCACTACTATTGTATATCTCAAATAATACAACCAGTCTGTCTGTTGCAAGTAATTAATTAATTAATTTAAAGTTTCAACTTATTAATTTGTTGTGAGTTATATATAACTTGTTTTTTGTGTGAATATAATTTTGTTGGGCAGTAAATACCTGCCACTTGCTTGCAACAATAGTAAACAGGCTAATACTTTGTTGGTTTCAAGAGTTAACAAATATTAAGTTTTAATTGATAGCATTATTTAACGCTTGTCCGAGCTCTTTTGTAAACTTAATATGTCAGCTATCAAGGACTTGCGTGCGGCTGCTGGTGCCATTGCATCAGATTTGCGCTGGTTTGCCTCAGCCAGTGCCTTGGTGAACCGGCCTGATCACCAGCAGGGCTTACTACAAAGATATGAGCGGATCGATGATCGCCTGGCAAGTGTGAAACAGCAATTTCGTACTTTCAGCGCTTGCTGTCTCGAAGTGTCAGTTAATGACTTCACCGCTGACCAGCGAAATAGAGTCAGCGAGGATTATGCCCAGGTCTTAGACCTGTATGATGCTGTCTCCAACTGTGCAAGACAGTTAATTGCTGAGAGGGTTGGGCAACCCGGCTTGAAGCAGGAGCTTCCTAGGACAGCACCGGGACTGGTGAGTAGGCTTCCCACTTTAGACCTCCCGCATTTTGATGGCTGCCTAGGAAGCTACCTGGGCTTCGTTAATTTGTTTGACAGCCTGGTCGATGACAGGGCTGACCATCGGCCGACACAAAAATGGGCATATTTAATGTCGGTTCTGGATGGAGAGGCCAAAGGCCTCATCCAGCATCTACCCGTGTCTGACGAGGCGTACCAGACGGCTCGGGACTTAATTACCCGTAGGTACCACCACAAGCGTGGCCTTGCAGACACCCATATCGAGTAGATTTTGAGTTTGCCCACGCTCACCCGGGTCTTTAGGTTGCGCACCCAACTTTTGAACCCGCTTTTGGTGGCAATCAACGAACTTAAGTGCTTGAACCTGCCCGTGGACCAATGGTCCTACTTATTGGTGCACATTGTGCTCAAAAAACTGCCTGCCGACCTGAGGTCGCGTTTTGAACAGCGCTTTGGTGGGGATAGCGCGACTTATCTGCCCCCCTTTGCAGACTTGGAGAAGTTTCTCGAGGATGAATGCCGGGTCTTGGATAACTCCGGTGGTGACACGCCGGCTAATTCGCAGCCGCCCAAGGTCAAGGAGCAGGCTCGCGTTCACACCCGAGCTAATGTTGACCGGCGCCTTCCTCGCTTTGCAGTCACGCAGAGCCCAGCGAAGTGCTCTTACTGCAAGGTCACGGGGCACAGAATGGCCAGTTGTAGGGCATTCTTGGACCTGCATGTCACCTCTCGTAGGCGCATCGCGAATGCTCGCAGACTTTGCTTCTCTTGCTTGGGGTCCCACTACAAGCGAGACTGCCCAAACTCTCGCCTCTGTCCTCATTGTGGAGGACAGCATTTGGACATTCTCTGCATGAATGCCAGAGAGGTAAGCCGCTTGTCCAAGGCAACAATAGGTCATTGACTCCTGCCCTATAGCGCCAACCACCCCCATTGAGACCGTTATCCTACCAACGGTTGCTGTTAGGGTCTGGGGACCCACGGGAACCTCTGTTGTAGTCCATGCTATATTGGACACAGGTTCATAAGGTTGCATTGTTTCCACTTATTTGGTAGGGCAGGTTAAATTAAATATGGGCTCTTTTCCCAACTGTATACAGGGAATAGGTGACGTCGCATCTAATGTTGTAGGGCAAGTTAAGGTTTTGTTTGCACCTGTTGAATCTTCACACCTGAGGATTAAAACCTCGGCTATTGTGCTGAAGAATATTTTGGGTATGCACCCACAGAAACAGCTACCCGCTGCTGTGGTGAATTTGACATCGGGATTGGAACTGGCAGACCCCAAATTTGACACACCGGGACAAATCGATTTGTTGATTGGCTCTGATGTCCTCGGTGGAATTTTGATTGGCGGGAAACGGGTCTTGGTGCCAAATGATTTGACTGCCATCCCGACCATATTTGGATTTGCTTGATCGGACCTGTACCTAGGGACTCCACCTGAACTTGATAATTTGTTGGTTGTAAGCTCCGCTCTCTTTGATGCGATTCAGAGGTTTTGGGAAGTAGAGGAGCCCCCTCAAGCTGCCCGTTTGAATCCAGAACATGTTCTGCTGTACGCTTCCCTGCGGTACGCCATAATGTATAGTTCGCGGTTGGGATAAATATTTCTTTTCTAGTTTACTTTTAATGCAAATTCTAGATATTTCCGTACATTGGACTCTGTTACTTAGATATGATTCAAGTAATTTAAGTGCGTTTCCCCTAATACCATAACCATATAGTTTGTCAAGTAAGACCTTGTGATGTACATAATCGAACGCTTTTGTCATATCTGTGTAAATGGCACAAACTGGCGTTTTTTAGGGTTCCGTACCTCAAGGTAAAAAAAGGAACGCTTATAAGATCACTTTCTTGTCCGTCTGTCTGTCTGTCTGTCCGTGTGTCACCACCAATTTTCTCAGGCACCGGTGGACCTATCAAATTGAAATTTATACCAGATACTGAGGTCTATGTTTGCTATTAGGTTTATGGGTCATTGGGGTGGTAATTAGGGTCCTGGGTCAGCCCAATAAAAAGATATGGTCAAAATTAGATTTTTGCGAAAACTTGTAAGTACCAAAATTAACCTTAATTTTTTCAACTTTTTTTAATTTTTGGAATTTTTCCTTTACTTTTGCTGTAAGACCTTGGTTTTGACCAAAATTGACGATTCTAGGTCAACCGTAAGTACCTTATAGGTTTTGGGTCAAAAGCAGGGTCTTACAGCACAAATAAAGGAAAAATTACAAAAAATAAAAAAGTGGCAAATTTAAGGGTGTCCATACATAGTAGACTCCATTTAAGATAGTCCTCTAAGTTGAATGGGCGCTCATACAGATTTAGAGGACTAGCGTAAATTGTCTAACGAAAATGCATGCTCCTCCACGCCCTGCATCCCTCGAAAAAAGGGCAGCCAGGCAAAAACTCGGAATGTGTATGAAATGTTCATGACCTTTTTTCAAAAAAAGCTCAGTTATACAGAGGACATCAATAGTAGTACCCTTATTGTGTAGTTCTTCGAGCCTTACGATTAATGTATCTGATTTATTCATCAAACCTGCTATATTTTGATGTAGAATACTTAATTTATTATTTATTTATTTATTATTTGGAAAACCAACAGCATTTAACACTTAAATTTGCAGTGAGTTTATACAACAGGCAGCCAATTAAAGGTTTTCACGTTTATGTGTTAGATTTCATAAGGTGCGTGGACATGAACTACTGAACATGTTATAAAAATAACTGATAACAGAGTAAAGACTTGAACATCACTAGAAAAACAAAATAAAAAATACTAAAATTAAGTTACAATAAACAAGAATTAACAATATTGAGAGAAAAATCAAGGCTTAGCATCCGTCTCACCGTTTCCACTTTCATGTTAAATATATCTAAATTGTGTTTTTTACATGCATTATTCATGGCTTTGCTCGCTCGCCACAGAAATGAATTTTGTCGATAATTGCAAGAAACCAATGGAAGATGAATTGGAGTGTAGTGTCTCACGACTTTAGTAGGCACATTAAAACTAATTTTGGATAAAAGATTAGGGCAATCCACAGCTCCTGATATGATATTTACCATATATACAACATCCGCTATCTCGCGCCGCTTCATTAATGGCAGAATGTGAAATTTTGCGCATAATTTTTGGTAGTCTTTTGACGAGTATGAGTATTGTATGCGGTAACATAAGTATCTAATAAACTTAACCTGGATATTCTCGATACGCAAAATGTATTTATCATACCGAGGATTCCATACCTGGCAAGAGTACTCCAAAATGCTGCGTACGAAAGTAAAGTATAATATTTTAAATGTTTTTGCTTCCTTAAAATTGCTAGACATACGCATTACAAATCCTAGTGATTGTGATGCCTTAGCAATAATATGATTTATATGCTTATCAAACAAGAGTTTGGAATCATGTATAATGCCAAGGTCTCGTGTACCAGTGCACCTTTGAATCATGTGTCCATGTAGAGTATATTTTGACTGAATGATGATAGATTTTCTAGAGTAGGTAGTAACCGAACACTTAGAAGGATTGAGCTCGAGCTTATTTAGGGTACAGTAGTGTTCTAAACGATTAAGATCCGACTGCAGATCTAAGGTATCAGCCTCAGATGACACGGCTCTAAAGATTTTCATATCATCTGCGAAACGCAATATATGTGAATGATGGAAGCATTTATCGATGTCGTTCACAAAGACTAGAAACAGCAACGGTCCCAACAAAGAGCCTTGCGGCACTCCGCTGGGGACAATTACCCAACTGGCAACATAATTATTGATCACAACAGCCTGTGACCTGTTAGATATATAGGACGTGAACCACTGCAGAAGGTTTCCCCGTATTCCGGCGAGTTCTAACTTGCTGATAAGCGTGTTGTGTTCAATTTTATCGAAACATTTGGAATAGTCAGTGTAAACGACATCGACTTGACTTCCTTTACTCATAGCTTCTGATATGAATTCGTTCAGAATTATCAAATTAGAAGTCGTAGATCGGCCTTTAATAAAACCGTGTTGGAACGTGTTAAACGAGGTTTTTAATGCCGCATATAATTGTTTATATATAATTTTTTCAAATATCTTGGCAATGACACATAATTTTGATACCGGTCTATAGTTTGTGACCTCCATTTTTGATCCCTTTTTGTGAATTGGCGTGATAAATGCCGACTTCCATATTGAAGGAACGACGCATTCTGAGAGAGATTTTCTAAAAAGAAGAGCTATTGGGACCGAGATTGTGTCACAACAATTGACTAGGAAGGTAGGTGGTAACTGATCGGGCCCAGCAGATTTTGTGAGATCGAGCTTCTTAAGGATGTCATTCACCTCAGTATCAGATATCGCAATGTTTGCTATATCAGCCAGTGAGTCAGAACTTTTAAGATGATTACTAATTGGAGAAGTTAATTGACTTGGTTGTAAGAATGTGGAGTGGAAATATTGTGAAAATACGTCACATATAGTATCACCGCTGTTAGCGAGCGTGTTACCGTATTTGACAGAGGCGGGGATGCCAGATGCTTGTCGACGAGACTTTACATACGCCCAAAAATGTTTGGGGTTTTTCTTAATAGATGATTCAACTGACGATATGTACTTAGAATAACACTCGCTCTCTAAACGTTTTACTCGATCCCGTAATAATTTAAACGATTCTTCGTCCGAACGATTACCATAAGTCTTATATTTGCGGAATACCTTGTACTTTTCTTTAATTAATTTAATTAACGGTGTAGAATACCATATCGGATAGCTACTATTTTTACACCTTTTTAATGTAGGTACATATTTTTTTATTAGTTGAAGGGTTATTGTATAAAAATATCTACTAGCTTCCTCCATATTTAATTCAGAAAAAATCTCATACCAATTTATTTTACGTATTTCTGTGTTAATAGCATCGTAGTCCGCTTTGCCAAACTGATATTTAATACGCGGTGCATTATTCAAATACGAGAGATTTATCTGGTCCATCTTTATAACAAGTGGTTGTGATGTGGATCGACAGGGACTAGGGGATCTGCACATTCCGACACGGAACAATACTCAGTAGATAATACTAAATCTAATATTTTACCATACACACTACAAATGCTATTATGCTGAGTTAGGTTATGTGTATGTAACGCGTCAATAAAAATATACTCATCATTTGTATAATTTAAGTTGCAAGGAGATAATGATAAGTCTGAATAATCCAGTTTCCACTGAATACCGCTAAGATTATAGTCACCGAGAATTATATACTTATCCTGCGGATTATTTATCACAATTTCATCTAATTTAGATAAGAAATTTTTAAGCTGGTTCGAGAAAGATAAACCTTCGTTTTGCTTACATAAATACAGAACGCATACATAAAGGTTAATGTGAGACTTACCTGTATGTTGTCTGATGGGCAGCGAGATCCATAAATCCTCTGCCGTAGAAATGAAATGAGATGGTGAGTTAGCACAAAGGTCTTTCCGCACAGCAATAAGCACACCGCCGCCGCGGGTTTGATTTCTAACTTCATAATCCCTATCGCGACGCCACACAATATAACGATTATCAAACAACTCCGAGTCTGTTACACTGCCAGTTAACCACGTCTCAGTCAAAACAATTATATCGTACGATGAAGTACAAAGATTTCTATAAAACTTATTTGTTTTGGAACGCAGACCTCGTACATTTTGATAGTAAACACTTAATTCACCGCATTGGGATGCACTATTATTTGTAGCCATTGATGCAACCAGTTAACAAAAACAGATTATAAGTTATTATATAAAGGACGTGGTCCTTTTTTAGAGTAATAAAGTGACGGCGGTACATAATTATTATTTTAGATAGATAAGTTGAGGGTGGAGAAGTATAAAATGAGTAACTTAGAATAAACGTAGACATCCTTTTCCAACGATACTTTGTCGATACTGATATGCGTGGAGCGAGCGAGACAACCATATAATATGCATTTTTTATTAGCATATGGACAGACAAGTGAAATATGCGTACTTTGTAGCGAACCGATCTATGTGTTAATAGTAAACCCTGAGCCGAGATGCTAAACCTTTTACAAACTTTTACTTGCATTTTCCTAAATACCCCTAAATAGAAAAAAATATTTTCACTTGAGAATTTATATATCAAACTTAGAAAGAAATAACATATTAAGCAAATGTTTATGCAATTTTGTTTAAATCCTGGATCTTATTAATCACATAAGCACGAGATGTATCATTTTTCCGAACATGAATTTTACCAAATTTTACCCACACATAGTTGTAACTATTAATCTTAGCCGCTTCTCTAGTCTTATTTAATAATAATTTTGACTCTGAACTAAGGTGATCATTGAAGTATACTCGCTGGGTAGATTCTTGAAATCCAATATCGTTAGCCTTAAGTGTCTTGAAATCTCGTGCGGATGCTAAGAACTCTTCTTTGACATAGCGATTTATGAAGCTGATGATTATAGATTTGACCTTGGAGTTGTAAGAAGGTACTCGCGATATATAATTGATTTGAGTTTTAGGAAACATATATCCAACTTAATATATTTTCGACAATTTTGAACAGATTTTCATCCTTCTTCTCAGGGACGCCTTTTATCTCGACATTATTTAATCGCGACCTTTGTTCACTATTCAGTAGCTGAAGTTTTGTTTCGCTTAAGCTGTTATCCAATGCTGTATACTTGACTTCAAGATCTTCCATTCTTTTTTCAGCAGTATCCAGTCTTGAACTAAACTCGTCAATTTTGTCACTGGCGAACTGACAGGCCAATTTAAGCTCTTTGAACTCTTCTTTAATGTCTTTTATGTCGCTAATTATTGATGGCAAGGCACTTAGCTGTGACTTAACGTCCTTTATTTCCTTCATCAGGCTCTCTAGTGCAATCTGTGACTTAGACGCGGGGGCAGGTGAAGATGCTCTGCAAGTCTGGCATTTCCATGACGATCTGCGTTCAGCGCCCAATTTCTTCCACCCTGCTTCAGTAACACCAGCACAGGCAAAATCCAAGTGTTTACAACACGAGGTACACTGGACACCATCGTTGAAACTTGCACTACATATATCGCACTTCATGACGATCAACAAGGACTATCAAAAGGTTGACGATTTATGACAGAGAATGCCGAGGTGTTAAATGTGTGTTGCTTAGAGCGATGTCCACGCAAGACTGATTTAGACAACACATTATAGAAAAAACTGATCATTCTGCTGTGTGTCTGGTTTTGTTTCGGTGTTATCTTTTACTTGGGTAATGACATTTATATTCCCAGTATTAATTTCTAATAACTCAGTTTGTGTGGATACAGTTTTTTTGTCTGTCAATGTCGATTGGGTATAGACATAGAAACTTTTAAACACTCGCGTTGCATGTTTAAGAATATATATATAGACGGGAATTAACGCGAACATGCAAATTAGGTATTTACATACCTTATTTTGCTTGACGTTTCGAGATGATTGCACGTCCCGTGGTAGCAGAGCACATGACCTCTGTGACCCTGAGCATTTGAAGCTAGAGCTAGACCATGTTCAGGAGGTACTTAGGAAGAACGGATACCAGGTACAACGACGAATGACGCGGCCTATCAAGCTATCTGCTTTTACTTTTTTTTTATGTATTTCCTTTTATTTGTTAGTTATTTAAGTATAGAAATTATTGTTTTAATTTATGTGTAAATAGCCACTTAGTTATAGTTAGTTTTAACAACATTTATATTTATTATCCGTTAAATTCATATAATAATAATCTGATTAAAATAAATATTATTATCATAATTTAATTTATACATAGATTTTAAAATTTCTTTTAGTAGTCGTTGAGCTTTGTGTAAGGGTCTATATCTGTACCTAGGCAAGTATGTAGAGTAGCTCATATCAGTGTAAGCTACATTATTATAGAAAGAACATATAAATTTAAGTGTATAATTCAGTTTATTTTCGTTTAGACTTTTGTTAAATGGCACTTCGGACACAATAAAATTAGTATTATTAAATTTCTTTAGAAAGTTATGCATAGAGTTCTGTAAGAGAATAGGGAGTTTATCATTTATACCTCCTAAAATAACAATAGTATCACTTTTACTTCAATTTTTCAATTACGTATTTTCTGAGTTCAGGACATGATGTAGACTCGCTCCTGGCTTCCAAAAACAGGTGACTATATAGTTGTGCCCAAACATTTCTGTAAAATCCTTTGAATGTGGCTTCCCTGTTCATCGGCTATGACAACTACTCTTTTCTTCTTATATTCCAGTCGCGGTGAAGTATTCATGACTATATTTTCACATATTACCGTAGGACATGTTTGATTAATGACGATATCCTTTGAAGACTCCTTTATAGATGAATGAGTATTGTTAGAATTTTGTGATGTATTTTTTACGCAACTTTGTACTTTGACTATTTCTGACTCAATTTTTTCTTCGGTGCTGATTTCTTTATCATTACTATTTTGTGTAGTTGAAATTCTTTGCTTTTCTTTTGGTGTAGGCGTTTTTTTGTATTTCTCCCAAAGTTTGTCTAGGTGTTATGAATATTATATAGTATCCAGTTTTTTATATATATTGATATGCTTTTGTAAATCCGATTTTAATCTTAATTTTTCACTATTTAGATTCTCGATTTCATTATGGGCACTTTGCAGTTCCTTAGACATTTGCTCTAGGTTTTCTTGCAGATCTATCACCGTTTGGCTGCAGTTAAGTGATGAGTTTGGTAAGCTCATCATAGTTGTATCTAACAGATTGGAGTAATCATTAGTTACATAATTTAGTGAACTAGTTCTGCTTGGTTTACGACGTGTCACATAGTCATCCATTTTCATAAAATTATTTAGGCAATGTCAGAGATTTTTATAAAAATATTTAAAAAAATAATGTAAAAATGTTATATATTAGTCAAATTATTTCAATCATATGTCATTATTATTCAAAATATGTTAAATTGCAGAGATAATATCCAAAAAGAGTTCGTCGCTACCTTTAGGAATCGAACTCACAGTGACGTAGGTGTCAATCCATTAGTTTCCACAGAACAGGTACTATTATTGAATATGTTGAAATACGTATATTAATTGAACTTCTGTTTATCAGCTGTTGTTTATTATTCTTGGACGGTAGGTGTAATCCTATTGATTGAAAGTCGAACGTCACACAAATTCGAATAAAATTAACGAGTCATTTATAATGCACATTGATGTTCACTTGTTTTAATTGTTGTAGCGTTATATTAATTGTGTATTGTAGGCTTCACTGTGTTGTTTATTGTTTATGTTATTTAGCGAATTCTATTCACATAAAGTTATTTGTTGGTCTCACGGCATAAATGTGCACGTGGGATTGGGAGGGCTCGGGTTCGATTCCCGGGTCGGGAAAAGTGTTATTGGGTTTTTCCGTTAGGAAATTCTCAGTAACAGCACGGAGTCTGGTAATGTGCCCGTTACGGAAATAGACTCGCCCCCTATTACGTGGGACCTAAAAATTCATGGCGAAATGTGGGTGTTATATAACACCTCTGCTTACCCCTTCGGGGATACAGGCGTGAGTCTATAAATAAAAATAAATAAAAAACAAAAAATTAAGTTATTTAACGGGACACCTCATAATTAAGTAAGCTCTTACATAGGACAAACGAAGCGGACTATCGCTAAACGTATAAAGGAGCACATTGCAGCTGTGAAGAACCGTCAAACGAACAAATCGGCGATTGCGGAACATTTACTTCAATTGGGCACCAATCACTGGATTGAATTTCATCGTCCCCAAATCCTCTCCACGGAACGCCACTTTTACCCAAGAGTTGTGCGTGAAGCAATCGAAATCAGAAAAGATAAAAATTACTATCGGGAAGAGGGCTTTAAATTGTCATCGGCGTGGAATCCAGTGATTCGACTAACAACACCCCACTTTAATGCGCAGTCGGCGGATGTTCAATATACAGATACGGTTAGTGTGTTTTGCGCCGGTACTTCGAAAATAAACGTCCCGGGGGTAGAAATGGAAGCTTCTACCTCGCACTCGGAGACGTGACACCACTGCACCAGTCAGTTTGCGACCACGGGGCGTGCAACCGTCTCGAAACGTCAAGCAAAATAAAGTATGTAAATACCTAATGCATGTTCACGTTAATTCCCGTGTATATATATATATATATATATATATATATATATATATATATATATATATATATATATATATATTCTTAAACATGCAACGCGAGTGTTTAAAAGTTTATATTCCGTACTTGCTGTGAAGGACTTTAAAAAATTTCAATAGTCGTTTCCAAGATCAGTACTAATTTTAAAAGCCCCAATGTAAAATGTCAGGTAATGTTGAGCGTCAAACTTATCATAATATTGTAATATCGCCGGAACTTGATATTAAGTTTCTTGAAGCTTACTTTGAGTAACTTATTAGTCTAATTGAAGTGATATATTTGCTAGTTAGCTACTTTATTTTCTTTTTCTTTTATACCAACTTTGTCTCTTTTTGTCGTAAACAGGTATGCGTTTTGGATAATGTAATACCCTAGTACTAAACGTTCGAACGGTGTAATATGTCTGGAGAATCGGTACGCTTAAGTTAAAGCCGCTACTAGCGACGATGTCATAATTTCATTAAGTGACTTAAAGGACTATTACTGGTATACCTGATACAGTTTACTTATAGGAGATTTTGTTGTTGCAGCGCCATTTTGAAATTGGATATAACTTTTGTATTACAGAAGGTTCAGTGTGTCGCACAAGCGTCGATGACATCGAACTAAAGTGAGTGGCAGCAGGTACAAATAAGTCGCACAAGCGATACTTGTGCTTTAATCTGTTGATCTCACGTAGTGCACTGTACTTTTTGTGTTA
Source organism: Euclidia mi (assembly GCA_944739405.2). Lineage (NCBI taxonomy): Eukaryota > Metazoa > Arthropoda > Insecta > Lepidoptera > Erebidae > Euclidia > Euclidia mi. The sequence goes on along the minus strand of OX123194.2, from coordinate 49,903,780 downwards.
GGTATAAGCGACAAACGAGCAGACGGATCGCCTGGTGGTTAGCGCCGCCCATGGACTCAAGCGACGCTAGAAGAGACACAAGTGCGTTGCCACTCTTTAGCTTGGTAAAAAGAGTACGATGAGCCTTAAGGAGTCGAGATGGGGCCTCGGACACTCTCACCGAACTGAAGTCAACAGTAAAGGTACTGTAAGTTTATGTTGATTTCCTGTGAGTACGGTACTTCCCCGGTTGAGCCAGCTCATTTATCCTGAAATCAGCAAGGTTCTACTACCAAAAACTGACAAAGTGCAAAATGCGTATAATTGAATTATTATTTAACACATAGTACAAAGTTTATGTCAGTAAACAGTTATTGCTGTTGAGTAAACGCCACGTACAATTTGTACATAAATAAAATATAATCTTACGAGTACACAAGTGTTTATTAAAAAAAAAAATTGCTTTTAAACTAATTCAGACTTAAAAACACTGTGTCAGACACTTTTTACGGTTTGATGTTAAAGTAATCTAGCTTTAAGAGTTAATAGGAGTGTTTATTATTAATAAAGAGAAAATGCAGTCATCCTTTTCCTCTCTCCGTAACTTAATTAGAAAAAACACCGGTGAGTTTAAGTTAGTCCAGCCTACCGCGATGTTTACACTTCACTGCCCTGCCGACTGCTGCTGTATTTATTTGAAACTTCTTTATATTCTATAATGAATTGTTTGTAAAGTTACCCGTGACAGAGGAGTAGTTCATAACGTGGGATGCACATAAACAATAAACTGAGATTCTTAATTTTCTATGTAGGATCCGATCTATAAGGTCGTGAAACGAATAGAAAGCTCACCATCTGGTGGTGTATTGCTGCACGGAGGTACTTCGTGCGCTTACAGAGTCGTGATGTTTACTCTTGTCGGGGAACTTACGTACAGTTTCATATCGTCTTAAAGACAACAAGTCGCAAAACCGTGCTTTAATCGTAGTGAAGTTACAAATAGAAGCAAAATAATATTATATTTATTAAGACATGAACTTGTGAAGAGCATAACTTTGCTATTCAACTAAACTTGTACAAAGTGTGTTTCAGTTCACAAGAGCTAACGCGCTGAGTACCTGCACTGTCTGAAATCCAACCAGCCGCCGACGTACATATTTATTCTATACTTAAAGATGCCCGCATTTTTTTATCAATCCTTTCTGCCCGATCCCGTGAGAATTTTGGGAAATCCCTTCTTATTGCGCCCCTACACTCCCCAAGGCATATACATGCCAAATTTCAGCATCTTGCATCTAGTAGTTTCAGTACATTGTCCGTTAGTCAGTCAGTATCGCAAGACTTTTATTTAAACAGATTAGTACATTACTAAAATGAAGTTAAAAATTAAATCAGTTTCGGTCGACGGGTAAGTAATTTACTCTCGTTGCAGTTAATTTGTCGATAGCTGACCGAAAAATACGCTTAAAAGATAAAATACGCTTGGTATTAAGAAACTTTGCAGTAAAAATACACAAGGAAAGCAACGTTTATTGAAGTAAACATCAGTTTGCTATTAAATATGACAAAAATAGTCTCTGTAATATGGGGTAAGCTTGTGTAAATTACTTTGCTCTCCCCCTATATTTTTCTTATTTGTCCCTGTCACTTTTTGCTCTCATTTAACCGTTTTTCCTTATTACCTAGACGTCGGGGTATAAAAACTCATATTTCTACCCGCCTATAAGACATGACGGAAGGTAATGTCTTGCATGGGTACAGCCATGTTTGCTTCAATAGATTCTTATATTGCGTCATAACGCCTTAACAGCTGGAATGATTTCTATGGGCCAGTTTAGTGAAGGTTTTATTTTACTGCCACGATAAATATGACCTTATTACAACCTTTTTACTGGACGGAAAAAAAAACTATTTTTGTATTGTAACGGCCGGTGTCATGACTACGGTTCTCAAGAACTACTGACGTCTACATGACAAACTAGCCGGTCGTCAAACACAATAATTAGCAAAGAGGTTTGAAGACTTATTTTATTATTTGAAAATTACAGTTTTCATACACTCTGTCAGGTGTTCGCCAAATTCACCAGTCATTGAAAACAAGGCAATGACCGTGCGGATAACACATCCCGTTCACGTTCTGAGGGCGAGGGTTCAAATCCCAGTCATAACAGTTATGTGGATTTTGGTTTTTATGAAATTTGGAAAATGTTTATGAATATTTGGCAAATATTCATAAACATTTTCCAAAAAATTTTTTTAAAAGGCGAAACAGACATAGTATTGCAAGATTTGACCTTTCAAAAAAATAAATTCGTATCTATTGGTTTGGAACTAAATTATAGTAAAAGTGAGCTGTTTATAAATACAACAGACTCCTCAAAAAAACATTCGATAATATCTAAATTTAATCATTTGGCTTCAGACATCAAAATTGTTGATAAGAGTTCTCTTCGCCTCCTAGGTTCTCCAGTATTTGAAGAATCTTTCGATTCTTTCTTAGAGGAAAAAATACAAAACTTTTGTACATTCGGCCTATACTATTATTCGGTATTGCTTTTTCGTCCCAAAATTTACTCGTGCCTTAAGATCATCGCAGTTTTGGCAAAAAATAACACTATTAGGACAAATTGACCAAATTACTTTAAAAAATATATGAAATGTGGACTTGGACGACCGAGCCTGGCTACAAGCGTTTTTACCCATACGTCTGGATGAGCTCGGTGTTCGCAAAATTTCCAGTGTCAGTTTACCGGCGTTCCTGTCTTCGGTTCACAGCACGGAAGAGTTAACTAGGAAAATATTATCACCTACACTAGTTAACTCAGAAGTGCTGTGCAAAACCGAAGCTATAGACGCCTGGAAAATGGCTTGTCCAAACACTGATTTGCCCACCAACCTATGCTCACAAAGACAGTGGGACGCGCCGCTTTGTAACAGTGTGAGAAAAAATCTTTTGGATACATCTTTTAATGTTACAGAGGGAGCTCGCTTACTGGCTGTGGGGGAATGGAAATCTGGTCTATGGCTTCAGGCACTACCATCGTCCAAAACAGGAACCATGTTGGACGATGAGACGTTCCGCATCGCCACTTGTCTTCGTTTAGGTGTTCCGTGTGTCTCTCCGCATCGATGTCATTGTGGAGAAAACGTCGATAGCCTCGGACACCATGGGCTGTCGTGCAGCAGAAGCGCTGGTAGAATTCCTCGTCATGCTAACCTAAATGACATAATCCGTCGTGCTCTTGTCACCTCTCGCGTACCAGCTGTACTTGAACCAAATGGTTTGGTACGCGACGATGGGAAAAGACCTGACGGTATGTCATTATTGCCAAGAAAAATGGGTAGGCCTTTGGTGTGGGACGCAACCTGCGTAGACACCTTCGCGCCACCCCATGTTCCAAGCACGGGAGGCCATGCTGGCGCTGCTGTTGCATCTGCGGAAACCCTCAAACGGCGCAAATACAGTAATCTAGTAGCTAATTACGTATTTGAGCCGTTTGGGGTGGAAACGCTGGGCTCATGAGGTCCGAGCGCTCGCTCTTTATTTCAAGATATATCTAAACGGTTAATCGACGTCTCACGTGACCAGAGGGCTGGTTTATTCTTTGCTCAAAGAATCAGCATTGCCATCCAGCGTAGCAATGCTGCCAGCCTTCTGGGCACGTTACCCGATGATATTGATGCGGAAGCATTCTACGATGCCTAAACACACCTGTACATATTTTCACTTTGTATTTTTAGATTTATGTACCTATATATATTGTTAGATATTATGATTATGTAAGATAGCAATGTATATAGTTAAAATTAATAATCTGGTATGTCATTGTGAAAATTATTCTAATCATCTTAATATATAAAATCCTAGCGTTACTGACTGACTGACAGACACGCTACAGCCGAAACTATTGGGCGCAGGAAGCTGAAATTTGGCATGTATGTTCCTTGGGGACCGTAGGGGTGCACTAATAAGGGATTTCCCGAAATTCCCACGGGATCGGCTAAAACGGGTAAATTTAAAAAAAATGCAGGCGTAGCTGCTGGCGTCCTCTAGTAAAAATATATAAGTTTCTTTAAAAAAAGATTATTTAAATATTTAGAGTAAAAATTAGAAAATTCTAGAAACTTTAGGAAGGAATGGAAAGGTTAAAAAGAGACAGGAGATGAAAAAACAATGGAATAATGAAATGACAATCGAAATTAGTGGATCTAGAACATTCCTAGGGGTATAAAAGCGGTGTAGACGCTGAGCGCCAGTTTAAGTTGAGAAGTGGTAAAGTGGAGAAGAAAAGGAAAAAGTAAAAGGAAGAAAGAAGTAGTAGTGAAAGTGAAGTGAAGGTATAGTGCAGTGAAGTGCAGTGCAAAAAACGCTAGTGTTGGTGCTGTCCGCGTCGAAATCTAACGACGCGTCGTGTGTGTGAAATTGAATAAAATGTCATCTGTGCACTCGGCGTTTCCTTCCAATCCCGTTACCCCGTCCGTAGCAGTATTGTTATGTTACAAAACAAATGCTTAAATAAGGAAGAATATAATAAAACTGTCATATCAGGCATGATTCAAATATGATGTTTATAAATATTTTGATTCAACAGCGCAATTAAAACGAACACACCTTTTGACACTGTAAGTACATGCGAAGAGGTGTATTTTTTATTTACCCGACTACGGCGAAGCCAAAAGGAAGGGGAATGTTTTTGGCAGTCTTTGTTTGTGTGTGTGTGTATGTTTATATGTTCCACCGTAGCGCCTAAACTACAGAACATACATACATACATACATACATACATACATACATACATACATACATACATATCGTCACGCCTTTTATCCCCGAAGGGGTAGGCAGAGGTGTATTTCTACACCCACTTTTCGCCAGATATACTTTAGTCCCACGTAATAAGGGGCGAGCCTATTGCCGTACCGGGCACATTTCCAGACTCCGTGCTGCTACTGAGAACTTCGTGAAAGAAAAACCCAATAACACTGCCCGACCCAGGAATCAAACCCGGGACCTCCCGATCCCACGCGCACATTTATGCCGCGAGACCAACGAAGCAGTCGTATAGGGTTTGATGTCGAGTTTTCCCGTTTTTATCGTGTTATCCCTTAGTCGCCTCTTACGACACCCACGAGAAGATAGGGGGTGGTGACACTTGTATTTTATGCCGTCAACCACACGGCTCACTACAGAACAGATTTTTATAAATAGGGTGTGAAAAGATTCGTAATAATAGCGCGGGTAACAAAGGCTACATAAATTTTATCGAAATTTTCTATTACTGAATGAATACCTCAGATTCCAACCGCAAAAAAAAACTTAGATAATCATTACGTGTCTGGTATCAAACGAAAGGTATTAGTGAGTACATTACAAAATATATGTACTTATATTATACTGCTTATGTCAAAATATTTTTTTAAACGCAGTTATACTTACAATTCGCGCGGTTTAGACGCATTGAGTAACCTATTTTTCTTTCTTTCTTCCTTTAAATGTCACAATGTAAATATTGTACGGTTAGTTTACATGCCCGTGCCCGGGATACGGAAAAGGATTAAACAAGAAAAAAAAAGTTTAAAACCTATAACCCGACTACGTAAAAAAGGGGGTCTAAAAAGGACGAAACAAGAAAAGTACAGAAATGCTCAAGCTAGAGACAACCATTAGACAAACACTATACAGCCGAAAAATGCTACTTGGGTGGTTGCACCTTTTGTATACTAGTGTACATGTAGTTCCCTACCATGTCTGTTTAATGCAGGTAAGTGTTTCTGGCACCCAAATTAGGTGTTATGCACAATAATAGGTGCGGCACGGCTCTAGCTTGAGCATGTCTGTACTTATAGTTTTCTTGTTTCGTCCTCTTTATGTAGACACCCTTTTTAACGTAGTCGGGTTATAGTGTTTGAACATATTTTTTCTTACGTAGTCGAGTTATAGTTTTTTGTGAAGTGTTAATTTTTAACATAATTATTTAATTTACTTCAGTATATTTATTTCAAGTCTATATGTTACCATAAGCACATCAAGCTGCCTCAGTATTATAATTGGTCTCAATTGTTTTGCTACATGTTTGTATTCTTGGTAAATATGCTGCTTTAGCAATCTCAGTGTATTACCGGAACAAGAAGGATGTTTACAACCATAGATAGTACAAGGACATGAAAATCAAGCGAAGCACGATTAGGTTGATTGGGGTACAATATTAGCCAGGGTATATTATTGTATGTGTTGGCATGGGTGTCCGATCATTTGACAAAAAACAAATGAAAAATTTTCATTTGTCAAATAACATTTGACACAATTATACTTGATAAATTTATTATTTTACAAACTATTGTTTAATTAGACAATATATTTACTATAAAAAGTTATTATGCTAAAACATTAACTTACAAATTGATTATTTTTTAAACATGTTATTTGGCAAAACAACGCAAAGCATAAATAACATTTGACAAAATGCCTTGCTTGGTAATTATTTTAGTAACCAAAATCTACGTTAATACAACAATCTTTGTTTAGGGTCAACTGAAACAATGGCTGGTTAGGTTAGGTTAGAACTGCGACCACAACGAAACTCTGCCAGAACCGAATTCTACTTATTTTGCTTAATTCAGCCAGTGTGTATTTTTTTTAAAAAAGATTTAAGTTTCTATGGAATTAGTATTATAACAAAATTATTACTATATATATTATATGTTACGGCAATAGGCTCGCCCCTTATTACGTGGGACTAAAGTATATCTGGCGAAAAGTGGGTGTAGAAATACACCTCTGCCTATCCCTTCGGGTATAAAAGGCGTGACGATATGTATGTATGTAATTACTTGCCTATAAATAATCTGTCCAAGATGAAAATTGCAACATTGCAATTAAATATTTTCAAAATTTCGCGTAAGTATTGGTTAGAAATTAGTTATTTTTTAAAACTAATAATTTATCTTCAAACTTTTTGTACAATCAACAATTTGGCAAACGAATTATTTTGTCAAATGATTATTTTTAAAATAATTATTTAACATTTGAATTATTTTCCAAGTAAAACATTTGCGAAACCTGTATTATGTCAAATGATTGTTTTTAAAGTAATATGTTTGCGAAATGAAAGTTTGTCAAATAATGATTAGTTTTTCAAACGTTGTTTGTAAAATGATATTTTGTCATACATTTTTTGTCAAACAATAGTAAACCATTGGCATGTCTTCTAAGGCCAACAATAAATAACTTCCGGCATCCGGTATTTTTGCTGTAAGTAATTGACCTAGTTATTAGTGCTCACATTTAAATAGGGTCCATTATCAATTCTTGAAAATGTCTTCTTCAAATATGATTATAGAATCAATTGGACTAGTTCGCAGTTGTTAATATTACATAATTTCGAGTGTTTTGCTGGTGTTCCATTATTAGGGCTGAAAAGTTCCGAATAGTCTCCGACAGAAATACAATGTTTAGATTCAGTTAAACGTGAATTACTTATGATAATGCAAATCAGTGTTGCACTTTGTAGTATACTAAAACTTTTGGACCAGTCGGTTGGATTTTAAAGTCGGTGCGGGACAGTGAAAACCCTACCTAATATCGTCTCTTATTATCTCCAAGAATATCTACGAGAAGAGATGAGGTATTCTATTTATAACCGAACTTTAATCCTAAACAGAGTTTGCCTAGCGATAACCCACGCAATGTTGTTCTGTTATTTGTGGTTATTGGCAACAGCATGTTATTTCAGGTACGTTTAGTCAAAATTGTAATTTGTAGCGCTCATAGCGAGACTTGGCTTGCCAGTCGTAACAGATCGGCGAAGTTAAGCAACGCTTGCACAGGTCGACACTTGGATGGGTGACCATGTGTGGCATTTACATCTGAGCGTTACCGTGCTTTGGAGGGCACGTAAAGCTGTCGGTCCCGGTTCTTGTCTAAGGATAAGGATCGATAGGCCATGTCGGAGGCCATCGGCCGGTCTGAAAACTCTGACACCAGAGTTGGCCACACAAACACGAATTGATTAGAGTGCAGATAAATACGATCCTGTATCTGTAGGTTACTAGTTTGATATAATGTAATAAATATTTGAAAGATTATTAGAATAATATTGTAGAGGGTTTCAAAGAAGGTTTAAAATAGTGTTAGATAATATTAATTTCGAAGTTAAATAACGATAGTTATTGCCGTGCCCAACACTTTTCCGGCTGAAATTATTTATTAAGTAGTATTTTTTATGTAAGCAGGCAATATTATTTCGGACAAATTTTATTACAAAGATTCATATTAAAAAAGCAAATTTCGCATAATTTGACCAGTCAATACTTTACAGGTGTGACGTGGGAGTCGTCGCGGTACTACTTCTGACTGGCCGCCTCGCTTACCTGCGGCACAAAATAAATACCGCGGCGCGACAGCGAATCGTCCCTCTTGGATCCTGGACGCTGCCAAGTTAAGTGCTCTTCCTGTCCAGGAGCACCGAAGCCCAGTCAGCCTGCCTGCCTACCCTGCCCTAAGTCTTAAACTTAGCTCTAATCTAGTTGCTACCGGGTATATCTTGTAACGCTTCCTAACAAATATATTTTGTAACGAACGCTATACTTCTTTGATTTCTCTCCCAACACACCAATAAAAACGTTACACAGGTCGATGTCAGTTTTTTATATATTATTTTAAATATATTAAAAACTTAGATCAGTCCTAAATCAAAAGAAACCTGTAGCAATTTTCTGGACAGGCAGTCTTGCGTAAGTAGAAAATATGGCGTGACTAAAATAAGGATCGAAAAATTCCGAAAGAAAATTGAAGAAAATGACACAAAGGTTATAAACCTAAAATAGTACAGTACCACCACTAGATCCAAAGGCAAAAATTGATCTGTCACGTTATGGTCGCCCGCTTACCTATTATAATACCTTACTAAGGTTTTTTTTATGTTAATGGGCGGCAAACGAGCAGACGGATCGCATGATGGTAAGCAATTACCGCCGCCCATGGACACAAGCAACACCACAGGAGTCACAAGTGCGTTGCCGCCCCTTGGGGTTGGGAAAAGGGATAGGATGAGGAGTGGGATGAGGGAGAAGGAATAGGGGTTTGGGCCTCCGGCACTCTCACTCACCGAACGAAACGCAACAGTTTAGGTACTGTTACTTTACGTCGATTTTCTGTGAGAGGGTAGTACTTCCCCGGTCGAACCGGCCCATTCATGATGAAGTCAGCAAGGCTCTACTACCTTTTATCATCGTAGAAGCATTTATTCAAATTCAACTCGACTGAAAATACACCCTATATGAATTACCGATACACTTGAAATCAAGTGGCCATTAAATAAAGGTAACCTCGTAGATAGCAAACCCGATAACGACGGTGTTATGGAAAGCCCTTCCTACGAAATGTTCTTAGGGGTATGATGCACTTGACGATAATAATTAGTAAAGCTTTGTGTTTATAATGAGTATTGTTTTATCACACTAAATACGTACAATGAAGATGATTATATAGTCACGCAATCCTTTGAAATAACATGACTTTAAGACATTTTAAGTTTAATATAAGGCTTTACGCGAGGCATTATCATCCTTTCTATTTCTTTTCAGGTAACTAGGCATATTGAACTCTTTTTGTGGTTAGAAACCCACACAGTAATGGTCTAAGTTGTTTATTTAGATAGTAAATGTTAAAGGTCTAATATCAACATAATATGTATTAGCACTGGCCATGTATCGTACTGGCCATCTGTCGTGTATTTAATTGTCGGTGGACATATAGACATGTATTTTGAATTTCTTCTATAGCTCAAAATAAAACGTTTTCAGTCTTTGCCACTCGTCTCTGGGAATACGTTGTTTTATTTCAGTAATTGTAAGTTGTGATCTAGCACTCGGTTAACATACATACATACATAGACTCACGCCTTTTTCCCCGAAGGGGTAGGTAGAGGCATATTAAATGCCCACTTTTCGCCAGTGTTTTGATCCCACGTAATAGGTGGCAAGCCTGTTGGCGCTTTTCGGGATATTTTGTTTGCCAGAGCCTCGTCCGTTGATCGGCAGGTGCACTCGGTTTAAGACTTGAATAATGGAAAAACAATATCGTAAGACAATTAAAAAAGCAACACACTTGCTTAATTAGAGTTTATTAATGAGTAAGATTTTTTTAATCAAACGAATGGCTGTCAAAAGTATTGTAACGTAACACTCTACGTATTGCGTTATAATATCTCGCAGGTGCTTAACGCAGTAGGTGGAGCCTATCCCGAGCAGCGTTTCGCTAGCAATTATTACCTTATATGGTCATATACAGAGCCACAGGCCCTCTGTGACTCATTGGTCTATGACTATATAAGATGGGTGCGCGATCTGAATCGGTCACTTTCCCTACACACCGACTTGCTGATGGTTTTAGTGACAACCAAGTACTATTCTACTACTTTCGTATCTAATGTCCCGCTGGGGGTAAGCATATTCTAGTTGCCTGTGTGCCTATATGTTCTGTCTGTAGTATCTGTGTCTCCTAAGCATAACAACCGATCTAGGGACCGCCTGTTCCTGACCAGTTTTTGTGTATTCTCTGTGCTGTTTCCAGTTCTCCCTACGGGCCACGATTCTCCCTACGGGCTCTCTGCACCCATCTTCTCCCTACGGGCTGTCTTCTCTCTACGCGCTGACATTCTCCCTACGTGCTACAAGCTACGAGCTGCTGGCGCCGTGCCGCTACTAGCCGCCGCCCAAGCATCCGCTCAGCCTGCACCTCGACCACCGAGCTGCCTACACAACGTGCACTCCGGCCACCGGCGACCCTGCGAGCGTCTGAGAGTAGCAGGAGTCTACATTCCAGCCTTCAGGCCAGTGCTTACCTAGTTCGGTTATAATGTATGTAGGCAGTAGTGAGACATAATAAAGAACCTGTTCAGCCTAGCAGTGTTTCCTTCGAACCCCGACATCCTACCTGAGATCCTCCGTCTCAGTGGCGCCCAACTCTATTTGTCTCACTTCCAATTACTGCAGTTGTTCTGGTTTAGAAGGTCAGTTTTTGTAAACGAGGAGGTGCAGACATCCGTGAACCGGTACGTACTTTCTAACTTGTGTGTATCTGTGTATTACTGTGTATCTTTGATTTCTATTCTTGTATACCTATTGTGTGTTATCTTACTATTGTCTAACTTAAATTTCAACTACCGATTCCCTACGTAACAGTTCGCAATTTGAAATAACGGTTTTTTCTTTTTGCAAGTCACTACCTATTGTCTACATTTTTACACCGAATCGTCGTAGTTTCTTTGTAAAGCAGAACTATTGCACACAGAGAGCGGTAATATACTTACATTCTAGTCTATCATACATTTAACTTCATCATGAGCACTAACCCTATTAAGTACTTCCTACTTAATAAGAATGAACTAGCCTACGAGGTTGCTATTCGCGGAGAGGAGCCGGCTACCTCTGTTCTAGGTTTACGGAAACAGCTACCAAAACTACTCGAGCTGATTCCGAATGACGAAATCCTAGAGTCAGACCACAACTTGGCGAAGCGAACTACGGCCTTGCACAACCAAGTCTACCACAGGTTGAGCAGGTTTGATAATTCTGATTCTAAATACGGCAAGAAAATATCCGAGCTGACTAAACGCTTTCGGATGCTGTCGGCAGAGCTATCTAAGATAGAACACTCGAATGTTCCGTCGGCGGAAGTCGGAGTCACGATGACTTGCACGGTATCTACCCCTGCACAGGCAGCGTCGGCTCCAGTAACTGTTCAATGCGAGCATTTGAGGGTTGGTGAAATTATAATGATGTATAACTATTCCACAACTCTTAGTATATAAGCTAGTCCATAAGACATATTCGACAATTACCATTTCCGCTGTCAAGCGATCAACATTACTAAGTCTCTATATCTCAACGTTACTCTAGATCATTAAATCATAATTCTAGTTTTAGTGTAAATTATTAAATATAGTTTTAAAAAAAACATCAGTTTGTGTTTTACTGCGTAACAAATTTGGCGCAGTCGGTAGGATAGCCTAGGGCAGTCAGACAGGGATAACGTACCTGTTAGGAAGTGTAAAACAGTGCGGTACCTGAAGGGTTTTGAACATCCCTGCCGAACCGATGTCTATCCACATATATATTGTGTTACTGTGGTAAGTGGCTCAGACTGATACGCTCTATTTGTCCATTTCCCTGTGTTCATTCTTTGTCTCAATCCTGCTATTTTTCGAACCAAAATCATAATCTAAATCGTCTCGATCTCCAAATCCTTAATACTACTTGCTCTATTTAGTACACGTAATTATACATATATATACACCATTATTTTTTAATTAGTACAAAAACTTTAAGGACATATTAGCGAAGACATTATTATCATATAAGTGACGTAAGAATTTCATAAAATCTATAAATAGCAAAGTTATAATCATTTGTTTTTTGTAGAAAATCTCACCCAAATCATAGACATATTTTACAATCCATTCACTACTTCATTGATAGTAGGTACCTACTTTCCGTCCTACTCTTACGCATTCTTTCCGTCGCACTTATAATGCAGGTAGCCGTAGACAATAAAATGAAGCAAAATAATAAGTGTAGGTAGATATTTTTTATTTGTTTAAATTCTACCCACTCCTTCATAATTCATCCTGTCTTAGGACCGGCAAAATGTACTGTTTTACAAGTAATTAAATACGGAAGTAGGTATGTAATTAGAAAGCAAACACATATCAAAATAAAATAAGGTATTCTGTAATAAAAGAAAAGAGTAATTTTGGCGTATTTATGAAGTTAGAATCGGCTGCTATTTACAATTACTATTTCATCATCATCATGTCAGCCTAGAAACGTCCACTGCTGGACATAGGCCTCCCTCAAGGTTCTCCACACAGACCGATTTTGAGCCGCCCGCATCAAATGATTATTTAGTTAAGTAGGTAATATTTACTTCACTTACAAGTATTTCAATTGTTCTTCGAAATATCCATCACTATTGTCAATACACAGCACGTTTTATTTAGTTGTTTTTTTAACGAGATAAGTAAGCTTCTCTGACTTTTCACTGCGTCAAAAGCGTCCAATATGCGCTGTTTCAATAGTTCGACACTTACACTCACAACGGCTCACTTTTGTACACAGTGGTGAGCATGGAGGCCAAGCTACGACCCGCCTCGACCAATCCACTGGCTTCCAAACACTTCCCTTTACAAACGCATAGCTGCACTCGCGTGATGTGAACTAATAAGCCATCCCGTTGGGCAAACGTAAACAAACAATATTTTTTTCCACGAAAAAAACATCCGCTCGCCATCGCCTTCAATTTAGTACTGCGGCGCAAGCGCAGAGGGACAGGGGGTGGCGAGCTTCGAGTTTGCACAAATTTATCAATGGAGTAGTGGCGCGTAAAATTACTACGACAACATAGTATTTAGTTATGCATTTACCAAACATTACGTATTTTTGTGGACAGTTTTGGGACAGTTTTGCAACTTAGTATTTTTATTTTTTACATACATATATATGATTAGTTAAAGATGCCTAGAGCCCCATTATTTTTTGTACTAATAAAAAAATAGCGGTGTATATATTCTTTTTCCACTATGTGTAAACCCGAAATGAAAGTCGCTGCTAACTCTGAAATTGACATAAGTACTCTTTTAAAACTAATTCCTGAGTTTGATACGACTCAAACAACTCAAGTATATAGATTTGTCCAATCATGTGACTCCGCATATCAAATCGCAACAATCCAACAACAGCCAATTTTAATAACATATGCGTTAAACAAAATCACAGGGCCTGGCTCACCTGACGTACATGCTAAACAATTCTCTTTATGGTCAAATCTTAAATCCTTTCTTATACAAACATTTTCACAAACAAAAACTCTTGCCCATCTATACCTCGAATTACAAACACTTTTCCAAAAACCGAATGAACCGATAACTGAATACTACCTTCGAGTAGACCTTTGCCGGAGCAAAATCTTAGAGAAACTTTCTGCCGAAATAAGCGACATGACACTAGAAGGTCGCAAAGTAATGACTGAAGAAACGGCATTGAGTGTCTTTGTTAATGGTCTTAATTCTAATATAGGGACAATGCTCTGAGTAAAAGATTTTAAACAATTGTCTGACGCAGGCAATTTTGCAATTGAAGAGGAAAAAATTCGAAACATGAATACAGCCAGACAAACACTATTAAATCAAAATTTGAGTTCTGTATCAAATACTAAGTCTTGTAATTACTGTAAAAAACCCGGTCACATTCTCACAGAATGCCGTAAAAGGGCTTATAATAACAAAATAAAGAATAATGTCAATACACCTAAGCCATCAATTTCACCTCCAGTCAAAAGGTACGTAAACCATTTAAACTCACAAGCGGCCGAAGACCTGAGCACATCTCCGGAAACCGCTTTAGCCTATTGCTCAACCACATCGACACAGACGGTGAACTCTGCAGTCTACAAACCTGAAGATCAAAAAAGTGTGGACCTGCAACTTCAAGGGTAGCTCCTTCTAACCATCGACTATCTCATAATAATAACAGCAGTTCTTCAAATCCAGTCCATTGGGGACAAATAACTACTACACCTAGGTCGAATATCATGTGCAACGCCGGCACACAGACATACCCAGTCTATCGGAGACAATGTTGTGACGTTGGCATACAAACAGATATTCAACCGTCTCTTAAATCTAGTAAATCTGTTAAATCTACCAAATCTAAACGGATTCCTAAATCAAATCCTAACTCTTTACAAGATCGTATATCTACTAATTCTATACCAAATCAATACTCTAAAAATTCGCTATAAAATCCTAAATCCAATCAATCATTGTTTAATTCCAACTCAACTTTACCTCAGACTCCCCAAGCTAACATCACAAAAACTAAATCACAACATATCTCTGAATTTAAATCAAATTCTAGCTTTGATACAAAATCCTATAATATTACGCCGTTGAACATACCTCACGAAAATCTATTACATTGTAAATTCCATATCGATGGTCAACCCGTTGTTTTATTAGTCGACACGGGCGCGGCTATAGCAGTCATACATAGAGACAAAATCGGAAAAAATACTATTAATTCTTCTAATAAAGTGTCAATCGTAGGCATATCCAACTCAAATTCAACAATTCAGACCTATGGCACTGCTGATTTAAATTTAGATCAATTTGCCAAACACGCGTTTCACGTAGCAAATCTCAACATCACTTCGGACGGTATCTTAGGCAATGATTTCATGACAAAATTCAATGTCAGTCTCTATATTCAATCGAAAACTATGAGAATTCATAATCGAACCTATAAACTTTTCTTTCTTAACGAATTAAACCAACGTATTGACGATAACAAGCAATTAGTGAACCAAAGGTCAGAAACCGTCATATCTTGTTCCACTAACAAAGTATCTGACGGTGCTGCTTTCATCGAAAAACAAACAATTCGTAACGACATCACGATCCCAAACGCCATTGTAAATGTCAAAAATAACAGATTTCTCATTACTTGTGTAAATTCAAGTGATAAAGATATATATATTTCCATGCCCTTGATCCATTCCAATACATTTAACGAATCAACAGACTTATTAAGTTAGTTCCGTTAATACGTCTCATCAATATAATTCACCAGTATCCATAAGCAATCAAATTCGGCGTGATCATTTGAACAAAGAGGAACGCGAGTCACTCAACAAAATCATAGACGAATTTTACGACATTTTCTATACAGAAGGTGATCCTCTCACATTTACGAACCATACCAAGCATTCTATTCCTACTACATCCGAAGCACCAATAAATACTAAAACATATAGATTTCCTTACATTCACCAACAAGAGGTAAAAACTCAAATAGATAAAATGCTAGATCAGAAAATAATACGTCCTAGCATTTCCCCATGGAGTAGTCCGATTTGGGTCGTGCCCAAGAAATTAGACGCCTCCGGAAAGCAAAAATGGAGAGTCGTCATAGACTATCGTAAGTTCAACGATATTACTGTAGGTGATAGTTACCCTTTACCTAATATCACTGTAATTCTTGATAAGTTAGGACATTCTGTATATTTTACAACGCTAGATCTCGCTTCAGGCTTTCATCAAATAGAATAAGAATCTAAAGATATTCCTAAAACAGCATTTAGTACTCAATACGGTCACTACGAAATGAATGAGAATGCCCTTTGGCCTCAAAAATGCCCCAACCATGTTTCAACGTGCAATGGACAGTGTTCTCTACGGATTGCAAGGCGAACGATGCTTCGTTTACTTAGATGACATAGTTGTTTTTGCATCAAGCCTTCAGGAGCATGAAACAAAGCTCAGAGAGGTCTTCAATTGCCTTAAACAATACGGTCTTAAAGTCCAACCCAACAAGTGCGAGTTCCTAAGAAAAGAAGTAGCATATTTAGGTCACATAATTTCTAGCCAAGGTGTTGAACCTAACCCAGACAAAGTAACAGCGGTAAAAGAATTGGCCAATCCAAAATCTTGTAAAGATATTAAATCATTTCTAGGCTTAGCCGGTTACTATCGCAGATTCACAGCTAATTTTCGTAAAATAACAAAACCTTTAACTAGCCTTCTAAAGAAAGATGTTCCATTTGTATGGGGTCCTGACCAACAGTTAGCTTTCGATACATGTAAAGATATTCTAACTACAACACCTCTTCTACAGTATCCTGATTTCAACAAAGAGTTTATCCTCACTACCGATGCATCTATCCATGTTATTGGCGCTATATTATCCCAAGGCAAAATCGGAAAAGATTTACCAATTGCATACGCGTCTCGTACACTTAACAAAGCCGAATCTAATTATTCAACTATTGAACGCGAACTATTAGCAATTGTATGGGCCGTCAAACATTTTCGTCCATATTTATTCGGAAGAAAATTTAAAATCGTCACCGACCATAGACCACTTACTTGGCTATTTTTCATTAAACATCTTGGTAGCCGCCTTGTCCGATGGAGATTAAAATTAGAAGAGTACGATTACGAAATCGTATACAAAGCAGGTAAAATCAATACCAACGCCGACGCATTATCTTGTCCGCCTATAATGAATTCTAATATCATAGATTTAACCTTAGACAATAGAACATCCGATGATTCTGTAGATTATTTACAATTAAACTACGAAAACTTTCTATCTCAAGAGCAATCTTTCGATTCTCCAAATCTTAAACTAATTGCAGATAGACTTCTAGATCCTAGACATAAAAATATATTTATTCCCACTTCATGCAAATCTCCACATCAAAATAACATTTTCAATGAAGCCTTAGACTTATGTTCACAAACCACACCTTATATCAAAAAATCTAAGTCCTTATATGACGCAGATCTTCTTATTTCAAATCTTAACCAAAATATTTTCTTTTGTTGCACTAGACCAACACACTACGATCCATGGGATTCAGAAAGTTATTTTAAATCCCGCTTATCATGCCTTCAAAAAAATAACATTAACGAACTTTATGTACCAAACCTGAAAAACGATCAAACTTGTCAGTTGAAAGGTAACGAAGAGTTAAAAATAACGGCCTTCCTAGCTGAACTTTATGAATGCAACATTTTTATATGCGAAAATCAAGTAAAATATCCGAAGCCCGAGGAAATACCTAATATTTTAAAATTATTTCACGATAAACCACTTTCGGGTCATCGCGGTATAGTAGAAACATCAAGAAAAATTCGAGAAGAATATTTTTGGAAAGGTATGACAAATGACATAAAAATCTACGTAGAATCATGTATTATTTGCCAGCGAAATAAGATTCAACGAAAATCATTCCAAGCTCCTATGGTCATTACCTCTCAATCTACTGAACCATTTGAAAGAGTTTCTATAGACTTAGTCTCATACTCCGAAATCAGCGACAGTAATAACAAATATGTTCTAACTTTACAAGATGAACTAACTCGGTACGTTCAAGCTTATGCTTTACCTAATAAAGAAACTATAACAGTTGCTTCTCAATTGATTCATTTCTGCCAACACTTTGGAGTTCCAAAGCGTTTCCATTCTGATCAAGGCAAGAATTTATGAACAGCGTTATGAAACAGTTAATGAAGTACTTAGGCTCCAGCCAAAGTTTCAACACTGCTTATCACCCTCAAACAAATGGCGCTCTTGAACGATTCCACGCTACACTTCGCGATCATATTCGCATGTACCATAATCGTCGCTTGAAAAACTGGGATCAAATAATTCCATTTGCGATCATGTGACATAACACGTCAATCAATAGCTCTACGGGGTATACACCCCATGAATTGCTCTTCGGTTATAAACCACGTCCATTTTATTCACTTAAATCTATTCCAGAATACACTGCCTCCGATTACCTGAAAGACTTAAACGAACGCCTGAAAGTCACTAGAGACACAGCACTACGTAAAATAGAACTAATGAAAGAAAAGGCCAAAGAAAGACACGACGCTCAAATAAAATATTTCGCTGATTTCTCAATTGGTGACAAAGTCATGCTAAAAGTTCCAACGCCTAACAATCTAGATCCCAAATGGGACGGTCCTTTTGAAGTTATTCGAGTCGGATTTAATGAAAATTATCTAATTAGGAAATCTGGCAAAAACCAACTTGTGCATGCAAACCGACTTAGCCCCTTTGAAAACTCAGTTAAATATCTACAACCTATATATTACATTTTCATATGTCATTTTATTCGGATATCATACATTTTAAATATTCTTAAACATTAACCCTCTTTACATTTAATTGACAGGGCCTGTCATTATACAACAGCCCAAAACACTACCATGGCCCTTATCCAAATCTTTACGGATCCTGTTTATCTTTATAACTATACAATTTGCTCAATCATTAAAATTGTAGCATGCATTTTATTTTACAAAATTTATTTACTTGCCAAAAATTTAATTAAAAACAAATTACTAAATAAAAATTCTCCTTCCGTTGCAGGGCAACCACAGGAGCCCTTGCTCATTTAAATATAACTCAACCTCTAAAATCGCACTCCGGTTTATTTTTTAAAGAGGAAGGCATTATCTTCACCTCCGAGGAATCCTGGAAATTGATTGTCTACAAAGAGCTAAAACCATTGTTCATTTCACACGAATCTATCCTTCGTCTTTTAGACAAATTCAACTCTATATATTCCCAGTTACTAAGATTCCCACTAGCTCAATCAACTAAGTCCTTTCTCAAAGTAAACCTTGTTAAAATCGAAAATCGTTTAGCGGAATTATCTATGTATTTAGGGAAAACTCACGTCTTAAAAGAGAATTGTTAGACGGCTTCGGCTCGGTTTTGAAATGGCTTATCGGTATACCTGACGCAAAAGACGCAAAGAGGTTAGAGAAGAACTTGAGAGACAAGAACTCGATCTAACAGAGCTTATGCAAAAACAAATTCAAATAACCTCGTCAACCATTAATCATTTCAACGATACGATCTTCAAAATTTCATTTGACGAGCAAGTGATCAACGAAAATATCAACCGTTTAAATGACTTCATTAATAAACCCAAAACCCTCATATTTGATTTAAAAATAAGCGAAGACATTTCTACAATTTCCCTCCAAATTTTAGAACTAGTTACTAGTTTAGAAAATGAAATTAACGATTGCTTGACAAGTATTCTTTTTGCTTAATCTAATATAATTCATCCCTCTATAATATCACTTAGCAAACTCTATGAACAATTATTAAAATATAATCGACTTCGAACGTCCAAACAATTAGTTACTTCAGTTTCCTTGGAAAATATCCACAATTTACTAGATTCGTCGTCTCTCTCAGCATACGTATATTCGAACCGTTTAGTATATGTATTAGAATTCCCTTTAATACAAAACAATCCCCTGGCACTATATCATCTTTACTCGACTCCTATCCAACATCCTAATTCGTCCTTTTATACCACGATCCTCCCAGAGCACGTATATCTAGCCACCGATCCTAGTGGACAATATTATGTCTCAACGAGTTCTCTGGACAAATGTACCACCTTCGCACCAAGAAGAAGCGTCTGCAGGGACATCCTTGTCTATGATTCTACGGCACGCCCAATCTGCGAAGTAGATATCCTCTTCAGCAAAACAACAAAGATTCCGAACACATGCACAACAACAGCGTTTCATGCCCAAATCAATACGTTTCAAACAATAACTGGCTTTACATACTGACCAACGAAACGAGTTCAGTCCTTCAGTGCAACAATGAGCTGTCAAACTACAAACTGCATGGCTCAGGCATCCTTACCTTGCCACAAGAATGTAAGCTATACACAGGATACAGCACATTATCAGCCTTTTACTCAACAGAAGAAAACATAACATCGCCAATGATTCTGCCCGATATCAGAAACGAAGATTGCTTTGACATAAATAAAGATCCAGAGACCAATAAGTTGATTCCTATTTCCATCAACGAGACACTTTTAGACGCTCTTAAGAACATCAAGGTCCACCTAGGAAAATACTCCGAAGAATTGAAACGGATCTCCGAAAGAAACCAATCGTCATTCATGGAAAAAAATCAGACACATTTTACGTGGATAACAGTCTCTATTGGCATGATAACTTTGTGTAAATGTGGTAGAATATATATTATTACTTTTGAAGTTTCTAATAATGTTACCTTATATTCTCGACTGAAACTATTATTGTTGAATGAAGTTTGTATTTTGTATTTCTTGTGCATCCTCAAAATATGAAATATGCTGCTATTATTTCCTAAAGAAATAATGTTAAGCAAAAGATACTCGATAACAAAAAAGGAACAGTGTGTTATGTATGCCCCATCTCTCTATACCCCAAACATAAGTTATTCTTCTATGAATCATTGTTTGTATACATAAATCATTAGTTATCACTTATGCCTAAAATACTGTAATTCACTATGTTATTGTTTATCTGTTTACTATATAATTAGACTTCGTACTTATACATTGTTAACTAATTAACTGTAAATAACTGATCACCTAATTATGTTTAACGCTCTTCCATATTCTTGTATTAATTTGTAAACGATGTTATCTCTAGAATGTTCTCTAATTATAATGATGTATAACTATTCCACAACTCTTAGTATATAAGCTAGTCCATAAGACATATTCGACAATTACCATTTCCGCTGTCAAGCGATCAACATTACTAAGTCTCTATATCTCAACGTTACTCTAGATCATTAAATCATAATTCTAGTTTTAGTGTTAATTATTAAATATAGTTTTAAAAAAACATCAGTTTGTGTTTTACTGCGTAACAATTGCACTTACCTACTTAATTACATGACTTAATTGAATAAGGTTCAAGGTTTAACGTACGCCACAAAATACGAAAACACTTCAACTTGACATACTTAGACGTTTTTTTTTTGTACTGGCATTAAAAGCGCCCTCTTATTTAGATGATTTACTTGCTCTCCACATTAACTCAAATTCATTACAATAAGTTATAGAATAAACTACGGTTTAATCATGTTTTAAAAAAAAAAACTAATATGTTGTGACCGAGTAAATATTTTATTCTATATAAAAAAAAATTTTAGACAATTTCTGTTGATAAAGTTCTTAGTCCTTATACAAAAAATTATTATGATAATATTTTAAAGCTGCTTAACTAAAGAGATTACTTTTATAAAATTTTATCATGAAACGCCGAAGAATTCTCTTATATCATTAAGAACAGGACTGCGCTGATTTCAAAACGCTGGACTTCGAAAATTTGGCAGGATGAGTGGTGTTTGCAGTGCGTTGCTGAATAATAACAAGCGTACATTCCAATTACTAACGCCTCAGCTAGTCGTAAAGGTTGGACACTTTACACACAAAAAATGGTATAGGAAACTAAACCAGTGGGTAAATTATGAATATTTTTACCTACTCTGTAATATTTCGCTCTTTGTGCCAAGATTTTCGGGTCATCGTGGCCCTTCCGTCCTCTAGTAGGAAGCCATTCGCACGTGTCAGAAACACGACGTATGTATACATAAAAGCATATATTATTTAATACACCATACTACGATTGACACTTTGGAACTTAAGATGCTTATGTAAAACTGAGGTAGTTCTAAATAAAAGATAGTTTGTAGGATTTAAAGACTTTAATTAATCAATCAGACTGAAATGAAACATACTTGTCAAATTATACCTTAAGTAGATTTATTCATAGAAAATAATAGTTACGGCACAAAATATTAGACTATATTATATACGTTACATGAGTTGAGGTTTCAATTATAAGTATTATTACTGTATAAGATGAATATACTTATCTCCAGTATTACAGCTGGACCGTGCGGAGTGTACAGTCCTGTGGTCGCCCAACGAAATGTGTCAGTTGTAGTACGGCACTGGTTTATATAGGAAAATACCCCCACCGTACGGCGATAACAGGATGTAAATTGATTCTCTTATTTTATTATTTCAAAATAATGTTACAGAGTTGGAGTAGTCTTTAAAAACTATTAAATAATACAAAATGCTTATAACTATTTAACAATTATAGTATTTATAAGTTTGTTTAAATTGGAACATATTAAAACAATATTTGAAATGATAGCTGTAGAATGTGTTACATAATTTAATTGTTAATCTGGCAACTCGTTTACAACGATGTAAAATACTTATTTTAATATTAATAATTATGGAATTGATTACATAATTTAACTATAAGTATGACACCCTATATATATTATTCTAACACGGCCATACTGACAATGTTTTGTTTTTCGAAGCTCAACATTAATATTCTTGAAGCTACCAATGACATAGTTACATTTTTCTTTATATAAAAAATCGAACAAAACATAATCGTCAACAAGAGTCACAGTCATGTTCTCAGTTATGGTCGTGGTCATAGTCATCTTCATAGTCTTAGTCATCATCATAGTCTTAGTCATCATCATAGTCTTAGTCATCATCATAGTCTTAGTCATCATCATAGTCTTAGTCATCATCCTAGTCTTAGTCATCATCCTAGTCTTAGTCATCATCCTAGTCTTAGTCATCATTATAGTCTTAGTCATCATCATAGTCTCATACCCCACTGCGCAGATCAATCGCTCCACAGACGGTGAATTTAAATCACCCGCGGCCAGCGAATATCGTACGACAGAATACGTACGTTAAACCTTGAACCTTCTTCAATCTTTCAATTCATATTCCATCATTCAATTCATAATCCATCTTTCAATTCATAATCCAACCTTTACTGCGCAGACCAAACACTTCGCCAGTCGGTGAAGCTAAATCACCCGCGACCAGTGAATGTCGTACGACAGATGAGGTTTTAATCTTTCAATTCATAATCCATCTTTCAATTCATAATTCATAAATAATATATAATATATTTTATAATCATACATAAAATACAAATACATCCAAATAAACCATTATAATCAAATATGATATTAATCTCTATTCATAAAAATGTGTATTTAGTTCCGTCCAATCTCCAGGCCATAGGCGAATAATTATTTCTTAGGATCTTTAAAGTTTAGCTGTCAATACGTCATGTCGCCTATTGTTACAATTACGACAAATTGATAAATTAAGGTAGGTGTATTGAAGAGTTGGTGGAGGACGACCTTTATATACAATACATAAAAATACATAAAATAACATTTAATATTAATAGATATGATATCTAATTTGGTTGTATGATAGAACTATTTTTCAAATTTAGACGTATAGTATAAGATAGTTATAAATAAGTAGGTAAATGTTATTCACTATCAAGTTGTAAAATAATTGAATTAATATATTTAGGAATTTAGACCTTGTTCTAGTTGATCCGAGTCCAGTCATGTTCAATCAGTATCAATGTTCTAGCAACGTGATCGGTCAACATCGGCAATCATATTAGGATGTTCATGTTCTAATGGTTAATCAGCTGTAAGGGATCAGAACAAAAATTTTGTATTATCTTATCCGATCGAGTATCATATTTGGGTTAATAGAATTCCTACCAGTAAAGAACCAAATAAATAAAATATCCAGTTCGGCCATCCTTATAATTATATCCGTGTCAAGTGAAAAATAAAGTATTCAATATTTCAACAAGGCAAGCATTTTTTTTTATGTAGCTAAAGCTATTATAATACATACATACCGTCACGCCTTTTATCCCCGAAGGGGTAGGCAGAGGTGTATTTCTACACCCA
Source organism: Euclidia mi (assembly GCA_944739405.2). Taxonomy (NCBI): domain Eukaryota; kingdom Metazoa; phylum Arthropoda; class Insecta; order Lepidoptera; family Erebidae; genus Euclidia; species Euclidia mi. The sequence continues at coordinate 49,879,651 of OX123194.2, read as the reverse complement.
CTTTTCGCCAGATATACTTTAGCTCCACGTAATAAGGGACGAGCTTATTGCCGTATCGGGCACATTTCCAGACTCCGTGCTGCTACTGAGAATTTCGTGACAGAAAAACCCAATAACACTGCCCGACCCAGGAATCGAACCCGGGACCACCCGATCCCACGCGCACATTTATGGCGCGAGACCAACGAGGCAGTCGTATAGGGTTTGATGTCGAGTTTTCCGTCTCTACGCAAAGATGGTATTTGCATCGTGTTATCCCTTAGTCGCCTCTTACGACACCCACGGGAAGATAGGGGGTGGTGACACTTGTATTCTATGCCGTCAGCCACACGGCCTATTATAATAATTGAAACTAAACATTTACAGCAGATATTTAAAAGTCATAGTTACATTTATAATATACTTAAGATAATCCCGGTGGGTGTAATGGCTAGGAAATTAGCCCTTTATGAAAAGGTCGGCCTGTCCTTATTTATTCATTTCTTTTATAAAGGATGATAAACAACTATTATATGTATAGTGTAAATATTACATTTAAGAACTTGTAAAATAATATCATACTTTACTATATTATTAAATTATATTATAAGTACATCATAATATTAATATTGCAACCCACTGCATCATCCACGACTTACCAAAGACAATATGATGTGAAAGGATCTACTCCAAAGCATCATAACTAACTGTAATTTCAAAAGTAAAGAACAATGGCAGAATTTGGTCTGGATTTGTTGTAGCGACCTTAAACTTTATATGAACAAAACAAATTGTTTTTTTTTCTACGATTTTTAAATATTTTCACTTTGTCTCGTTAAAGCCGGTATATTTTATGATGATAAAAAGCATTCCAATTGATTACGAATACTTGATTGTTGCCATAGACAATGGTGTGACAGGAATAGACGTGAGTGCTATATCCGTATCGATTATTAAATAAGTAATCGATACGATCGACCATTATAGAGTTGGTTTGGTTTAAAATGCAGTTATTTAATATTTAGTCAACATTATATCAATAAGCTAATATTTTTGAAGCAAAACAACGTTTAAATCAAATAAAAACGTCTCAGCATTGTTTTAATGTTGTATCGATTTCACATAAAATCGATTTAAAATGTGCAGCTCTGCTTTTGTTTTTGGCTGTGACAGATAGATGCTATAAAATACTTCCGCGTTTTGATGTCAATCTGACATATGTCATTTGATAATTCCGACGTACCTACCTACATTGTTTACCTTTCATACTATAACTTTCCTTTTACCTACATTGTTCATTCTTAAATAAAAATTCAAACACCGATATCTTCTTTTTCCACCTTACCTGAGTCAAAATAGAATCATTTATATACTCTGTTACTTACGCGAAATTTTTTGATATATTTTTTATTACTGTACGCTTCAATTTAATTTCAGACATTTTGATGTATGGAGATCTGCCATTGTCCTTTCAGCTTTTTAAAATAAATAATAGAATAGGAGTTCACAACATTGGGTTAATATGTATAGCTTCGAGTAATGAGAGTATTGAAATATGGAACAATTACATGTCGCAAAATAATGAATTAGATAGATATTGGATAGTGTTTTGTTTGAATTTACATTTTGAACATAAGAAAATTACAGCTATAAGGATCTACCATTCGTATAAGTACTTACCGACTATATACTGAACAATACAGAAGTCATTATTTTTTTATTTTTTTATCTATTAGTTGCTAGAAAACTTGAGTAGACACATCATTTATTTATTGTATTAACACCCGTTCTACTAGTTCTTCCAAGAACCCTATAAGCTTTGCATAAGTTTATTAATAAACAGTTAAATAAATTATAAAGAAGGGTACTGTGTTCGAATGTTGCAAACCGGCCTAAACACTTTAAGAACACTCAGTGGAGCAACCATACAAGGTCCCATTACAAAACACAGTTTAGCTACAAAACCAAGCCAATTCCATAGTTTAAGCAACTATCTTATTATAAAAAGAGGTTTAGCCCTAGACCATGGATCATTCGACTGTCAAAGGATAAAACCGCCGCGACACCTAGTTTAACGTCAGTTTTAGGTCCGGGGTCAAAAGAGTCTTTGTCTTATTTGGTAGAAATGAAATTATTACACTTCGATAGCAAGAAAACCACTTTTAAGAATAGGGATCAATTTACGCCATAGTTTGACATTTAACCTCGGACTAACGGTTACAGCTAAGGCTTTTATCCAGGTTTTTTTTTTGTAATAAGACTGACAGTCTCCGTAAAACTCATTTTCTTAGGTCAATTCGCTTGCCGGATTAATGGGATTAAACAAAAAATAATCTGTGTCATATTTCTAAGAATTAAATATCATTTTGGGTTCTGACCTTATCTCTCTCTGTCTCTCTCTTCACTGTATTGTATACCTACTTGAAATTTGTTATTCATTATAATAAAATAATAATATCCTTCTACATTCCTACAACACTATAAAGTCCCAAACTTAGCAGAAATTTTTTATATGGGTACCAGATAATATATAAACATATTTTATCACATTTAAGAGATTTATAGAATCGGATAGATTAGAATCCTATATTTCAAATACATCTATGCAAAACCTAAACTCACATATAATATTATAATAAATATGCAAATTATTTTATAATAAGCATTTTTTTAACCGTTATAGCAACCTTTTGTGTAATCCCATCGACACCAACATCAAGGCAATCGATTGGTTAGCATTTTGTTCATGTTATAGTTTCCAACATCCCATGTAGGATAGGGAATTATATAGTTTATTATAGCCAACATCCGCTAATCGCAAAAAAAATACGGTTTACAGTACAAATCAGTAATACACATCAGTAAATATGTCTATCAAAGAGGTAATTATGGAATAGTGTCACAATCCCCTTACATAATAGCATATTTGCTTGTTGTACTTACATACTCACGTCAACCATTCTCATTTTCTTCGATCAGCCTTAATTTTGTAAAATCGCCTCACACAACAGACTCGTAACCGCTAGCCAGTTTCCAGCAACATTGCCACGGCACCGAGGACACGTCGTGCTTCGTCGTCAGCAGAACGGTGATGTCCGTCAGCCAGCATCATGGGATTTCGACGAGAATACTCTGGAAGATAAAATTGGATGTATTAGTAATGTGAGGTGGACGTATCCCACTTCTGATGACAGAAACACGACATATGTATACATAAAAGCATATATTATTTAATACACCATACTAGAATTGACACTTTGGAACTTAAGATGCTTATGTAAAACTTAGGTAGTTCTAAATAAAATATAGTTTGTAGGATTTAAAGACTTTAATTAATCAATCAGACTGAAATGAAACATACTTGTCGAATAATACCTTAAGTGGATTTATTCATACGTTACATGAGTTGAGGTTTTAATTATAAGTATTATTACTGTATAAGATGAATATACTTATCTCCAGTATTATAGCTGGACCGTGCGGAGTGTACACTGTACAGTCCTGTGGTCGTCCAACGAAACGTGTCAGTTGTCGTTGTCTTCTTCTCACCTCCCCTGAAGGGGCGATGGGGAAACCTATTAGAATTTACTTCCTTTAGGTGGTCATCATCGCGGCCCATTACTATGGGCCGGTCATTGGCTTTGTCGTCCCCGAGGCTGACCAGCCGGGTGAGTCCCCGTTGAGGGAGGCCCAGTTAGTCGCCTTCGAGAGGACGGCGGTTGGTCATCTAGCTGTTCTGGATGTGGTGGTAGTGCCCCGCTCGAGGGAACCGGGATCAGTTCCCGAGCAGGGCGCTTCAGTCTCCTCCGGTTCGGTGTTGTGGTGTCTGGATGGGGGAGGGGAGCGATGTTGACGAGGTGGACATGCTCAGAGTGATCAGCTCGCTCGAACATGCCCCGCGCCAGACCGCTCACGAACCCCTCGATAGGCTCCCATTTAAGGTCGCGATGGATGGTCGTGTTTCTTAGCTATCTGGGCGCGTCGACCGCCCAGCGGAGGCACACGTTCTCCACCCACTGCAGTCGCTGCCGAGTGGTCCTCGTTGTCAAGCTGTACCAGGCCGACGCCGCATAAGTGAGGCGCGACCTGATGTATGTTTTATAGAGAGCTTGCTTGGCTCTCAGCGGCAATCTTGAGGACAGCAGCGGGCGTAGCTTCGCTCTTGCTACTAGGGCCTTCCCGACGATAGCCCCGACGTGGTGTGTCATCGTCAGGTTCCGGTCGATTGTGACGCCCAGGTACTTGACCGTCGGCGACCAAGGAATTTCCTCCCCCATCAGCTCCGGGCAGGGCGGGTACTGTATCCGTCCAGTCACCAAGGCTTGGGTTTTGGACACGTTGCACTTGAGCCTCCACTTCTTCAGCCAGCCCGGGAGCGCTTCAAGTGTCGGGCTCAGCTTCCGTGCAGCGTGTCTGGCGTTCCGTGAGCTGGACAGGTACGCGGCGTCATCCGCAAACAGCGCCAGCTTCACGTCGCCCACTACTGGAATATCGTCTGTGTAGTGGGCGTACAAGGCAGGAGATAAGCAGCTCCCCTGTGGAACTCCGGCTTTGATGGGCCTCTCCTCTGACGTTACGTCCTCAACGGCCACGTGGAAGGTTCTTCGGAAAAATGATGCGATGACCGTGATGAGTTGTCGTGGGATAGTGGACGTCGACAGTTTGTAAATGAGGCCGTCGTGCCACACCCTGTCGAACGCCTTCTCCATGTCGTGCATCACGGTCACCGTATGGCCTCGCTTGTTCATCCACGTGGCCATCTTGCCCAGTACGCGAGTCAGCTGCAGCGTGGTGGAGTGAGCTTGACGAAACCCGAATTTCTCGGGCCTCGGTGCTAGGTGTGGGGAGATCTTCGTTAGCAGCAGCCACTCGAATACTTTGGACATCGTCGAGAGGAGATTGATGGGCCTGTGGTTTTCTGGCTTCTTGGGGTCCTTGCCGGGCTTGGGGAGGACAATGACCCGGCCTCACTTCCAGTTGGTCGGGAAGTGTCCGGTCCGCATGATACCATTAAACAGCTAGGTCGCTGCAATGATCGACCTCCGAGGAAGTCGTTGCAGTGCGGAGTTTGTGATACCGTCATCACCAGGCACTTTTCGGAGATTGGTCTTGAGGATCACCACTGCAACCTCTTGCGGGGTCACCAGCAGCTCTGCCTCCGATGTGACGAGAGAGGGCGAGAGGTAGGTCCTGACTGCCTCCTCTATCTCTCGCGTGTGGTCCTCTTCCTGAATCTCGTGTGGTGTTAACTGCTGTTCGAGGCTGCTAGCGATGATCTCAGCTCGGTCTTCGGCCTTGTAGCGCAGAGGGCCATCTCGTCCGAGCAGAGGGCGCGTCGGGTTTGGGTCTGCGGATAATTGCCTGCAGAGGCGCGACAGCGAAGCTTGGTTATCCTCGACGTTGGAGAGGTGTTTCTCCCATTCGTCCCCTCTCTGCTCCCACAAGGCGGCCTTAACTGCGTTGGTGATGCGGTTGTATCGGGTCTTGTCCCGGGGGTGCCGCGATCTCATCCAGGTCTTCTTGGCCTCGCACTTTTCCTTGAGCAACTTCCTTATCGCGTTGGGTCAAGGATCCCGCCGCTCGGAGTGCACCCTAGTGCTCGAGGATGCTCGAAGCGCGGCCTGGATAGTGCTGGAGAGTTCATCGGCGGCTGCATCGACTTCCTCGGCGTTGCGGATGATGGAAATCCGGTGGTAAGTTTCCATTTCCGCTTTGAATCGTTCCCAGTTAGTCTGGGTGCGGGGCCTGGGTGGGTTGACCATTGTCACGGGTTCCCTGAACACCAGCAGCACCGGTCGGTGGTCAGATGGCAGGTCCAGCAAGACTTCTTGGCTGGGAAGCGCCCTCAGTCCTCGGTAAAGCAGGATGTCCAGCGCATTGTCGTTGCGCCCTGAAGGATCCAGCCGGGTAGGCTCTCGGGGTCCGGCGACTTCGTAGTTATAGGTGCTAGCATCCTGGAAAATTAGCTCTCCCGCTCGGTCACTGTTCGCGCAGTGCCATGCCGGGTGCTTGGCGTTCAGGTCTCCCGCGATGATGGTGGGTGTGGTGGGAAGAAGAAGCTTCCTCAGCTCGGCCACGTTGAATGTGCTCGTGGAGCCGGTCCCTGGTGATCGATAGGCTGCGTATAGGCGCAACTCTCGTCCGCCGACTTGGAAATCAACACCGAGGGCATAAATGATGTTGTGTCTCTTCGGCTCGACGAGTTGATGCACCATTGTCCTCTTCACCAGGACAGCAAGTCCCCGGTAGGCTGTGCCTGCCGGCGAGACCTCATCCTGCCTGTATACAATGTACCCCGGGATCTTGAGTAGGGCGATGGTCTTTAGGTGGGTCTCGCTTGTCAGCATGATGTCGACTTGCTGCTCCTTGACGAAGAGGCGAAGCAGGCCTATCTTCCCAGATAGGGACTGAGCATTCCAATGGACCACCCTAAGCGGCTTATCCATTGGAGGGGATGGTCTGCAGCATTCCCGTTATATCAATTTTGCCAGCCCTTACTTGCTGTGCAAACAGCGAGAGAAGGGCGGCGAGCTGCTCCTTTTCGCTAGTGGTGGTGAAAGTAGGCTTGGCAGGTCTATCCCCTACAGAGGCCCCAGGAGGTTGGTCAGCTCCGAGCTGAGTTTTCTTCTTCTTCTTCTTTCTTTTCTTTCTTGGCTGGTTGGGTGCCGTGGGACCCTTCACGGCCGGGGAATTGGCTTTGGCCATAAGCGTGGTCGGGGCAGAATCTCCGACTTGGTTGGGGTGAGCAACCAATTTCGCTGGGCCGGTCTTGATCATAAGGCCAGTTTTCATCCAGTGGTGGTAGTGGGGGTCGGATTGGTGGTGGTGGCAGATGGTGTGTCACCGTGATCCTCCCCTACACTCAGGATTGTCAGCGCCTGCTCCAGTGTGCGCGCTGGTTCGGGCGTAGTGGTGGTGGTCAGGCACGTGCGACCTCGACGTCCGCTGCGGTCTTGTGTCAGTTGTAGTACGGCACTGGTTTATATAGGAAAATACCCCCACCGTTCGGCGATCACAGGATGTCAATTGATTCTCTTATTTTATTATTTCAAAATAATGTTACAGATTTGGAGTAGTCTTTAAAACATATTAAATGATACAAAATGCTTATAACTATTTAACAATTATAGTGTTTATAAGTTTGTTTAAATTGGAACATATTTAAACAATATTTGAAATGATAACTGTAGAATGTGTTACATAATTTAATTGTTAATCTGGCAAATCATTTACAACTATGTAAAATACTTATTTTAATAATAATAATTATGGAATTGATTACATAATTTAACTATAAGTTTGACATCCTATATATATTATTCTAACACACGCCTTTACATTTTTTATGAAACAATCCTAAAGGTCGGGGTCGTTACGATAACCAGTGAGGTGCTAGGGTAACGATGAACAGGTTTATATACGTTGATCGTTTTATTCCTTTCTGTATTATAATATATTTTTTTAATAGTTCTCAAGGTACGTTTTCTTCGAAAATTAAATGGTTTTTTGCGCCAATATTTTCCTTAAGCTCAGGATAAAATAAAACGGTATCAAAACCTTTAACGAAATATTGACACACAAACAACACAAAGCTTCGCATAATTAATCCTACTCCTATTAATTTCGAGAACACAGTACAAAAGCAAAATAAAGTAAAAGAGAACAATTTCTCAACTTGCCGTCCGGGGCCGAACATAATTTTGATATATTTACGGTTGGATCACGCTCAATTCATTGTGCTTCTATTGTTAACGAGATTGTTTGGGCATCATACCAACAGATTGGATGTGCCAAGAGCCATGAAGGGGATAGGCAGCGGCGGCATATTTACCGCTTACTTCTGTAGGATTGCGAAGATTAATGAGACCGCTCTTACCTCATTATGCTACGGTTCCTTTCGTCTATAGATTTAAGACCCAGTGTGAAATGACAAGTAAATGACGTTTAAGATTTTGATCCTAGTGTCGTCCATATTTCACTCGACTGATTTTTATTTTTGGTTACGTTACGTGTTATGAGGAGACAAATTATATTTTTCGTTTTGTTTGATTTGTGCCTTTATTAACTACATTGTTTTTCTATTAAATTTAAAAATATTATGGCGTACGGAGAGATGGAAAGAGGGTAGGGAGGCCTTTGCCCTGCAGTGGGACCGGTTAGGCTGTAAATAATAATAAATAATAATAATGGCTTAAGATATCGTCACCGATGTGATCTCAATGTAGAGATTTAACCAAGAGTCGTAACTCTTGTTTAAATCTCTATTTCAAAGTTTAATGTGTTGTTTTGTTAAGCCATTTTCGAACATTAGACCTCAGTAATGCTTGTGAAACTAAATGGCGGTGGATGAAATATGAATATTACACGCTTCCGCCTGATGATAGATCGGCTTTATGAAAAAGCTTACCCATGTTTAGTGAAATAAATTAAACGTATATGTCATTCACAAATGCTGTAATATCCAAACACGTCCTTGCAGTGTAAAGTGTACACATGATAAGATTCCGGTTTAAAGCTATACTTTGAGCAGAGTTGATCCGGTTTAAAGCTATACTTTGAGCAGATATTATCGACCGTAAGACCTCAGTAACGCTTGTGTTCCACAAGCGTTACTGAGGGTAAATGAGGGTATATGATATACGAGTAATACACGCTTTTCACAAAAACTACTGTAATATCAAAATAAGTCCTTGCAGTGTAAAGTGTGCACAAATTTATCCACCAAAGCTACTTGGTACATAAATTTACTGAGATATTAGCTACCATACTATCGTCTGAGACAACAGAAGCCACTGTCTGTCTGTGTAGAGAAAAAACATAAAATCACAACAATACGCTGCGTTGGATCAGAATAGAGTACAATTTTGTTCTACAATGTACACAGTGCATACAATATTGTCTGTCTGCCGTTTCATGTTATTCAATACGAGGATTTGGATCCAATTAATCCTATCTACCCATAAAATAGAACAATTAGTCTATTTGGTTTTTATTTCTGAGAAATCGTTGGATGAACTACATAATTATCATACCGCATCTAACCATATTCCGGCAGGTCTGGACAGACGTGGCACACTTAATTTCTCTTTTTATGCTAATTGTACGAGTACATATCCCAACTCTTACACTGATCCTACACTGTGAGGAAAAAGTGATAAAGTATCAAGTGTGTAACTGTTCGTCCACGACTCTGACTAAGAGCTGGGTAATAATGGAAAGTTCTCAGACATGTAGGATTCCTCACGAAGTTTCCTTCACCGTTTATTTATTTAGAAATTCACATAAGATACAGTACAATATGCGGCCTTATCGCTAAAAGCGATTTCTACCAGGCAACCTTTGGATGGAGATATTATTGGTAGGAAAGAAATGATAGTTGTAAGCGTACCAATAAATATGTAGGTATATATTATATTTCAATATATATATATATACAGTTATATAATACTAAGATAATATGCATACACATACATAATTACTTATACATGCATAGACATACATATATACATAAAATAAATACATATACATACATAAATAATATTTACTTAGTAGAGCGGGCGAAACTAGAAATATCATAATGATAGATAGTGCTCCTTAACTAAATATTTGAACCTGGTTACCGTCTGAGCCTGTCTTATATGTAGCGGTAATGCATTCCATAGACGAACAGCAGTGACGGATAAAGATTTGTCATAAAAGGTTGCGGAATGTACCGGAAGCATCGGCATCTTCAGTTTCAAATATTCTGATGACCTCAAATAACGGTTATGCGTATCATGAAGGTATTCGAATCGTCCTTTAAGATAGGAAGGAGTTGAAGGGTTAAACAGTATATTGTACAGCAAAGAAAGAATGTGAGCATTCCGGCAATATCGTATGGGTAACCACTTGAGCTGTGCTCGAAATAGTGAAATATGACCGTATTTGCGTAAACCAAATATGAATCTTATACAGAGATTTTGAAGGCGTTCGAATTTGTCTAGCTGGTTTTCGGCGACATCTAGATAGCTGACATCTGCATTATCAATAATGGGCAAAAGAAGAGAGTTTGCAAGTGCAATTTTGGTGGCAGTAGGGAGAAAATTTCTTAGTCTTCTCAATTCTCAACCTGTTGAAGGAAACACTTTTCGACACACCTTTTGTATCTGCGATCGCCACGTTAATGTAGAGTCCATAATTATACCCAGATACTTTACCTTATCTTGTATCTATAATATGGCACAAGCGGTCGTTGAAATGCATTAGACTAGCGATCCCTTCATGACCAAGCAACATTGTCAATTATTACCACAACACTCGCGAATTTTGAGGTAAAATTCTACACTACATTGGGTAATATATTGCAGTGAAATAATACTTTGCCAATATCAATCTTAATTTAAACAGAACCGATTCAATGATTTCATTTGAACAAGCACTATCCGATATTTCGAATACAAATAAATCTCTATTTATGTTCATCATCAGCCTTTATCAGTCCACTGCTGGACTAGGCCTCTCCTTTGAAAGGAGGAATTGGCCTACTGTACCACGCTGGCCAAACGGGTTGGTATAGGGTTTGTATCAAGTTTTCCTTCTCTGTAAGAGAGTGCTGTTTTCTGCATAATATGCTCCCTCTGTCGGCTCTTACGACACCCATGGGATGATATGGGGTGGTGACAATCCGTATTCTTAATCCGTCACCACACGGATAATCTATTTATGTAGTTGCTCATAAAACAATAAATTTAAATTTGTATAACAATAACACGAATTGAATAGATCGGTTGGTAATATTGAAATTTTAATTTATTTATCTTATTTAGGTAAATTTAATATACTAGGCATTATGACGTTATCGGTCGAATTGTATGAAAGTTCAGCGTATCAATGACTAATATTAAAATAATATTATGACTAAAATATTTTTAGATTGTAGAGGCATTAATTATTTATGATTGTGCCATTTGTAAAGCTTTAAATTGTTGATTTTGTATTATATCAAATAAGAGATGCAACCACGCTAACCTTAGCCTGATGAAACATTAATAATAATAAAATTTATCTCAAAATATTTTACAGTTAGCATCGAATGAGCTTCCAATAGCCGAAATACAAATTAAAATATAGTGAAATGTCAAATATGGCCTTCCAAAATTACTACCGATCTCCTTTCCCAACATTCCAGTCGTTCCCGCAAATTACTCGAAGTCATTCAGACAGCTGGCTGTCTGAACGACTTCGAGTAATTGACTCCTCATACTACCTTTACAAGCAACTCACCACAATGTCAATGGCGAGGACACTTGGCTTGACTTAATCCTTACCTCTGATCCTTCCTTAGTCACATCCCATGGCCAACTTTCTGCACCTGGATTTTCCCGTCATCACCTCATTTTCCTTGCATACCTTCTAAAACCTCCTAAGTCCTCTCCCAAAACTTTAGGAGGGGACTTAGGAAGTTTTAGAAGGTACTTCTAAGGCAGCACAGGCGTTGTTTTGGTCATATTGATGTGAATAAACTCAGTGAGGACGGTTCTGGGTTGAACTGGGACAGCATGTTATCTGCCTCAACGGTGGACGAAAAGGTTAACCTCTTCAATGAGGCAGTTTGCAGTCTCTACGATGTACATGCTCCAGTAAGACGGGTGAAGATAAGGCGCACTCCAGCACCTTGAATTACTACGGGTGTTCGGATGGCAATGCGCCGTAGAAACCGAGCATATCGGAGATACAAAAAGGACCATAGTGTAGAAAACTGGGCTCTTTTTAAGTCTGCAAGGAATCGGTGCAATCAGATAGTACGCAACGCTAAACGCCGACATATTTTTGATAATATCAGCTCCATTACACATAATATCCAGCGAATCAGTAGAGGTGAAATGTTTGTTGATAGATCAATCAACCAACATTTCACCTCTACTTATTCGCTGGATCACCAAACTACGAGTCTCACTGTCAACTACTTAGCCGGATTACGTCAGCGGCGTGTTGATTACCATCTATATATAGATATATATAGATGGCAGTCAACACACCGCTGTTTACCAATACCTAGTGTTCCAAGAAGCTTATTATTGGCAGCTAATGAAGAGCTGATATTATCGAGAATATGTCGGCATTTAGCGTTGTGTATTATCTGATTGCACCGATTCCTTGCAGACTTAAGAAGTGCCCAGTTTTCCTCATTGATAGACCAATCAACAAACATTTCACATCTACTGTTTCGCTGGATCACCAAACTACGAGTCTCACTGTCAACTACTTAGCCGGATTAACTCAACCCAAAATAGAATCTTCTTTATTTTTTCCAGAGTCTCCAGTCGAGATCAAAAAGGTAATCCTCTCCATAAGGTCTAATGCTGTGGGATGTGACAATATTAGCCATCGTATGATCACAACGATCCTAGATCAGCTCTTGTCGGCAATATTAACTTTTCACTCACCTCTGGTACCTTTCATTCCTTGGGCCGCAAAGCCCACATAATTCCTCTACCCAAAATTCCCAATCCTACACTTCCTCAAAACTTCCGGCCTATCTCCATCATTCTTACCCTTCCTATCCAAAGTGCTTGAGGCCTGTGTGAATAAACAATTGTCTCGTTTTGTCTACCACTATAACTTGTTAAGTCCACTTCAGTCAGGCTTCAGGCCTAGTCATAGCACTACCTCCGCCCTCCTCAAAGTGACTGGGATATTCGAGAGGCTATGGAAAACACCGAACTCACTGTTTTAATTTTTTGATCAATTTTTCAAATGCTTTCAATACCGTCAGTCACGATGTCCTTTTATCTATCCTCTCCCATCTCAAGGTCTCGGCTGGGGCCCTGGATGGTTCTCAACTTATCTTCGAGGTAGTCAACAGTCTGTCCGCCTCAATAAGTCATCATCGGGGTGGTACGACATCACATCTGCCGTTTCTCAAGGCGGCATCCTCTCTCCTCTTTTATTTTCTATTTAATTAATCTCCTAACTTAACATCTTCAGTGCGCTTACCATTTGTATGCCGACGACTTGCAGATTTACTCCCATGTAAGTGTGGAATGCGTAGCTGAGGCCATCGACAAAGTTAATAGAGATTTGGCGACTATAAAGACATGGTCTGACAAGTTTGGTCTCACTGTAAATCCTTGCATGACTCAGGCTATAATAGTGGGTAGTCAACGAATTTTAAGCAGACTGGACATCATTTTTAGATCGACCATAGTGCCCTTTATGGTCGATCTTTAACCTACAGTTAAAAATTTTGGGCTATACATGGATTCCAGGCTGAATTGGGAGGCTCAGGTGACACAGGTAAGTCAGAAGGTCACAGGCACATTGCGCGCTCTCTACCGCCTTAAAAACTTACTCACTTCCAAGACTAAAACAATGCTTGTACAAACTTTGTTTTTCCCATTGATCGACTATGGTCATGTATGTTACTTTGACCTGTGATGATGGAACTGGGTTAGATAAATGAAAGGTGTTTATAGCTTGGTTTCCTATATTATATTAAAATTAAAATACATACATTGGTGCACCAAAGAGTCGTATTGCTAAGTCAGCTAAACATAATACTTATTCTAAAGGAGTATACTTAATAGCTATAATTTATTAAATGGACTACACACTACACTACACCTCCAGCGAGCTAGAAAAAAAAAATGGAGGAAACACATTTTTTTTTTTAAGATACAAATGGTTTGGTTCTATTTTTATGTACGATATCAACTTTATCGTTTTTTTAAGATTTTCACATTGCATCCTAAGTCCTCTAAAACTGAATATGGGCCATCAAACAAAGGATCTAACTTATGGCCAACTTCCTTCTTTAGCAAAATGAAATCATTTTTATTATATTTAACAGGATTAACATATCTGTCATAACTTTCTTTACGATTACATTTACTTAAAATTTGATTATTTCTAGCATCCCTATTGGCTACTTGTAACTTATACCTAAGACTACTGCTATAATTTTCGGGGTTATACAAGGGCTCAACTATAGTACTTAATCTAGAAGGAACATTGCAAGGTCTACCGAAGACAAGTTCATATGGTTGATATTTGGTTGCTGAATGAACTGATGTATTATAACTGAAACACCAGTAACTTAACCAATGTGACCAACATTGTGGATTATTATTACACTGTATTCTCAAAAATGCTCCTAAATTTTTATGAGAATTTTCTAACGAACCGATAGATTGATGGTGGTACGCAGTGGATGAAACTTTATTAATGCCTAAAAGTTTACATACCTGTTCCATAGTAGATGACATAAACTCCGTACCACGATCGGTTGCAATAGTTCTGGGTAGACCAAATCTTAAAATAAAATTATCAACTAAACTTTTACTTACGCTTACGGTGTCCTTAGACTTAAGTGGATAGGCCTCTACAAACTTACTAAGTTCACATTGTATACTTAAAATATATACATTACCTTCGTAGTCCTGTGGCAATGGTCCTATTATATCTAAAAATATCTTTTCGAATGCATACGACGCTGTTGTCGTTATGCACATAGGCTCCTTAACATATTTGCTATGTTTCATTTTTTGAAAATTTTTACATTTAGCTACAAATTCCTGAACATCTTTTTCAAGAGCAGGCCAATAAAATTGTCTTTTGATATTATTTGACATCCTGCGCACACCAGCATGACCACTAGTTGGCAGTAAATGAAAATCATGTAAAATAAATTGTTTGTCTTCGTCTTTGGTTATTCTCTTAACACCTCGTAATACATGTACATGTGGTCCGGACCAAGCTTTCGTCGCATTAATTTCTTTAATTAAATCTTTGAGAAAGCTAGCATTATTATCATCTTTAATCATACAAATCTCTTTAATATTTAATTTCTCACAAAAACTATTCAACTTCGACACAAATTCGGCTCGCGTAAAATGTAGTCGAAAGTTAATATTTATGTATATTATCTTATTTTTCTCTTCATACGCAAAACATTCTTCTACAATTTTTATCTTATTATATTTAATTAATTTATTCAAGTCTTTACCTTCTATTAAAATCATTTCGACTGAATCGCTCGGTTTCCTTAGTATTTCCGCAACCCTCGGTTGATCAGGCCTTGAGTCCGCAGAGCTACTAAGCAAATCCGTATCGATTTCATTGTCATTACCTATCATTCTTTTCTTCTGTGCTCTCGTTAAAACATTAACTATGCTATTACTCATACTTTTGAGTTCATCTGATGTTACTACAATCCTAGATAGCGCGTCAGCTACAACGTTATCTTTACCCTTAACATAAATTATGTCGTAATCATATTCCTCTAATGTTAGTCTAAATTTTAATAAGCGACTAGAGGGATCTTTCATGCCGAATAAATAAATTAAGGGCTTATGGTCAGTTTCAATAACAAAATGCCTACCGTACAGATATGGTCTAAAATACTTTACTGACCAAACAATTGCTAGCAATTCTTTTTCGATTGTGGGATAGTTTTTCTCGGCCTTATTTAACGGTCGACTCGCGTATGCAATCGGTTTCATATTTTTGTTACATAGTACGGAACCAATTGCTACTCCTGAAGCATCAGTTTTTAAAATAAATTTATTATCATCTGCAAAATCTGGATATTGTAAGATGGGTGGACTACTCATGGAAAGTTTTAAATGTTCAAACGATTTTTGACAATTTTGTGACCAAATGAAAGGTTCATTTTTACGGCAAAGATTATTTAACGGCGCTGCTATATCAGCGAAACCAGAAACAAATTTTCTATAATAGTTGCAAAAGGCAACAAAACGCTTTACTTCTTCGGAATTTTGTGGAACGGGATAATTTTGCAAAATTTTGACTTTTTCGGGGTCTGGTAAAACACCTTGTGCAGAGACAACATGGCCAAGATATAGAAGTTCCTTTTTCAGAAATTGGCATTTGGATGGATTTAATTTTAAATTAATTTTTCGGAGTCTTTCGAACACATCAATGAGGTTTTGATTGTGAATTTGAATATTTCGTCCAAATACAATAAGGTCATCTAAATAAATAAAACATTTATCAAAAGTCAATCCAGACATAGCTATTGTCATTGCTCTACTGAAAGCACTTGGTGAAATTTTTAATCCCATCGGCAGACGTTTCATTTGAAACTGACCAGTATTAGTACAAAATGCAGTGCATTTTCTGCTCTGTGGTTCTAAATTTATTTGATAGTAGCTGGAAAATAAATCAAGATGGCTGAACAACATAGCTCCAGAAAGAGAATCTAGAATTTCAGTAATATTTGGCAGTGGGAACTTATCGTCCTGAATCTTCTCGTTCAGTTTACGATAGTCCACTACTAAACGCCACTTCTTTTCATTACTTTCATCATTTCTTTTTGGCACTAGTAAAATGGGACTAGACCATTCGCTTTGTGCCTCTTCAATAATGTCATCTTTTAACATCTGTTTAATTTGTTTATTTAGCTCCTGTTTTAAATGTTGTGGTAATCTGTAAGGTTTACTATAAATAGGTGAAGTATTTGGTTTCAACGTAATTGTCTGTTCATAAATGTTTGTACAAGTTAGTTTATCATTAGGCAAATGAAAAATATCCGAATACTTCTTACAAATATCTTGTATAGACTTTTTGTCACTGGAATTAAGATGATCTAATTTTAAAAGTGGATTCAGATTCTCAAATCTAGTTGCATCAGCTTTATGATTATCAAATGAGTAACATTCATACTGAGATAAAGGTTCTAATTCTGGAGTAAAAATAGGTATACGTTTGTTTTTCTCACTAACGTTTAGAATTTTTACCAATATTCTACCATTATTTGTATTTACAATAGAATTGGCTAAAAATAATTCTTCTCCTAATTCTTTTGAACAAACTACATAATCTCCTCTTAAATTATAATTGTAGTCTATCAAATGGAAAGATTCGCTTCGAGCCGGAATAGTCAAAATGTCAGAACTACATTCTGTTTTATCTAACATTTGCAATGTAATATTTTTTCCATTATTATTCAAGGTTAAAGTATTTATTTCTAAATTAATTTTTGACGAATATTTACTTAAGAAATCTAACCCTAAAATTCCATCAGCTTTAATACTTAAATTATTGAATACATGAAATTTATGTTTAAATAATTCACCACTGTCAGAAAATAAATTTAGAAAAACATAACCAATGGAGCGAATTTGACCACCTATACCGTCTACTAACACATTATTCTGATGAATTTCAATGTTATGCGGTAAACTTTCCTTCCGTATAACTGACAACGAAGCTCCTGTATCTAACAACCAAAAATATGGATTACTGTCTAAATTAAATGAAACTAACTTTGTTTGACCATTAAACGCCAATATTTCAAAGTTATTCACGAAAAAACTGCTGACTTTGCTTTGTATCTGGTTCGCAATCGTTTGTTGAGTGCGTATCAATTACTTGAGCCGTGTAAACTTCACGCGAATTACTACCATTATAATTTCCGCGACTATTATTTCGAAAAAGTCTACTGTTCGAGTACTCACCACGGTTTGGAAATCCACGTGGGTTTTGATAACCCTGACCCCGAGCATAGCTTCCACGAAAATACCGATTTGATGACAGTCCTTGGCCTTGAGAACCTCTGCCCCTATGTCCTTGATATGTCGAAGAGTAAGAATAATTCATCTGCTTACCTCGTTTTCCTCTATAGCGTGAAGTTGATTGTCCGGATAAGTGTAAAACGTTATTTGAAGAATGCCCCGCTGAAAACGAGCAGTCCTCATCCTTGGCAGCCTGGATAGCGTCCTTTAACGAATTATAATTACGGGCTGAAATTATAGTACTCAATTTATAATTTTTTAAACCTTCCGAAAATTTCTTGACTGCTAATTTTTCATTGATTGGCTTTAAAATTTCGAATTTAGCTGGATCGTCATCTGCTTGACAAATTGTCAAGTCAGTTAAAAGTTTTTCTATTTCGGTACCATATTCATCAATTGACTTCCAACCTTGGGAGATATTTTGAATGCGCGATTGAATAGCGGTGAACGATTTCTTAGTCAAAAGACGCAAGCGCATGTCTTTGACTAGTTCCGAAACAGATGAATATGATGAAGCCATCCGTAGTTTGGCATTTTCGGAAAGTCTACTTTTTAAGATAAACTTAATTAATAAATTTTCATCCTTCTTGTCAATCATATCCGAATACATTTCGATACCATCAATCAACCGTTTCGTGGTATTTTGCGTATCGTCCATAACCGGTAACAAATTACAAGCAGTTTTTAATTCAAAATCCATTTTGTCTGACGCTAAAACTACAGGTGAAACTGGAAAAATACACAAAGTTTTTATCTCCGCATATAATTTCTTAATTTTATCAAATACCTCTATATTTTGTGTCAACAAAGTAACATTACTTTCCTTTTCTAAAAGCAAAACTATGTCACTACATTTATTAAAAATTATTTCTGACTCGCTTAATTTATTTTCTATCACTTTACCTTTATATCTAGACTCGCCTTTTTTCACCAAATATTTCCGTATGTCTTTTAATAAACTATAACATTCTAATAAAGTATCTATCATTATTTAAAATTACGATTATAAAATAATTATTACATTACATTATGTAGCGAACATTTACGTCAAGGTAACACAATTGCGAAACGACACGCCGCGAAGAATTCACAGCTTGCATTTTTGCCGCGCGGTATCATGTTCGATGAGTGTTCGTGCACGGTTTTAGACATTTTAAGTAATAAAGTTATAAAACGATTTATGACGTTTAACTATGCAATATGTAACTTATTGACTTTAACACTTCACTGAGCGCTCACTTTAGGAAAAAAAGTTTCATACCGGGTATATGATGTAGGTAATCTTACTGCGACACGGTATTTTCAGCTGGACGTCCTCGCATGGATGCCCGGATGCGCTGGATAGCGTTCAGGCCCAACTCCTCCTGTACCAATCTACGATGACAGTTCTTGTACGCTCTAGCTAAAACGTACGCCAGCACCACCAGGATCGCCGCCAGGACGATAAAGTTGACCATACTGAGGCGCTCCAAGTGGCCTCCGATGTTCCTCAAGGTTGCGTCATTGTTGCCGCCAGCTGCGTTTTGATTTATGAAGACCTCTTCCTTCTCCACAGCAGATTGACACATAGTTGATATTACTTATTTACTTTTTCCTAATATAACTGGTACCTACTCCTAAGCCCTATTGCAGATCCTGGCAGGGTCGCCATGTGATGATGGAACTGGGTTAGATAAATGAAAGGTGTTTATAGCTTGGTTTCCTATATTATATTAAAATTAAAATACATACATTGGTGCACCAAAGAGTCGTATTGCTAAGTCAGCTAAACATAATACTTATTCTAAAGGAGTATACTTAATAGCTATAATTTATTAAATGGACTACACACTACACTACAGACCTGAATGTAGATCTCCTCAATAAACTTGACCGTCTTCTGAATAACTGCATTCGATTCGTTTTTAATCTTCGTAAGTATGACCATGTGTCTACTTATCGTTCCCAACTAAAGTGGCTCCCTATACGTCAGCGCCGTAGTTTGCGTGCTCTCACTACTCTATACACTATTCTCACATCTTCTTTTCCTCAGTATATCGATGCCTTCCGGCCAAAAGGGGGTTACGACATTTTTTGCGAAATTGACTTATATATATGGTTAGAATCGGCTTTTTTTTCTGCGTCTAATGGTCTAAGTATCGTGGCTCTAGGACAATCTTTTTGTCGCTTAGGCGGTAAATGAATTGAGGTTCTAACACTATGTTTTTCGTCATAAACGCCAGTTATTTTTGGTGTATTTTGTATTATGGTGGTTAGATAAAAAATAATATTTCAAAACTGTGAGATAAGCATTTTTGGCTTTGAATATGTTTTTCTCTACTTGAACGTTAAGTAGTTTGGGCTGTAAATACTTTTTTGTAAAAAATACATTAGTCAAATTTTACTTGAATCTTTGTGTACCAAACTTTTGGTTAGGATATAAGGGCAGTTCCTTTGGATAAAATATATGTCATTTATTACATTTAGGTCTCATTTCCGTGACTTTATTTGGCGTTTATTTTTATTTTCCCTAGTCGTCAAATCAATCATCGAAGGCGCTTAGGATAATTCATCCAAACGAATGTCGCCTTGCATTGTCGCTTACCCTTTTTTGTCCCTCCCAAAAAAATATCTGGTATGGTGGTTAGATAACAAGGTAAATCAAAGGTTTGGCGGTTAGCTTACAGAAGAATGACAAACAGCGTCGGTTATCTCACTCTTTCGTTCGAACAAAATGTCGTTAGCGTTGCACAGCGAACATTCACCGCGGGCATAAGCACCTCCGTGCTTGCGAGTCCGTTTGGCGCGAAGTTTTTCGAAGGAAATAAAACGGTGAGATTATTTAAATAGACTTTTATATTCATCTATAATTGTGTATTCTAATTAAAAGAAAATTATAACGAGCTATTCAAATACTGTAACGTGTTACCAGTGCAATGTAAAACCCAAATAGCCGTTATGAAAGAACTTGTAAACACAGACCTACTTAGTAAGTACAACCGCCACAGTACTCTAAGACAGTTGCCAAACGCAAAGAAATATGTTTTACCAAAATCTAATAATCTGTATGAAACTAAAATATGTCGATACATACTTCCAAAGATATTAAATAGTTTACCAGAAGTTATAGCTAATAAATATGTAACAAACCAGCCGTATAAAAAACATGTTAAAAAGGTATTTCGTCAACAACATAGATAAGGTACTCATTTCGTTGTAAATATTGTAATCATGATAAATATGAACTCACATTCGCAAAAAATCTCTAGTGGTTTAAACGAATGGTATAAGTGAGACTATTGTAAATTGAAAATTTTGGTCAATAAATAAAAAATAACAAAAATAGTTATTTTAAGTTTTATAGCTTACCTATAAAACTTAAAATAACTATTTTTGTTATTTTAAGTCCTAGTCATTCTTTTGCTATCTTGTTCAGACAATACTTCTTTCTCTTAGCGTTATCCCAGTTTCAATCTGGGGTCTGCTTACTAGTCTAACCGGATTTGGCTGAATATTAGCTTTTCCACGGAGCGACTGCCTGTCTGACCTCCGCAACCCGAAGGGATAGCGATATTCCATGGTTTAGACTAGTGTCAGTTTAATAAGAAGATACTGACGCCCTGTAACGACTGTCAAAGATCTTCATGACAACCGGGACCGATGGCTTAACGTGCTCTCCAAGGCACGGGACAAGCGATAATTACACGTAACAGCACATAACTGCGAAAAATCATTGGTGCGCGCCGTGGATTCGAACCCGATACCCTCTGCATGGCAGTCTGTTGGTAGGTATATCCACTCGGCTATCGCTGCCATACTGAATGGTTAAAACTCTGTAGGTACCTACAGAGTTTTTGTTGGCTGGCCTGGCTTAGGATCATAATCAAGGGTTCGAATCACAGGTTGGGCCAGCAAAGGAATTATTGGATTTTTTGAAGAATTCTCAGTAACAGTCAAGAGTTAATCCTGCGACTGATATGTTATACTGAGAGTGAGAGAATAAAAACTGCACGTTTGTTTTGCACATATATTAGCGTTATTCTGCCTCAAGATTTGTCACCGTGACTGATTTAACATGTGTCATCATCATTGTTTTATCGATTGAGTGAATGGATGGGTGAGTGCGAATGAATGGATACACGGCAAAAGCGATAGTAAGAACCCTCTTTTTGGAGTGGCTGAAGGCCGGCACGGTGTCCTCACCTTCCGCCTGACGCATGTCTTCATCGGACACGGTTGTTTTGGGTAGTTTCTTTGCTGTGGAGGACTCCCCCGGCAACGGACGTTGCGAGGCGATTTACGGCAACTGTAGACGCGGACATGCGGACGACGAGGACCAAACGCCTGCCGTCATACCTAAAAGTGGTCCTTAAGTACGAAATTTTAAGTTTATATTTTTTGTCATACCTAGAATGTGAGCATGAATGTATAATGCAAGACTAACTTACAATGAGTAACAATTGTTTTGTTTAATTTTCTAAAATAAAGACTGATTGAGCACAATTTCTCTTTTTTATAATTCATACCTTAGTCGGTTAGCCTGTTTAAAAACTTATAAAAGTCTAATGGATGTATGTAAGTATGTATGTATAATTTTATAAGAATTAATCACAATGTGCTTTCGCGTTGCATAAAAGAGCTTATAGTATTTTTTATAGATAATTAACTTATAACAATTTTCTTGTTCTTCTGCCATTAACCAATAGCCGGTTATGTCATATTGGCTCCACTTGATGAACAGAAAAAGCAGAGGTATGCTCTTTTTCTTCAACAGAAATAAAGTAAATGGTGCAGTTAAATCATTTGGGTTGGAACTCATTATTTGAGTTGTTTTCATTTACGACGTTTTTTCCTGTTAGTATAATTAGGACCATTTGAGGGTAAGCGACAGTAAATTGTGTTAGGAGTGTGATTTGTTTTAATTAACAATGTCATTTCGTAGAGACCTAATCAAAAACTATATGGTTAAAGTTTGAAACTTTTGGAACGTACAGAAAATGTTCTATGATTTTTTTTTCACTTATTTTGAACTTTAAACTACTCTCCTGTAAAGTTTGCTAAGTGGCGGTTAGCCTCTTTTAGCCATAAGGCATCGATATGAATCCTTACTTTCAGTACTTATATTCTAACCATGAGCGAAATCTTCGCTCCTCTACTAATCTTCAACTCATGGTTCCTTCTCACAGATCTAATTTTCTTCACTCTTCTTTCACCATTCAATCTATTCTTCTATGGAATGCTCTACCTCCTGAGATCAGAATGGCCAAAAACAAAATCATATTCAAGTCCAAGGTAAAGGAACTCTTGTTAGCTGAGTCCGCGAATGTATCTTAAGCCGCTTTTTTTTTTTTTTTTGCGGGGGGAAATCCTCATGGACTACCTCCGCCTGGGGAAAGGCGGAGGGGCGTGCCGGACTCTTACTGGCTAAAACCACCCCGGTGTCTCCTCGCACGTGCGTGCGGGGCCGCGGGAATCCAAATTCTTCCGCAGCCCCACACTAGTGCTGGCCGGTCTTTCCGGGCCTCGTCTCCTGCACGGGGTAGTGAGGTGTTGAACTACCCCGTGCATCGCCTCAGAGGCGCGCGCCGACAACCACGCGCGCCTGCGCCTCGGGTCCATCGAATAGGGGGTGAGGACTTCCCCAAGTCCCTCGCCCCTGGACCCATTCATGGGGGCCGGAAAAGAGCGTTGTCCGCCCTTCTCCTGCGCCCGGTGCGCCTTCTGCGGCCGGGGAAGGGAGTCGAGATCTCCCTCTCCCTTTCCGCAGTTTCCTTCTGCGACATCACACTTTCGCAGAAGGAAACCACCGCGTCCCACGACTCTGCGCTACCGACCATCCTCCGCACTACGGCCGGCAGCGACAGATCACCTCCTATTTTATTTGTGAGGACACGGCGCTGCTCCTCCCAAGCTACACACTCGGCGAGCGTGTGTTGCGCCGTGTCCTCCCCGCAATCGACGCAGTGGTGGCACCGAGCGTCCGG
Organism: Euclidia mi; assembly: GCA_944739405.2. Classification (NCBI taxonomy): domain Eukaryota; kingdom Metazoa; phylum Arthropoda; class Insecta; order Lepidoptera; family Erebidae; genus Euclidia; species Euclidia mi. The sequence continues at coordinate 49,856,196 of OX123194.2, read as the reverse complement.
CTCCCTGTCTATGCGGCACAGGTACTTGCCGAAGCAGCCGTGCCCCGACAGCACCTGCGTCACCCTAAACGACAGGGAGCCATGCCTTCTCCCGAGCCAGTCATCGAGTACTGGCCGGATCGCCTCGACGGTGGCGAGGCCGGCGGTGGGGCGCAGAAGCCTTTGCCGCCATTCCGCCACCAAGACCTGACGGAGCTCCTCTCGGCGCAGCGCGATCTGCCGCTGCACCGGCCTCGAGCCCCGTGTCTGCTCTTCCTCGCGCCATCTATATAATGACGCGAGTACTTTCGCCTCTAGGTCCCAGGGCGGGGATCCGGCCAGGATGCAAGCCGCCTCGTAGGAAATCGTGCGATACCCGCGGACGACTCTGACGGCCATCGCCCTCTGCGGTTTGCGCAGTATGGCGAGAGTGCTAGCCGTCATGTCCATCACCCACACAGGGGCCCCATATAGGGCCATGGACCGCACGATTCCCACGTACAACCGCCTACAGGCAGCGCTCGGGCCCCCCAAGTTGGGAAGCAACGTTGAAAGCGCGCCTGCTGCGCCCATGAGCTTGGGCACCAGCCGCCGGAAGTGGGGCCCGAATTCCCATCGGCTGTCGAGCACCAATCCCAGATACTTCATGGTGGACTCGACAGCTATCCGGGCTCCGCTGACCACGATGTGTGATCCCGGCGCCGGCGCCCGTCGGGGGCCATGAAACACTATGGCCTCCGACTTATTTAGGGCCACCTCCAGGCCAAGGCGCCGGATGCGGTTCACCACCTGTGACACCGCAGCCGTGGCTATCAACGTCGCTTCCCTGTGCGAGCTCCCCCGGGCAGTTACGAGCGTGTCGTCCGCATAACATGTCAAGTCGGCGCCCGGCGGGAGTTCGCCTCTCAGCACCCAGTCGTAGCCGATGTTCCACAGGAGCGGTCCCAAGACCGATCCCTGCGGAACACCGCACGACATGAGGTGCCGACCAGCACCGTCACGTCCCCAATAGGTGACGCATCTACCCTCTAGGTAAGCCCCTAGTGTACGGCCAAGGTAGGGAGGCACGCGATGGTATTTCAGAGCCTCCCGAATACAACTCCAGGGTAGGGTGTTGAATGCGTTGGAGATGTCTAAAGACACCGCCAGCACCACCCCACCCCGGGACACCGTCTCCTCCACCAAGGCCCTCACGCGCATGATGGCGTCTATGGTGGAGCGCCCCCGACGAAAACCAAATTGGTTATCGTCCAGGTTCGGTCCCTCCCTGCACAAGTGGCTGACGAGGCGATCTGCGATAATACGCTCAAAAAGTTTGCCCGCCTCGTCGAGCAGTACTATGGGCCGATACGCGGACGGTGAGTCCGCGGGGCGCCCCTCCTTTTTGAGCAGGACTAGCCTCCCCTCCTTCCACACACTGGGAAACTGAACCTGCTCGAGACATGCCGTGAAGAGCCCCCTCAGCTGGGGCTCTAGCTCCTTCAGAGCCAGGACAAGAGCTCAACCAGGAACTCCGTCGGGTCCGGGCGCTGTGTTCTTAGCCCGGAGTTGCATCACGGCCGCTCTCGTCTCTGCTTGCGTCACCTCGGGGACATCGGTGCTCTGCTCTTCTGGAGAATCTGTGGCTGAGAGTGAAGCCATCGCCGGGGGAACGTGTCCCACTCGCTCTGGGAAGAGAGCCGATATCACCGCCTCTAGCAACTGGGGTTGCATGCTTTGCGTTAGTGGAGGCGCCCAGGGACGCAACTTGCCCCGTACCCAACGGTAGGGGCACCCCCACGGATCCCGATCTAGGGACCCCAGCAGCTCCTCCCTGGCACGCAACTTTGAGTTGCCGATGGCCAGCCACAGAGTCTCCTTAGACGCGCGGTATACCTCATACAGCGCGTCCTCTTCGGCGGAATCTCGTCGACGTCGTCTCCGGTATCGGGTGTACCGGCGACGAGCCGCAACGCATGCTACGCGCAATTGCGCGATCTCGGCGGTCCACCAGTACACCCGGCGCCTTGCGGACTGTTGGCGGATACGGGGCATGGACGCGTCGCAGATCTGCGTCATCGCCCCGCGAAACCGCAGCGCCACCGCCTCGACGTCGACGGGGCCGTCCGTCGTCGACTCCCAGATCCAGGACTGGACTTAGGCAGCTTCCTCGAGTAGTTCCTTGTCGATGCGCTTAAGCGCCCAACGCGGGCCGTCACTAATCGGGGCTGTTGGATGGCGGCCGCTCGCGGTCTGGGCAGAGACGTCGAACCGGATATATCGATGGTCCGACAGCGTCTCCACCCCCACGGCGACACGCCAGTCGTGGACTCGGCTGGCGACAGAGGGGCTAGCGAACGAGACGTCCACTATCGACCCGCCCCGCTGCCGCACGCACGTGTAAGCCGAACCCCGATTCAGGACGACCAGACCAGTCGTCACCGCCCACTCTTCTAGCACCTCGCCACGAGGGTCAGTGACCGGAGATCTCCACGCCGATGACTTGGCGTTGAGATCGCCGAGCACCAAAACGGGACGAGGGTAATAGCGGCCTACGACGGCGCCCAACTCGACAAGGAAACCCTCAAAGTCGGCGAGACTCCTGTTGGGGGAGAAATACGCCCCCACAATGACAATGCCGCCCGAGACTGCAGCAACCCAGCCGCGGCCCCGAGACGGGTCAATTAGAGTCTCGCCAATAATGGTCACCAAACCGTCAGCGCATCCCAGCCAGTTGTCACGGGCGGGAATGAAGTACGGTTCGGCGACCACAGCCACGTGAATCGACCACTCTGCCATGCTCTGGAGTAGGAGATCCTGAGCTCTGGCACAGTGGTTGATGTTGCCCTGGAGAAAATGGAGTTGTGCCATTATTGACACTCTATTCCCTCGGCAACGGTCCTGGGCCGGGAGTCGGCCGCGGAGCTACTAGCCTGCGGGGGTGGCGAGGTTTCCCCGGCAGGTTTAGAGCTCCTCTTCTTTTTTTTCTTGGCCTTGTTGGCAGGCGCGCCACAGGCCCCTCCGCCCACTTTGTGTCCCGCTGGCTTCCCCGCAGCCGAACATAAGCTGCAGTTGGGCGCCGCGGAACACTGGGCCGCCTTGTGGCCGGGCTGACCGCAGCGATAACAAAGATCACTACGGTCAATCTCGGCGGTGCACTTTGCCCGTACGTGTCCCTTCTCCAGGCACCGGAAGCACCGCAAAGCCCGGGGCTGCAGGAGTGTCACCCTCGCTGCAATCCAGCCAATCAACAATCTGCCGCTATCGGCGATCTTCTTCGCCGACGCTACAGGGCACCGAACCCAGACTACGCGAAGTCCAGTGGCGTCGACGCGTATATCGCCGGCCCGCACCTTGTCCGGCGGACACTCTCCGCTTCGGGCAACGGCCGCCACCACCTCCTCAGACGTCACGGAGTCGTCCAGACCAGCAATCCGCACCTCTGCGGTTTTCACTGGCCTGGAGACCCGGACGTCCTCAGGGCTGAGAACCTCCATCATCCTGGCGGCCAGAGCGTCCGCCTTTTCGGCACTGCCGCTAGCAGCACCAGCCACCTCGAACAGCCGCGCACCCGTGGCAGCTTGCCTGAGGGTGACGGACTGGAGGCCAAGATCTGATAATTTGATCTTGGCCTTGGCCTCGGCAATGACCGACTGGTATGTTACGCCGCGCTCCGCAGCTCCGGGCTGTAGCGTGAGCGTCACAGCCTCGGAACGCGGGGCATGTATCGTCGGTCCTTTGCGGCCGCCTTTGGCAGTCCGCCGCGCAGGTTGTGCAACCGCCTTTGCGGTTCCACCGGGGGCACATGGAGCTGCTGCGGCCTTCTTGGCGGCTTTGCGGGCCTTCTTGCGGCCCACGACTTTCACCCAGGTCTCACCCTTAGACCCGGCAGTTGTGGGCTGATCGCTCAGAGGAGCTCCCTCCGTGGGCTTTTTGTTACCCTCCGCGGGCTTTCCCCTTTGAGGCGCAAGTCTCAGTGGTTCCTCAGTCCTCCGCGTGTCAGCCGCTAGAGGCGGACGGGGGATTTCCGCCGGGAGGCGCTGAGAAATTGCCTCCAGCCGAGCGTCAACCATGCTCCCGCACCGGAGCATGCAGGTCTGGACAATGCGCTCGACCTCTTCGTCGGTACGAGGGCTTGCCGGTCGCGGTGCTGGGGTCGGGGCCACTACAGGTGCGGCATCAGTGGACGTGCGTCGCTGGTGGTGCTCGCTTAGTGCAGCGACTTGCCGCTGGAGGTCTTCAAGGTCATTTCGAAGGCGGCTGTTTTCCTCCTGTAACTTAGCAACCTCGTCAGAGGCCGTCCTGTTGAGGAGGATACCAACCGCCTCCCTGATATCCGCGGCAGCCTCTTTTAAGCCTCGGATGAACGTGCCTTTCAGGCTGCCAGACTTTGTGGTAACCTTCAGGACTAAGTCCACCCCATCCAGAGCCAGTTGGCTCAAGGCCACCGCAGATGGCTCTCCCCCTTCCGCCGCCAGAGCAGCTCTTCGCTCGCGAGCGCGTCGGGCCATTTCCGACACTTCGTCGGCCGCGACGGCTTTGCGCTGCTCTCTCTTAGCGGCGTTGAGCTCCGCCTTTGAGCTCCCCAGCGAGGCACAGCTTTCAACGCCATCGCCAGGGTCTTCCGTAGTGACCCCCATGTCACTCTCTGCTTCACTAGCCGCCGAGGTATTGGAGCGCACGTACTGTCCGTGCTTATCCCTCCGCGGCTGCGTGGTACTCGCCCCCCTAGATGCCTGCCGACCCCTCCTCAAAGTCGGCAACTTGGGGGCCGGCAGGCCTTCCTCGTCTGAGGTCTGGCACCCTGGACGTTTCCTAACGGAAGACGTCCCACGTGACCGATTTCCACCACTTCCAGTATCCATATCCGCTACAGGGGCCTGGTCGCCTACCCCTGCGCATCCGTCGGTCACCAATTTAACACTTGCAGGCCCGGATACCCGCAAGCGCCGGGTGTCAACCGGGTCGCATGACATAGCATCGCTTCCAGTAGCCATATCCGCTACAGGGGCCTGGTCGCCTACCCCTGCGCATCCATCGGTCACTAATTTACCACTCGCAGGCCCGGATACCTGCGAGCGCCGGGCGTCAACCGGGGCGCACGACAAAACACAATAATTTTCCTCTGACATTTCAATCTTAAGCCGCTATCTTAACCAGGTATATGTTTATGTATATATGCATATTAACATGTATCATATGTTTATGTATATATGTATATTATCTGTTATTATATTTGAATTTAATATGTATGTATTACGTTTATGTTTTTTTATTATAATATATATTTATGTAAGTATGTATAATTACTAGGACCAATGAATTTAATTTAATAATTAGTAGCTTTTCCTAACCTACATCATATAATACACCTACTTCTTATCTCTCTGCACCACTCTATGGTAGACTGGTAGATAATGCCTATGGCATTAAGTCCGCCTATATACTTTGTGTATATGAAGAATAAATAAATAAAAATAAATAAATTATTCTAGGTTTGACATTGCAATACCCTGATCCGTTGCTGGCAGCACTGGTGTTTAAATGGTAGGCCGCTTAATATTCAGCGCCCCGTTACTCCACCCCAGCCCCCCCCCCCCCCGTGGGATCTCCACCTTGTCGTGGTGGGGGGGCTCAGTAACCGTGGATTGGTGACCCGCGGTGAAGCTAAGAGGGATCCAGGAGGGGACGCTCCGCGTGGGCTTGACGGACGCCTGCGCAGGATGCGTCCAAAGGGGCGGGTGCGAGGGACAGTTCTTCTGTCCCTCGCAGTCGAGTGCGGTCGCGGGAGGAGAGGCGTGTCGGTGTTGCGTTGCCGCGCGCCCTATCTCCCGCGACCAAATGGGGGCGCACCATCGTTGCGTCGCGGTGGGGCCGCAGAGGAAGAGGAGATGCGGTGCTGCGTTGCCGTCCTCCCTATCCTCTGCGGCCGCTGAGTGTTTTGGCGGCGGAGCCCAACACCTTCATCCGCCGCCAAGGGGGTTTGTTCGGGGCCCACCTGACTATCCGGCGGGCCAATACCCGTCGGGGGGTAGCAAGGAATGCTTCAGCGATACCCGACCCTCCGACACACGGGTACGTGAGTAACACGGGTTGGTTTTTAGTCAGTAAGAGTCTGACAGTCCCCTTCGTCCTTCCCCCAGGGCGGAGGGACTCCATGAGGATTTTCCAACCCGACACCAAAAAAAAAAAAAAGCGCCCCGTTACTCGTTTGACACTCCTATTTCGTATTACGTCCGATTCGAAACCGATCTGAATCCGACAAAATGCGGTCCAGTGTAGTCGAAGAACAATTTCTATATTACCTTACGCACGACCTCCCCAATCACATTTCTACGGAATTCGGTGCGTGATCTAGAAATATATTTGGACGGGTTCGGATTGCATTCGAATCGAGCTGAGTGCGAAACCGTTCTCGTGGTAAAAAAAAAATATTTTGTTACTCATCAGACGTAGGTATTGAAAAATAAAAAGGAAATTTTGGTTTAAATAAGTGTTATTGATTGTCCCATATAACAGCAGTAATGGATTTATGAAATGTGCTCGGCAGTAGGCTTGCACCCTTGTACGCGCGACTTAAAATATAGCGAGTGAATTATAGGTGTAATAAATTTTTGCTTACCCTTTCGGGGTCTAGAGGCATGACGTACTCATGCCTATGTGATATTTATTTATGGGAAAGAGTAAACGAATGGATACGCACGCAAATGAAAACAGATCGAATATGGAAATATCTGCTGCCAGGAGTATAGTGTGTAGACAATCTTGCACTGTGTACTGGAAGTAAAATCCTTGCGTTACTGACTGACTGACAGACACGCTACAGCGGAAACTACTGGTCGCACGAAGATGAAATTTAGCATGTGTGTTCGTTGAAGAGTGTAGTGCCGAGTAAGAGAGGATTTTTTGAAATTCCTTTCCCATGGGGGTAAAACAGGGCGTCAAAGTTTGTATGTAACTTTTTATTCCTTTAATGGTTTGACTTCAAACTTTGTATATTAGTCCCTCAAACGACGATATTGAACACTAAGAATATGTTTTTTAAAGTTCTTCCCCTAAGGGGGTAAGATAGGGGGTCATAGCGTGTATGAAACTTATTATCCCTTAAGTGGATTGACTTCAAACTTTGTGTATTGGTTCCTCAAACGACGGTAATGAACACTAAGTATTCTTTTTCGGAAATTCGTTTCCTAAAGAGTTAAGATAGGGGTCAAAGTTTGAATGAAACTTATTATTTCTTTAATGGATTGACTTCAAACTTTGTATATAGGTTCCTCAAACTATGATAGTGAACACTAAGAATTAATTTTTAGGAAATTCTACCCCTAAAAGGGTAAGATAGGGGTCAACGTTTGTATGAAACTTATTGTTCTTTCAGTGGATTGACCTCAAACTTTGTATATTGGTTTCTCTAATGACCTTAGTAAACACTAAGAAAATCTTTTTGGAAATGCTTACCATAAAGGGTTAAAAAGGGGGGTCATAATTTCAAACTTTGTATATAACCTATATACAAAGTTTAAAGTTAATCCTCAAATGACGTTAGTGAACACTAGGAAATAAGTTTTTGAAGTCACTGCGGGGGTTAAGAAAGGGTGTCCTATTTTTATAAAAAAAAACTTCAATGGATTCACTTGAAACTTTGGATATCGGTTCCTCTAGTGACATTAGTGAATTCACCCCTAAAACGAGGAGTCCAAAAAGAAGTCATAGTCAAGGGGACGATCATTTAATTTTCATTCATTTAAATTTATGTGGCTGTCTCTTATCTAAGCGCCTTTTATCTTCCATAACTAAAATGTGTGATGGTTCTTTATATGACCAATAGAAGCCAAAATACTTACAACCGTTATTTCACTATTTAAATTATTTTTACGCAGGTGAGCACTTTTTATCAATTATCTGCTTTGTCCCTCTGCTGACCAAGGCATTCCACATTTCTGTAACCTTAAAATACTAAGAAAGTGTTTTTGAACTTGGATAATATAAAATAATAGAACTTAAGCGAGTCAATGAAATCCGCAACCTGGGTGTAACTCATGACGCCAAATTAACGTATGAAAAACACATTGACAATATTGTTAATAAGGCTAATAAAGCGTTAGGTTTTGTCATGAGATCATGTTCTCAATTTTCAAGCATAAAAGCTGTCAAAGTTTTGTATTGCTCATACGTTCGCAGCATCCTCGAATATTGCTCTCAAATTTGGAGTCCACAGTACGATGTGCATATACGGAGACTGGAGGCCGTACAGCGCAAATTCACTAAATACTTGCAGTATAAGTGTAAGGTAAATAACGACGAAACTTATGAAGTAAGGTGTAAGCGACAGCACTTACTACCACTCTACGAAAGGAGGAAAATCGCGGATATAACACTGCTAGTAAAAATAGCGCAATCAAAAATTGATTCTCCCCATCTGCTCGGCAACTTGCATTTGAGGGTCCCTACTAGGTCTGCAAGGTTACCGAATCTTCTGCACGTCCCTCATTGCGCTACCAACTATAGAAAAGGTACGTTCTTTATAAGAACTCAACCCAAGTTACATCAACGATCTAGCATACCTAGACAGTCTGGACCTATTCAATGCAAGTGCCTCCACCTATAGACGTGCTCTTGCCAACCAGTGGTTCGAATCGGTTCTTAGATTTTGACTTTGATTTTGTTTTAATATTTTTATTGCCTTAGTATTATGTTCGTGTTTTATCTTTATATCTTTTATTTTTAATGTGTTTTAATTATATCCACTATGTAGTTTAGAACGTCTCACTGATCAAGACCTAAATATTTAAATGTGAAAACGTGTAAATGGTTAATAGTTATAAAAATATTTACACAATTAGTTATAAGGAACTGTTTGTTTTCCAAATAAAATAAAATAAAATAAAAATAAGTAAAATAATTTATTATAAAAAAAATTACAATGTCGGTGAGATACACAAATGTACTGCTACGGAATCCTTCACAAATGAGTCCGACTGGCTCAATAACCACTAATTTAATTTTAACTAGCTTCTGCACGCAGCGACTGGAATCCCGCTTGTAGATCCCATATTTTCTTGTCGGTCACTTCCATAACTCTTTCAATAAGTACCTTTGCATACAATTTGCCAACAATGCTGAGAAGGCTAATGCCTCTATAGTTTTTGCAGTCTTGTTGCGAGCCTTTTCCTTTATAAAGAGGCACAACTACAGCTGTGGTCCAGTCATTAGGTACTCGGCCGGTGTTCCAACACAAGTTATATAACCGCTGCAACTGACCAACTATGATGCCCTGTCCAGCCTTCAGCATTTCGACTGTAATCCTATCATATCCTGCAGTAAAGTAGGTAATACTTTCATACTTCCCAGTGCCTTAAAGAAATACACTAACCCTTCTAATAAACCGTAGGCACGTCACCCATCACTATGATGAGGTGAAACTCGCTTCTAGATCTAGTACTGAAGATTAATTCACTATATCATTATTCTATTCTCTTACAGCAACCCTTCAACGGGTCAAGAATTCGTCGAACCCGTGACAAACAGTTCAGGAATATATTTCGACCCCTTAGGATCGTTAAATTCGACCAAGGCATATGATAAAGTACAATTTGATATATTATTAAATAAACTGTACAGAATAGGAATACGTGGTAAAGCACACGAATGGCTTACATCTTACCTACATAATAGAGAACAATTAGTTGAAATTGAATATTTTAATCACAAAACTCACACTATAGAAAATATTAGATCAGATACTATAACAATAAATTCTTCTATCCCCCAAGGAAGTGTAATAGGCTGCCTCCTATTTTTATTATACACAAACGACCTACCTAAATGTATAGAAGGGCCGTGTGGCCTATTCGCGGATGATATTTCTTTACTCATCCCATGCCAAAACGCTTTAAATATAAACCTAATTCTAAATTCTATCCTCGAAAAGACATCAAAATGGATGGCAGATCACAACCTAGACATTAATTTCTCAAAAACCAAATTGATGAGTTTTCATCCTCGTCAAAAACCACCCTTACAGCTAAATTTCTCATATAATAATATAAAATTAGAAGGAGTTACAGAATTTACTTTACTTGGTTTAAACATAGACACACACTTAAATTGGAAATGTCATATAAAGAAACTCAGACTCAAATTATCAAAATTTTCTTATGCCTTGCGTGAAATTAAGAAAACTACTGATATGCATACGGCCTTGATAACATATTACGCATATGCCTACTCATGGCTTAGTTATGGCATCATACTTTGGGGAAATAGCACAGACACACAAACACTTTTCACATTACAAAAAAAACTTATTAGGATACTGGTCAACATAGATGAAACCGACAGTTGCAAACCCCATTATCAAAAGAATAATATTCTAACCTTATCTTCCATATATATATTTGAAATGTGTAAATTTGTACGTAAATATCCAGATTTTTATAGTAAAAGACAAGACATCCAAACAAAATATTCATTACGCCATAAAAATAGACTAAATCTACCCACCTCTAAACTAACTATGCACGCAACAAGCCCATTCGTTATGACAATAAAAATATATAATAATCTCCCAGAATATTTAAGAAATGAACCAAATGATAAGAAATTCATATACAAGTTAAAACAGATATTAATAAATAAAGCGTATTATACAATAAATGAATACTTAACTGGTAAGCATATACTGTAGTAAATAATGTTAAAATCAATGCATTTACATAGGAAGTAAATTGAATACACAATTTGTAATTTTTAAGAGCATAAAGTTAGAATAGATTTGTAAAATAATTACAAGAAAATAGATAAGTACCTATATAATTATTTAAACGTAACTAAAATCACCGATATTTGAGCTCTATGTGACTTCATCTTCTCTCCTACGCTGCTGTGCCCTACAGGGTCCATAATGAACTGTATACCTATTTTTATAACATCTATGTAACATTATGGTGTGCAATAAACGTATAGAGTATTGAGTTACCCCGAAACTTGTTCTCCCAGAGGCAATGGGATGGGCCGCTTTGCAGCGTGGTACGAGAAAAACTCCTCAATACATCGGCCAACGCTGTGGAGCGTGCTCCCTGCTGGCTGTGGGAGAATGGGAATCGGGCCTCTGGATTCAGGCACTGCCATCGTCCAATATAAGTACCATATTGGACGATACGACCTTCCGCTTCGCTACTTGCCTCCGTTTAGGCGCGTCATGTGTCTCTCCGCATCGCTGTCACTGCGGAGAGGCTGTCGATAGCCTTGGTCACCATGGTATGTCATGCAGCAGGAGCGCAGGTCGTATTTCACGACACGCCAACCTCAACGACATTCTGCGCTGTGCTCTTGTCACCGCTGGCGTTCCAGCCCAACTTGAACCTCAGGGCTTGACACGCGACGATGGCAAGAGACCGGACGGGATGTCTTTACTGCCGTGGAAGCTGGGTAGGCCTTTGGTATGGGATGCGACATGTGTCGATACCATTGCGCCATCCCATCTTTCTAGCACAGCAGGCTGTGCGGGCGCTGCTGCTGCTTCAACAGAGACCATCATACAGCGCAAATACGTAAATCTTGTAGGAGATTATGTATTTGAGACGTTTGGGGTCGAAACCTTGGGGCCATGGGTCCAAGTGCGAGATCCCTTTTTAGGGATCTCGCAAAGAGACTGATCGACGCCTCGGGTGACCAGAGGGCTGGGACGTATTTAGCACAAAAGATAAGCATTGCTATACAACGAGGCAATGCCGCTAGTCTTCTGGGCACGCTTCCGATTGACTGCGATGCGGAAGACTTTCATGACGCCTTCTAAATTTAATTTTAAATGTACGTAACCAATAAGTTAAGTTTGTACTCTTTTATATTTACATTTACATACGAATATTATTAAATTTGTGTGTGCATTAATTATAACAATTGTATACTCATGTAATCAAAGCCTCTACTGATACATCGTACCTTTATTATGTAACATGAAACTGCATTCATAACTATAAACAACAATGTAATTGTAATCAAGCTAGTTATTGTATAATATAAGTTCATAAATAATATCATAATATTATATTAATGTCGATTGGTAATTAAAAAAAATATTAATGATCATTTAATTTTTTTTCTCTGTATGAGGGAGATGTAGTGATGTAAGCTATTCAACTTTATAACCTATTTATTCATGTACCCATTTTGTATATAATGATGAGACTTATTAATAAATAGTCAGTCGTTATTCAGCATTGATTGGTTTTATTTCAACAACACCTATACCAACCTTACATGTTCAACACACATCTTTACATATTCAAAACAATGTGTTCAGCTATACCTACTCTTTTACAAAAAGTTTAGTTGCGGTTTCACTAAGGGCTTAATTCATACGGCACAAAAAATGTCTACCTTATATCGGCAAACTTTGGCAAGAACAAAAACTCAATTTGAAATTGCCTTTTATTTTATATGGCGTGTGTGCTTAAACTTGAACATAAAACCACGGCTAGCCTGTTCAACTTGTTGAAGTGTTTTATGGTGTCGGTTTATTTTGTTTTTTTTTTCTTACTAAACTAATTGGATTATCAGAGATATTTACTGCATTTGAATATCTTTTACACAACATAATTATTACATTTTTATGTGCTGCAGTTCTTCTTAAAGCTTTCTTGTATTTATAAATAGTTATGAAAAGCAGTATTGTAGAATAAACGTCTCACATCAGGTCAACTAACTGCGCAGGTAAGAAAGTTAACCACGTATAGATTTTTGCTCGTTGGTCACCGACAGTTCACATCTCGTTAATCTTTGTCAACTAAACTGTCATCTTTATAAAGAGATACAACCTTTTTTGTATAAAACCGAGACGGGCAAAAAGATCAAGCTCATTTTCACGTCACACGTTTGAACATCATACGGCATCGACTGACCCCAGTTTTTATGACGTGTAAGTTAACAGTTTATTTGAATATACGAGTAAATAAATATTGACGAAGTTTGGCTATATCCACAAACTCACAGCTGTTTGTTTGAAATAGGCTACTTATACATACACCACTATTTTTTAATTAGTACAAAAAATTTAACTGGGCACTAAATATGTTTAACTGATCATATTTATGAAGTTAAAAAATAAAAACACTAAGTCCCAAAACTGTCTCAAAAGTGTCCACAAAAATACGTAATAATTGGTTAATGCATAACTAATACTATGACCGATTCGCGTACTATAAGTAAAAATAGTAGCAAACTACTCTATTGATAAATTCCCACCTGTCCCTTTGCGCCCGCGCCGCGTCCGATGCGACAAACAGTGCTAAATTGCTAGCGGAACCGAGCGCAACTATGTTTCCGTCGCAACAGATAATTGTTTGTTTACGTTTGCCCGACGCAATGGCTTAACAGTTCACATCTCGGGAGTATGTAGCTATGCTTCGTGCGTACTTTTTGTGTGGAGGAATCCCAAGTGCAGCTGTGTACCCATGGACTTCTTTTTGTGAGTGTACAAAAGTGAGCCGGCTAGTATCGAACAATTAAAACAGCGCATATTGGACGCTTTTGACGAAGTGAAAAGGCTGTGATCTGTGTATTGACAATGGTGGTGGACATTTCGAAGGACAATGGAAATACTTGTAAGTTTAGTAAATAATACCTACTCAAGTAAATAATAATTTGAGGCGGACGGCTCAAAATCGGTCTGTGTGGAGAACCTTTAGGGAGGCCTGTGTCCAGCAGTGGTCGCCTCTAGGCTGACATAATATTTGTAAATAGCAGATGATTCTAACTTCATACATACGCCAAAATTACTCTTTTCTTTTATTACAGAATAGCTTCTTTTATTTTGATATGTGTTTGCTTTCTAATTACATACCTCCGTATTTAATTACTTGTAAAACGGTAAATTTTGCCGGTCCTAAGCACGGATAAACTATGAAGCAGAGGGTAGAATTAAAAAAAAATAAAAGTAACTACCTACACTGATTCTTTTGCTTCATTTTATTGTCTAAGGCTACCTACATTATAAGTGCGACGGAAAGAATGTGTAAGAGTAGGACGGAAAGTAAGTACTATCAATGAAGTAGTGAATGGATTGTAAAATATGTCTATGATTTAGGTGAGATTTTCTACAAAAACAAATTACTATAACTTTGCTATTTATAGATATTATGAAATTCCTATGTCACATATATGAAAATAATGTCTTCGCTAGTATGTCCTTAAAGTTTTTGTACTAATTAAAAAATAGTGGTGTATAATAATCTGAATTTAGTGCGTGTCGTACGATGTTAAAATTATGTAAATTGGATTACTATTAGGACTCTATTTTGAGCTGAATTAATTTATAAAAGCCAGGCCATTTATTAGCAGAGTCTACACGTGAGTGTCCCTGGTCTGTTATCAGAGTTCTTTGGCATGAGTTATGCTTTGAACAGTAACATCACTAAAATGAATGAATTAGTTACTTATTACTCACTACCCTATTCTTCAACTATGCCCTTTTTATCACTAACGTGTGTTCTGTTTTAAACCGGCAATTCATGGCGACATTTAATTTTTTAAAGGGCATGTCGAGTCTTCAGTGAGTGTCAAATCACAATTTTAAAATTTATTATCCAAGTGTAAAACAGTTTACAGTGGTTACTCTCTATAATTTTGCATTCATATATTGCTTCGAGGCGTGCTATTAGATCTACATCTGCCTGCCTTGTTCCCATATTACTTACATCGTCAGCGCAGAATGTTTTTCTCTTCCATTCTCTCCTATCAGACGTCATCTCATCATTCATTCCCTTTTCATTCATGTCACCCTTCACACAATCCATCCATCTTTTCTTTGATCTTCCTCTTGCCTTATATCCCTCAACTCTCATCTTCATCACCTTTCTAGACACATGATTTTCATCCCTCCTCATCACATGCCCATACCACGATAGACGATTTCCTTTCAGCTTTTCTTGCACCGGTGCAACTTTCAGACTTCCCCTAATAAACTCATTTCTAATTTTATCCATCCTTGTCACCCTACACATCCATCTCAACATCCTCATCTCTGCTACATGCAATCTTCTTTCATCCGTCTTCTTCAAGGCCCAGCATTCCGATCCATACAGTGCGACAGACCTTATCACGGATTTGTAGATTTTGCCCTTTAACCTAAGGGGCATCCGTGGGTCACAAGTTGTTACTGTGACCTGTCGCCATTTCATCCAACCTAAGTTGATCCGGTGCGTGACGTCGCGGTCTATTTCCCCGTCCCCTTGAATAAGTGACCTGAGGTACCGAAAGTCGGAGCAGACCGATATGGGCTCTAAACCAAGGGATATGGGCGCGGGACTGGAGAGAAGTCCGCCGAAGTCGCAAAACATAATTATACTCAGTTTTGCGTATACTAACTTTCAGGCCAACACTCTCCAGCCTTTGTTACCACTTTGTCAGTCTGCCCTGGACCTCAAGAGCACTCTCAGCAATCAACACAATGTCGTCGGCGAGCAGCATACACCAGGGAGCCTCTTCCTGTATATCCGCCGTGAGAGCGCCCATTATAAGCAGGAAGAGGTAAGGGCTAAGAGCCGACCCTTGGTGCAAGCCTACAGTCACATTGAATTTGCCGGTATTGCCCGCTGTAGACCGGACGTAGATTGTACATCTACAGTACATCGCTCGGATCAACTGTACATACTTCCCAGGTACACCTTTCTTCTAAAGGGCCCACCACAAAACCTTACGAGGTACCCGATCATATGCCTTTTTGAGATCCACAAAAACCTTGTGCAGGTTTTTGTGTGCACTTCGGTATTTTTCACAGAGCTGGCGGATCGCAAAAATGGCATCTGTTGTTCCTAGATCAGGCATAAAACCGAATTGGTTTTGTGAAATGACACTCTCTTCTCTCAATCTTCGTTCAACCACTTTCTCCCAAACTTTCATACTATGTGAAATTAGCTTTATTCCTCTATAGTTGTTGCACTCCAGCACAACACCTTTGTTTTTATAGATGGGAACCAGCGAGCTGTTACACCATTTATCAGGTATAGCTTCTTCCACCAACAACTTATTGAAGAATAAAGCTAACCACTTTCATACATCTGACTGAAGTGTCTTCCATACTTCAACTGGTATTCCATCCGGCCCCGCAGCTTTTCCATTCTTCATTCCATTTATTGCTACTCTCACTTCCTCCTCACTTACCTTTCTTATCAGCCCCTCATTCACAGGTATATTCTCAAGCAAACCATTCCAACCATTCTCTTCATTCATCAGTCTCGCAAAGTAATTATTCCATCTATCCTTAATTTTGTCATTCGTGGACAGTACCTCTCCAGTCTCATCTTTTATACACTTTATCTGACATACATCCCTTGCTTTCTTCGCTCTAGCTTAAACGAGGCGCTATAGTTGTTTTTGACCCGCCGGGCTCTCTAGGTTATTGTATAAGCCCTCCTGAGCTGCCGCTTTTGCCAGAGCAACGACTTTCTAAGCTTTCTTCCTTAACTCATCATACTCTACCTTCTTTTCTTGTTTTAAATTAATATCTTCCACACCCTGCCATTCTTTAAATTTTCTCTTCTTTTACTTCAAAACCTTTTGTACTTCTGTTGACTACGACCATGTATTTCTATCTATCGTACCTTTTCATTTTGATTCTCCCAAAATATCTTTCGTTGCACTCCTGATACATACTGCCATTTCACTCCAACATTCATTCACACTTCTATATGCCATGTCATCCATCGCTATCATTTTATCCACCAATCGCTTTCTAAATTCCTTTTCATATTGCCCATCCTCCATGCACTTTTTTATATCCACTATTCATACTTCCTACATGCCCATTAAAATTACCACCTACATACATTTCCTGCACTGGAATACTCATTAAAACAGAGTCAAAGTCCTCCCAAAACTTCTCTTTCACCCTTTCATCACATCCTGCCTGTGGGGCATATGCACTTATAACATTCAGCATCACATTTCCTAACATAACTTTCACCACCATCAGCTTATCATTCACTCTATTAACTTCTATCACACTTTCTTTTAAATTACCATCTAAAACAATTCTCACACCATTTCTTTTTCCATCGCTTCCACTGTAGTAAAACTTGTATCCGTCACCAATCTCCCTGGCCTTTGTGCCTTTCCACTTAGTTTCCTGTAGACACGCCACAATTATCCGTCGCCTTTTCAGTACATCCGCTAATTCTCTGGCTCTTCCACTCATCGTCCCAACATTTCAACTAGCATACCTCATTCTTACTTGCCGGGTTAGTTTCTTACGTTGCACCCACCTGGCTTGGTGCAACAACTCTTGTCCATTTCTCACCGCGGCCGGGTGCTGCCCCGGCGCGTCGCCTATGGGGTACGCCCTAGCCCTATCGCGCATCGTATCATTTAAACACATTCTGCAAAAAGATTTGGCAAGGATTTCACAGTCGGCCGCCTGCCTGACACCAACCCTCCTTGGGAATGTTATTGTTGGAGGTTTACCCGCCACCGCTCGGGTGACCAAATGTGCTGTTACAAATGCCAACTGGTCCCATGTGCCCATTGGTCGCCTTCTACGAAGCCCCGGGCAGAGCAAAGGGGGTGATACTATTCTTTACGTCCGTTACCACACAGACCAGGCGTGCTATTAGATATGCCCAATAATTATGTCTATATGTTGTCTTCATAAGGTTGATCATAATCACAGAGTACCTTATGGATCATGATGATGGCGATGATGTTGAAACTAATAAAATAATAAAAATGTGCTAATTTATGAACATGGAATAAAACACATATTTTTAATTTTGCTATGTAATTTTCATTCGACAAATCGTTGTATAGTTATTTTATGCTTTTCCATTAAATCTGAGTATTAATGGAGCACACTAGCAAAATAGGCTTAAACGGGATCGTCTTTCATGTATCGGAGCACTGTTTAAATAATAATAATATATAATTGAGATGTCGATATCTGATTCCCGTGAATCAATTATTTTCCAAAAATTCGTTGATTTCAATTGCATTTTCACAACATACCTATGTGTCGTAGTTCGGTAATACATTAATAATACTGTCTTATTGATGTATAAATTTATTATATTTATGTAAGTTGGCATGCAATGTACCTGATATTTTTGCTGTGCTTACTCTCATCTCAAATAAGCGTTACGCTACGAGAAAGGGTACACTTACATACAATAAGATTAAAACACGCAACTCAATACACGTTAAGTAACTATATAGTGTTTTATTTTATCTCTCGATGAAATTAGATACTATTGCGGGCCATGCCTTCCTCATACCCAGCAGCTGTAGTCTGCCACCCGGACGATTATATTATCTAAATGTTGTCCCGGTTGCGGTTCAAGTCTTTCACCCCGGCGTTTGGAATCTATCCTTTTTTAATCAAACCGAATCTGGTAGAGCTTTATAGAATATTTTCCGTAAGCCGCCTTCTGACGTCGGCCAATTTAGCCTGTATACGTTGTGATGTAGTACTTGACTGATTCCTCGCAACGACTATCAAGGACTTTGGGTAAGGCTTAGCTTCAGAGAATGGTAATGATAACGTCTGATGAAGGGACAAGGTGTCTAGCGCTACAGCTTGTTGCGTTTTAAGTCAT
The DNA here is from genome assembly GCA_944739405.2 of Euclidia mi. Lineage (NCBI taxonomy): Eukaryota > Metazoa > Arthropoda > Insecta > Lepidoptera > Erebidae > Euclidia > Euclidia mi. The sequence continues at coordinate 49,837,654 of OX123194.2, read as the reverse complement.
TGTGTGGTTTAAAATTGTTAAAGCAATTGTTATAAGCATTGTGTATTGCCTAATATTTTTTTTATTATTATGTGTCAATATAGTATCACTTCTCATAGTGATATCAGGTCCGTGCCCAGCATTGGGACAATATATACTTCTCATAGTAAGAAGAGGTACGTGCCCAGCAATGGGACAGTATATACACAGGGCTGATGATGATAACAGTATAATAATAATAACGATGCACAAGGAAAACGAATTATACATGCGCATTGCTTGAATTTTATTCTAGCTATGATGGAATAAACAAAAAATTGCATTTATTAAGTCAGTGCAGACATTATACTTTTTTCATGTGTAATATGTATTATAATCATTACAACTTCGCTTCCATTCTAACTTCAGAGGTTTATATAATTAAAAAGAACTTTATGACGTCTCAATAAGCGTTTATATCTCTCTAAAGTCTTAAATGACTTCATTATTAGTTAATAATGAACTCACTTCAGGCTTTTATGGAAGGTTCCCCAAGCTATATCTTCAGATAATCACGGCTTCTCATAGATACGCAATAAAAATCTTTACTGATACTTACCAAGTTTATAACTGCGGTAGAGGAGAAGGATTACAAGCAATATCGCATAGGTTAGTGGGAGTCTAGTGTTGGCCATTTACCCCTATAAAACAAAGTTCAACCCGTAGCTCGCGCACGTTTTCCCTATTTTTTACAATCGAGTTGGGTTACCAAGATACTAGTAAACATGTTGAATAAAATATAAGTGTGATAGAATCTTTAGTTTGCCCGATACGCACCACAAAAACGTTTCACGTGTTGTTATGCGGAAGGGTCTTTTGATCTATGAATGTTAACCAATTTGGATCGTAAAAGGAGCCAGTGTGTGATTCCGTATAAAATTTATTTTCGTTTACTTTTTCGATATTGATCAAAATCGTGTTATTTTTATACTGACTGAGTTTTGCTACGGGCTTTTTTTTTAGACTAGAAAGTTTCAGGTTAAACTAAATATATATAGAAAAACTACATGAAATATTATTTGTATACTACTTTCACAATTATGGTGAGAATGTATTGTTTTAAACGAATAAAGTATTTTTGTTAGTTCTTTCACTGTACCAATCATTAAGTTTAATAATAATAATTCTTTATTTAGACAACAAAGGCCCATTCGAAAGTGTTAGTTACATAGGTACTTACAAACTAATGTTATTATAAGTTAATAATTTATGGATATAGCTTTTTAGTTCTATGGATTAATGTCAATTTAAGTCATTACTCTGTTAAATAACTCAAGTCCTATTATCATAAATTAATTACCTAGACACGATAGCTATTAGTTCAAATAGCGAGCGGGCCTCTGCTTTATCCAAATAAAATAGTAAAAAGAATCAAAGTTAACGTTGCATTTATTTTTTATTATTTCTTTATAGACTCACGCCTGTATCCCCGAAGGGGTTGGCAAAGGTGTAATATTACACCCACATTTTGCCAGGATTTGTCATTTGTCATTTCTTAGGTCCCATGTAATAGGGGGCGAGTCCATCGCTGTTACCGGGCACAACTTTACTCATGGTTTACTATTGTTTAACAAAAAACGTATGACAAAAGATCATTTTACAAACAACGTTTGAAAAACGAATCATTTGACAAACTTTCATTTCGCAAACATATTACTTTAAACCCATCATTTGACATAATACAGGTTTCGCAAATGTTTTATTTAGAAAACAATTAAAATGTTAAATAATTCTTTTAAAAATAATCATTTGACTAAATAATTCGTTTGCCAAATTGGTGATTGTACAAAAAGTTAGAAGATAAATTATTCGGGTTTAAAAATAACTAATTTCTAACCAATACTTACGCGAAATTTTGAAAATATTTAATTGCATGGTTGCAATTTTCATCTTGGACAGATTATTTATAGGCAATTAATAATTTTGTATTAATACTAATTCCATAGAAACTTAAGTCTTTAAAAAAAATACACACTACCTGAATTAAGCGAAATAATTAGAATTCGGTTCTGGCACACGCCGGCCGCTGCCGCGGCACGCTCGCTTCGCTCGCTCAGCTCGTGCGTTGTGGTCGCAGTTCTAACCTAACCTAACCAGCCATTATTTCAGTTGACCCTACACAAAGATTGTTGTACTAACGTAGATTTTGGTTAGTAAAATATTTACGAGGCAATGTATTTAGTCAAATGTTATTTATGCTTTACGTTGTTTTGCCAAATAACATGTTTAAAAAAATAATCAATTTGTAAATTAATGTTTTACCTTATTAACTTTTTTATAGTAAATATATTGTCTAATGAGTACTTCATTAAACAATAGTTTGTAAAATAATAAATTAATCAAGTATGATTTTGTCAAATGTTATTTGTCAAATGAAAATTTTTCATTTGTTTTTGTCAAATGATCGGACACCACAACTCATACTACCAATGAAGACAACATATGGACATAATTATTGGGCATATCTAATAGCATGCCTCGAGGCTATATATGAATGCAAAATTATAGAGAGTAACTACTGTAAACTGTTTTACACTTGGATAATAAATTTTAAATTGCGATTTGACACTCACTGAAGACTCAACATGCCCTTTAAAAAATTAAACTTTAAAATATTGAATGTCGGCATGAATTGCCGGTTTAAAAAAGAACACACGTTAGTGATAAAAAGGGCATAGTCAAAGAATAGGGTAGTGAGTAAATACAAATTCATTCATTTTAGTGATGTTACTGTTCAAAACAAAACTCATGCCAAAGAACTCTGATAACAGACCAGGGACACTCACGTGTAGACTCTGCTAATAATTGGCCTGGCTTTTATAAATTAATTCAGCTCAAAATAGAGTCCTAATAATAATCCAATTTAGATAATTTAAACATCGTACGACACGCACTAAATTCAGATTATTATATGTATAAGTAGCCTATTTCAAACAAACAGCTGTGAGTTTGTGAATAAACTTTACAGGATATAGTCAAACATCGTCAATATTTATTTACTCGTATATCCAAATAAACTGTTAACTTACACGTCATAAAAACTGGGGTCAGTTGATATCGTATGATGTTCAAACGTGTGACGTGAAAATGAGCTTGATCTTTTTTGCCCGTCTCGGTTCTATACAAAAAGGATGTATCTCTTTATAAAGATGACAGTTCAGGTGAAGAAGATTTACGAGAAGTGAACTACTAACTACTCGGTGACCAACGAGGAAAACTCTACATGTGACTAACTTTCTTACATACAGAGTTCGTTGATCTGATGTTTATACAACAAAAATAAAATACTAAGTATTTAGTTACAACTGCAACAATAAATTCAGGTCAAGATGAACGAAGACAAATCATGTGTATAACAAATACAAGAAAGCTTCGAGATTAACCGTACTACATGCGAAGTATTTTGTTGTTTAAAGAAAATTAAATGTAGTTAATATCTCTAGTAATTCAGTTAGTTAAGAAAGAACGAAAAACAAAATAAACCGATACCATAAGAAACTTAACAAGTTGAACAGGCTAGCCGTGGTTTTGTGTTCAAGTTTAAGCACACACACCATTTCAAATCAAGTTTTTTTTTCTCACCAAAGTTTGTCGATATAAGGTTGACATTTTTTGTGCCATATGAAAGACCTTAGTGAAACCGCAACTAAACTTTTTATAAAAAAGTACGTATAGCTGAACACACACACACACACACAAATTGCAGTCATAGTTAGAACACAGATATTGACAATGACAAGTTAAATAATTTGGGGATGAAGGAGACATAAGAATAGAAAAGAGGGTAGTGAGAGCACGCAAACTGCGACGATGACGGATAAAATTCAATTTCAATTGGGAACGGTAAGCAGACACATAGGCATACTTGCGGTGATTGAAAACGAATCGAATGCAGTTATTGAGAAGACGGTCGAGTTTGTTGAGAAGATCTGCATTCAGGTCATAGTAGCATACGTCACCATAGTCGATTAATGGGAAAATCAAGGTCTGCACAAGCATTGTCTTGGTCTTGGATTGGAGCAAGTTTTTGAGGCGGTGAAGAATCCGTAGGGTGCCGGTTACCTTTTGACTCACCTGGGTCACTTGAGTTCGCCAATTAAGTGTGGCATCCATATGCAGCCCTAGATTTTTAACAACAGCGTACCAATCTATGCCCGTGCCGTTGTATGTTATGGTTGGAACATAGATTGCGTCTTATTTTCGTAATTAACCTTGGCTGCCCAAGACAATGGCCGGACTTTTATTTGGATTTACAGTCAGCCCGAACTTTTGAGTCCAATTTTGTATCTCAGCCAGATCCCTGTTAACCATGTCAATTGCCGTAAACAGCGACTCCACGTTTACCTGGGTATATATCTGCAAGTCTTCGGCATACGAATGGTGAGAACACTGAAGATTTTTATTTATGAGATTTATAAAAATGGAAAATAACAAGGGAGAGAGAATACCGCGTTGAGGGACACCAGCTTTAATGTCAGCCCATCTTGAGTATGACTCGCAAAGGTGTACCGACTGCTAACGCCTTCGAAAATATGTTGAGAACCAATCCAGAGCTCTGGGTAAGATAGGAGAGGACTGATAACAGGAGGTCGTCACTGACACTATTGAAGGCATTGGAGAAATCAATTAGAACCAAAACCATAACTTAAGAGTTTTCAATGCCGTCTCGAATATCGCCAGTCACTTTGAGGAGAGTGGAAGTAGTTGTTCAAGGACTTATGAAAATAGTCATTGCTTATTCACAATTTTATTATATTTACCCTGAAAGTGAGTTTCAGATTGTCGACTATCGGCCGGTTTCTGAATTGAGAATTTCGTGTTGAGGACAATTTAAACACTAATTATATACTACTTAATCAATTTTCTGTTTCACAAAAAATTGTTTTGACACATTTTGAGTATTTGTGCTTGTAAAATCTAAAATTTGACACAACATGTGATCAACTCATGATCAACTCCATATCAACTCTATATTCGCGTTTCTGAAAACATTTGACATTTGTCAAACCTCACTTAGCACTGATAAATTGAGAAAAAAATAATTATACAACTTAGGTCTTTTATCCCGTGATCACGAGTAATATGACAGCCAGTATGTCAAAATATCCACAGTACGGTTGCTAAGCAGCGGTTACGTCATACTGACGTCTACACAACAAGAAGGTCGTTAAACAGAATTTATAGAAAAAAGGTTCAAAGACTATTCAATATTTGGAAAAAATAGATTACAACATTATTAGGAACAAATCGAAGGGTTCGAAAATATAAATAAGACATTTTCGTGTTAAATCAATCCAAATAATTACGCTGTGGCCTCCATGGAGGTATAATTCTATATACCTCCATGGTAGCCACCATGGAGGTATATAGAATTATACCTCAAATATACCTGGCCACAAATATTTTGTATTGAAATAAAACAAACTGACTTTGACATAACATACACGTTCCGTTTTCACTAAGATACCGAATTGAACAAATTCAACAAACTGTTCATTAAAATAAAATAATCGTTGAAATAATTTTAAATACAACTTTATTTCGACTTTTTATTTGTTTCCGTATAAAAATAATTAACTGACAAGTGTGCTGCTTTGTAACATGTAAATTAATACGAATTTATGGTTAGTACCGGTTTTTTTACTTGTATTGGAACGTACTAGTATTGTTCGGTTTAAGTTATTCATGATTTGAAGAAAACTCATTTGAAAGTGCTTTGAAAAAATATCACTCTGACCTGTGAAACAGAAAAAACTTAAGTTGACTTCAACTAGTTCAGAATTTTTCAACTGATGAAAGCTGACATTCTCAATTCAGAAACCGGCCGTATTTCTTGTTATTTTTAAAACCCTTAATTGTGATAATTTTACTTAGAACTTCGTTATATAGACCAAAATATTTATTGGATACGTCCATGTGAATATTATCATTTAGTGCGTAAGGGATGAGGACATGTAATAATTGTTTTCAAAATACGTTATAATATATCGCAGCCAGATCACTAAAAGATAATGTGTACGAGCAAACTCCTAATGTTTTTGGAAGACCTATACAAGACACAAAATTAAATAAACGAATAAAAACTTCGCATTTATGTGTATGGCCGCTTATTTAATTTTATGTTGTTGCTTCGCAGTCGTGCATGAAATGTTAAAATAAATCACGCTTTTCAGTTTGTAATTTACGGGTACCAGAGTTCAGAGGACTTTCAGACGGATCATCAACAGCAGCCAGCCTATATCAGTCCACTGCTGGTTGTGTGCCTCTCCTGTGGTACGAAAATGAACTCAGTTTTCAGCTTTCCTCCGCCAGTCTCAGTAGGCTGCTCTAGGAATATCATCGCGTCATGGACTACACGGTGCGCCACACTAAGATTGCTGAGTCGCGGTCGCCACTAAAGAATCTGTTGATTTATATATCATTGTGGCGCCAATTTCAAATTTTCTCCTCGAAGCTTTTCTAAGACTCAAACATAGGTAGATTGCCGATGTTATAGTTGAATTGGTTTGACAAAGGTTTATGTTCTTTTTAAATATTAGAGTGTTTGAAAGTGTATTTTTTTATTAATATACTAACAAAAATTTTGTTATAGCCACAAGGTAGCATGGCCTTAGTTAAGGTTGGGTTCCGTTATAACAACGCTCAGACACATGAAGTAGCCTCAAATCACAGCTCAGAATGCCGTCAGGTTATTTAAAATGACAGTCTTATACACCCGAAGACCAGGCAACGTCGACATTGACACACTTCGAATAGAGACCCTTTATACAGCGGGTTAGCAGCCCTACGCTATTAACCCCACTGTACAGGGAATGCTTAATGCTAAGGGACTTATCTAACTTATTTACCTACACTATCCTAGCGTATTACCCTATCACTTACAATATCCTATCCTAGTTACCCTAACCCTAATTACCTTTATGTATATGCTAAACCTATCCTAACTTTTACCTAGCGTATAATGCGTATAGGCTTAGTGCTCTGTGGTATTTTGTGATACAGACTAGCACTTATACGCACCTACTACTAAGGTCTGAACCGACTATAATTATTTTGAATTACTGAACACGAAACGAGTGACGGTTTCTAGGTACTTGTTGCCCGCCCAAAGTCTCCAAGAGAAGTGATAGTTGTCTTGCTCCGTTGAACGTCAACCGTCACCCCCCCTCCCCCAGCCCTACCATACGTATTTGTATATACTTATATAGATAGGTGCGGGATATCTACCTTCGGAAACCTATGATGACAGACGGACTGTGGGTAGGAATCAGGTACGGTGGAGATGGTTTTCTGACTGCCAAATTGACAGACTCATCAAGCTGATCAGGTACTGGTGGCTAAAGATGCCTTGGCCACAGTCAGAGGTGTAGGAAGGTTAATGAGTCAAAATCGGAGTAAACTTGAATGATTTATTTCTTAAACTACATGATCTTATATATCGCTGCTTCAATTCAAAACTACCATAAACCTAAATAACACTTTTTTACAGCAGAGCTAATCAAAGAAAAAAATACTATATTTTGTCTAATTCTTCCTTATTTTTAATTAAATTATATGCATATTATATATTGTTAGAAGCATATTTTTAAGCAGCATTAAACGTTTTCATTATTTTAATAATAAACGTAATGCTAGAGCAGATATAAGCATATAAGTTACTTTTGAATATAAATAACATGTTTAACATATACGAAATATGGAATAAAACAACCATAAGTCAAAAAAATAAATGTATTAATCATGTTTTGCTATAAAACTTTATAGCTAGATAATAAAATCACCATGTAATATAATAATATTACAAAAATGCTATCAAAAACTTAAAAAAATCAAAGCTTTTCTCAAAATAACAAATAAAAAGCTTTCTTATACTCTTAACTTTTAAATCAACACCAACTATTAAAATGTTGTAAATGCAATTACAAACATTTATGAGATCACAACCATTTGTAAATATGTACTTAATAAAATGTATTTGTTTATATAAACATATGCTTAAAATTTTAAAATCTTTAAATAATCATAATCATTTATTAAATTGACCACGCTAATTATCAAAACTAACATAAGTTTTTCAAAACTCAAAATAAGGCAGAGATATTGTAGAGAAAATGTTAAAAAAATCTAAACAAAATTATTTATCGCTATTTCGCTAATTATTAATTATTTATCGCCATCATAAACGCTTTCTGGAATAACTACGTTTGGTACACTTTTTAAACATTCATCATCAAGTAAAGACAAATTGGAACTGTGTTGACTGTCAGGATTAGAATTACTGTCAAAAGATTAATTTAGGTAGGTACATCTGTTTCTTCCAACATTGAACAGTTAGTTTGCGGATATTTTCCCAAAACTTGAACATTTTCGCCATTATTTTTACTGTTATCTCTTACCATGTTGAGTGTTCTATGTACTCTTCTACTCATTCTGTAAACAAAAAATAATAATGTAATGAGGCTAAGGTTGTAGGGGCTGGGTGGCTTTGGTACGTATAGGTCACACAATACTTAAGATCCAGCCGCCGATCTAAGCCGCCTCCTCAAAAGGAGCCTGGAGTTCTTAAAATTATTAAACTTCCTACTAGTAAACAAAAAATATAAAATTAATAACTTTAAAATTAAATTAATTTATTTAAAGTTAATACCTACGAAATATTATAAGGCAGTGATAGCCTAGTGGAGATACCAACAGACTGCCATTCAGAGGGTATTGGGTTCGAATCCAGGGCGCACACCAATGACTTTTCGGAGTTATGTGCGTATGAAATTGCTAATTATCGCTTGCCCCGTGCCTCGGAGAGCACTTTAAGCCGTCGGTCCCGGTTGTTATGAAGATTTTTGACAGCCGTTATAGGGCGTCAGTACCTTCTAAATAAACTGACACTAGTTTCAACCATGGAATATCGCTATCCGTTCGGGTTGCGGAGGCAGACAGGCAGTCGCTCCGTGGAAAAGCTAATATTCAGCCAAATCCGGTTAGACTAGTAAGCAGACCCCAGATTGAAACTGGGATAACGCTAGGAGGATGATGACCTACGAAATATTAGTAATATAAGCCTCGGCGCAAACGGGCCACCGACCACAGCCAACGGTGGCTGGCGCGCGCCACCTCCTTTAATAAACAATGAAACGTGAATGGGTGCCACTGGCCACACGTGCCGCACACGTTCAATACAAAATGTATGAAAAATCGTGTGAACTCCTTGTCGCTGGCCATCGGTGGCTATGTCGGTGGCCTGTTTGCGCCGAGGCTGGTACAATAAGAATATATACATACATACATAGACTCACGCCTGTTTCCCCGAAAGTAGGCAGAGGCATATTAAACGCCCACTTTTCGCCAGTGTTTTGATCCCACGTAATAGGTGGCGAGCCTATTGCCGCTTATCGGCATATTTTGTTTGCCAGAGCCTCGTCTGTTGATCAGCAGGTGCACCACTTGCAGGTGAGGTTGGCTTGGGACCCTAAGTTCTTGGTGGGAACCCTATGCACAATAAGAATAGCAGGTTAGCTAAAGACGATCAGCGAGTTAATTGCCTAATCTTAAGTTGACGCATTGGGTTATCACTTTTATTGTAAGTTAAATTTTATTTGGGTATTATGACAGCACTAGGTTTAAACCAACGTAATATATCAAAACGTTTTACCAATTCATAAATGGGCTTCAAGTTAAATACATTTTCGAGCGGGCGAGCAGTGTAGTAGGTGAATGCGCGCGATCAAACGTGTGGCGCATCCCGTACAGAGGCTCAGACCACCTCGTTCCGTTGTATGATTGCGTGCGTGAAAGTGCGTGCGTACACGGCGCCACCGGTGACTCACGCGTAGGTACATTCAAACTGGTGGCGGCCGATTTGTATGAAGCTATCCCACTATTTCTATTGTACTATGCTATACGTAAAAATATACCTACAATTTTTTAACTGACAATACATGCTAAAGTGATGTATCTCGAAACATGGCTTCATTGAACAATCTATGTATGTTAACAACTCTCATAAAATAAAAGCAAAACAAGTGTATTCCTAAATACGGTCCTTTTGATTTGAAATGATACTTCGAAAAACTTGATCTGTTTTTTTCAAAATTAACTATTTTTAAATACCGTAAATTTAGATTAAGTAATTTAAATGCAAAACGAACACATTGTCTCATAAGTTAATTTTGATCAAAAGATTTAAGTTCATATAAGTATATTTTCTGTGCAAAACAAACAGTTTTGTAATATGGTTCTTTTGATTTAATAATTGTGTCATACTTACGTGAATCCTTTTTTCGAAAGTGGAGTATTCCGAAATATGGTCGTCTTCTGTATAAAATTTAGTAACAACACAGTAAAATTTTTGTGATATGGCACTTTTGCACAAAAGAAACGTGCTTTCACTTCAGTTGTCGACGCGCAACTGACAATATGGTAGTTTAGATCATATTGAGCGCGTTCAAAACGAAAATTCAAAAGTAACGGTTGCATTGTTTGTGTACTCCACAATGCAAAATCAATGGGTGTCTTTTTTAAATATAAAATTATAAAGGGTTATGATTGTATTTTTGAAATAAAAACTTTTTTGCATTTTTTTATTTGTGGTAGTTTTGAATTGAAGCAGCGATATGTCGGCGGGTTGCTTGATTTTTGGCCGGTATCAACACTCCACAGTTTGTTATACGTTCACACCATATCAAATTAACAAAACTGACTATAATTATTTTGGATTACTGAAACGGACGGATTTGAATTTACATCTGCTTCGACTTAAACCCGGGGAGTATAATACTTATTAAAACTTATCCAACACTCCACAACACCGAATTACTCCACTCACCTCCGTGTGAGCTTCGTCCAACACACATTTGGCTCAGTTCTGTCTCCTTTTGCTTGCCTATAAGTGGAAGCAAAATCGAGGACTAAACAGCAGCCCCAGACAAACACAATCTACAGACACACTTCACAATTACTACACTGTTTATTCTTGTCTGTAATATATTTGTGAACTTTTCTGTGTTAATAAGTTATTATTGGTTTAAACCTCTGTACTTACTTGTATACCTACTTACATTTTATTTAAATAAGTTGATTAAGTACATACATCAGCTGAGATATTTCAATAGAAACCTTGTAAAAATATTAGATAATTACTTTTAAGTATTCAAATTACCTAAATCTGAATTTCTTAGTTTTACAATTAATTAAGTAATTTATTTTATTCACATACCCACTATTTTCTTTTGTAACTTTTCTTATTTATTCTCTCTAAGTCTATTCAATAATACTCAAGCCCCATCACATCTCTTCTTTTCATCAGCTCAGCTTTTTTTTCATCTTTTTTTAGGTAATTTGTAATCCTTGACAATGTCTACATATGGGTAGACATTGTCTGACTCGGAAGGCAACGGCCAAGGAGACGGAAAATAAATTAAGAATAACTCTGGCTGAGTTAAAGAAGTACAAAGACGACAATAGTCAACTATTAAGGGAACGCGTTGACTGTGAAGAAGAAATAAAGATTGTGAATGACCGAATATCTGAGCTGAAAACACAACTCACGGAGCTGCATATAGAGTATATGGATGTCTTAGATCAACGGGAGAATCTACGAGAAGAAGTTAGGTGTTTCAGCAGCTGCGACCAAATTTACTCCAGACAACTCAGCCGCAATGCGGAGTTAGAAGCTAGTCTCAATGAGGCTTATGGCAGAATTTCAACTCTAGAAGACACAATTGCGGCTTTTAACAGTACTGCTACTCACAACTTATTCTCTGAGCTCCTGGGTGACAAAATTAATGTGCTAAAAGCTCTTAAATGTAACTGTTTCAAAAAATGTCTTAGTAAGAATAAATTTAGAAAATTGTTTAAGTTAAATAAATTAATTAAGAAACTTAGATCTGGTCCTAAATGGTCTACCAAATTGAGTCAGTATGCACAAGATAACTGTAAATTAAATAAAGAGTGTGAGTCTCTTTTATTTAAGCTTGAAGAATCTAATGAAGAATTAGTTTCTGGTAGGTTGTTATACGAACAACACTCAAGTGAGTTGCAAGCACAAATATGAAATTTACAAGCTCAACTCACTAGGATTATAATGGAATACCAGAATGAGACTCATGAGTACATTTTAAAATATGAAGAAATTTCAAGAGTTGGTCGGGAAAATTTAAAACAACTAATCTCATTATCCAACTCTAGTTATTACTGTTCCACTTGTTCAACTAAGTGTGCGACTACACCTGCTGAATCAATAGAATTGAATGCACCTGGATGTCAGTATAATACACAAAACAAACTACATCCAGTAAATGCTGACAGTAAGATCGTAATAATTTTTTCAGACCAACTGGGAGTGGGTTTAGGTAGCTTAATTGATCATCACACTGAGCGACCAGTACAGAACTTTTGTTCACCTGGAGCTCAATCTTCTACCCTAGTTGATAAGATTAAGAATGCAGACTTAAATGCACAAACTACTGTCATCATATTGCATGGTGACAGCTCATTAGTTTCCAAAAACAGTCTCATACAATTAACAGACTTAATGATAGACCTTAGCACAAAAATAGGATGTAGCTTTATTATTTGTGCATTGCCTTATTCATATGCTCTCACAGATGAACAAAACAGGCAGATAGGTAAATTAAATTTATTATTATACAATAAGACATGCCATAGTGACAGTATTTTATTTTTTGACACTAATATTTTTATTACTTATTTCTTTTTAACGAAAGATACTATGTATCTTTCTTATGTAAATAGGCGACAACTTGCTAAATTATAAGCATTTAATTTATATACTGACAGGAGTACTAATAGAGTACTTAGGAATTTGGTAGATAATAGTTATACCAATAGTAGTATTGACAGATCTATTAGTTTAAACTATTATATATATATATATATATATATATATATATATATATATATATATATATATATATATATATATATATATATATATATATGAGACAACAGATAGGCATTCATGTATTTTAAACTTAGTTCATCAAAACATACAAGGCCTATCTGGCAAAGATTTAGAAATAGATTTATTTTTAAATAAACTTAAGATTGATATCTTATGTATTACGGAATATTGGTTGCGAGGTGACCAATTACTATTTAACAATCAACATAACTCAGTTATAAGTGCATTCGTAAGAAAGAAGGCTAGTCGTGGTGGCTCTCTAATATATGTATGTAATAGTTTGAAATGTAAAGAACGTAAGGATATAGCTAAACTTTCTATCGAGCGCACTGCTGAGATTTCTGTTGTTGAGCTTGAACGACATATTATAATGTGTGTGTATTGACCACCACAAAGCGACTTTACTCAGTTTCAAAGCATTATCGAGAATGTTTTAAAACAGATCATTTCGAGTAGGAAGTTTATAATCGTATGTGGCGATTTTAATGTCAATTTGTTAGAAAAAGCACCAATTTGTACTAGGTTAGTTAGCTTATTTATGTCATTTAATTTAAATGTTTTGTTCTCTGAACCAACCAGAATAACCTCACATTCTTCTACATGCTTAGATAATGTTTTTTGCAATTGGCTTTATTTAAGTAAGGCTCTTTGAACTGACTTGACATCGAATCACTGCGGGCAAAAGGTTGTAATTCCAACTAAAACAACCCCTAAAGTACAAGAAATTACATGTACTCGAACACTTTAGTAATGATGTTGCTGCCAAGATCTCCAGTATTGACTTAACCGTTGATGATCCTGATGAATTATATAATTGCTTATTTAACACTATTAAAGATGTGTACAATAAAAAATTTAAACAAAAGACGTTTGCAAGGAGCATTAAAGGAAATTTTTGTGATTGGACAACAGTAGATATATACAAAAGTAGAGCTAGGTTGTATGATCTATATGGTATGAAGAAATACAATTTTAATCCTGAATTTATTCAATATGTTAGAAATTATTCAAATGTTTTCAAGAGTACATGTGCTTTAGCCAAATCATTATATTTAAGTGATCAAATCAAAGAATCCAAGAACAAAATTAAAACTACTTGGAACATAATTAACAATGAGACTGGTCGAGCTAAATTGGTAGATAACAATTATTATGAATTAAAATTTAATGGTGAAATAATTACTAAGAAAACTGATGTTGCTCAGACATTTAACAATTTCTTCATAAACATACCATTGAACACAACCAGCTGTCTAGATTCATGTCCAAACAAAGCAGAAATGTTGGTTAGGGGCAATGTGAATGAGTGTGATGTGCTTTTTGATTTTAAATATATTGACACCAATGACATACTGAAGGTATTCAAGACGCTCAACAATAAAAAATCTGTTGACTTATGGAGCATCTCTGTTAAACTTGTACAACACATTATTTCTAGCTTAGCTCCATATTTAGCTGCAATATTCAACAGATGCGTAGATACAGGGGTATTTCCTGATCTAATGAAACACAGTAAAGTGATACCATTATTCAAAAAGGGATCCAAGAGCGACCCTAGTAATTTTCGGCCAATTTCTATCTTGCCTGCTATTAGTAAAATTTTTGAAAAGATTATTTTGCATCAACTAGAGAGCCACTTTCACACAAATAATTTATTTCACATTGAACAGTATGGCTTCACTAAGGGTCGCCCCACCGTTGATGCCGGTGTAACTTTGTTAAAGCATATTTTTAATGCTTGGGTAAACTCGAAGGATGCCATTGGTGTCTTTTATGACTTGTCAAAGGCATTTGATCGTGTGAAACATAATACACTTTTACGTAAATTGAAACATTATGGTATTAGAGATACCGCACTCAATCTTGTTGCCAGCTAACTTAGAGATAGAATTCAGTATGTAATGTTAATTGGAGTAGGTTTCTAGGTTTGCCAGTAGGAATGGGCGTTCCACAGGCATCTATACTCGGTCCATTTCTTTTTTTAATATATATTAATAATTTGCCCTTCTTTGTTCAAAATGTATATGATTTTGTTTTGTTTGCCGACGATACGTAATTTTTAAAGTTGATCGTAATTCATGTAACTTTGATAGCGTCAATAACACTCTTGCACAAGTATTAGATTGGTTTTCGACAAATAATTTGGTACTCAACTCTAGCAAAACCAAATGTGTTTAATTCTCTTTACCTAACGTCAAAAGTGTTCCTACGAATATAATTTTAAATAAGGAAACAATTCAACTAGTCGAATCAACTGTATTCTTAGGTCTAACTTTAGATTGTAAGCTTCAGTGGGGCGCCCAGATAGCCTGTCTCGCAGTCAAACTTAGTTCTGCAGCGTTTGCAGTTAGAAAAGTAAGGGAATTCACAGATATAGATACTGCTAGATTAGTTTACTTTAGTTATTTTCACAGCGTTATTTATCTTATGGTGTTATGTTATGGGGTACGGCTGCTGATATACAGACTATTTTTGTCATTCAAAAGAGGGCCATACGTGCAATTTATAAGTTAGGTGCTAGAGATACTTTACGTAATAAATTTAAAGAAGTAGATATATTGATAGTTGCATCGCAGTATATATATGCTAACTTAATGTACATTAAGAAAAACTTTGTTCTATACCGCAAAAATAGTGATTTGCACAAAGTGAACACAAGGAATAAGCATAAACTAGTGGGAACTAACTACCGTTTACATAAAGTTCATAACTCATTTGCGGGAATTGGTATACGATTTTTCAACAAATTGCCTACTGAAATAATGAATTTACCCATGCACAAATACAAACGGACAATTAGGAACTTTCTTTTACAGAGGGCTTACTACACTATTAAATAATTTTTAAATGATAAGACACCATGGGGATGAATTAAGACTTGCTTAACTCACGATTATTTTCATTTCTGACCATATAACATAATTGTTATATAAATTTGTTAAATTCTCGTTTTGATAAGGGACATGTTAAGTGGAGGTGCCTCGTGAACACATGATTTTGCAGGATTTGGATATTTATATGATTTGTTGAATGTAGTTTAACATTAATTATCCCTGATCATATCATTGTTTACTTGTCACCTTCATAATTTTTTTTAACCTATCGGTTGCTGATACATCCATACTACTGAGCTATAGTGTTTTATTATTGTAGTATTCGCATGTTT
The DNA here is from genome assembly GCA_944739405.2 of Euclidia mi. Classification (NCBI taxonomy): domain Eukaryota; kingdom Metazoa; phylum Arthropoda; class Insecta; order Lepidoptera; family Erebidae; genus Euclidia; species Euclidia mi. The sequence goes on along the minus strand of OX123194.2, from coordinate 49,821,551 downwards.
TGCTTTATTTTATTTTTTCTTTCATTTATTTCCAATCAATGACGCCAAGTATTTTGGCTGTGTCAGCAATCATGGTACCACAAACTGTAAAATTAAGATTCTGTTTTTAAAAGAGTGGCATAAGTTTCTTCCAGGCTCTTCTCATAGCCCTACCATCCCGAACCTGGTTGTAAAAAAAAGAGAATTGACGTTCATAAGCGTTGCTTTTGTAACCAATATGAATAAATGATTTTTGAATTTGAATTTGAACACGAAACGAGTGACTGTTTCTAGGTACTTGTTGCCCGCCCGAAGTCTCCAAGAGAAGTGCTAGTTGTCTTGCTCCGTTGAACGTCAACCGTCACTCCCCTCTTCAACTGTAGCGAACGTCACACTAGATTCTGTCGAAGCGCGCCATCTTCACACTTCCGTTTCGTAGTCAGTTGACGTCCGGTACGCATGACCATTCCGATATATACTACTCTTATCCTATGTACACACACACAACTTAACGTTTGTTTGCTGTGTGTGAAATATGCCATCTCAGCGGTATTATTTATTTATTTTTATTTAAATACGCTTTATTGCACACCAACATAGATATATATATATACATTTTATAAAGTGACTTAAAACTACGATAATGCAATCGGCGGCCTTATCGCCTGGGCCGATCTCTTCCCGGCAACCTTGAGATGGACAGGAATGATATAAATGATATAAGTATATACCTTACATGATGGTTTCTTAATCCCTACTAATATTATAAATTCGAAAGTGTGTATGTATGTATGTATGTATGTTCCGTTTTCACGCGAAAACGGCTGAACCGATTTTATGGAAATTTAATATAGAGATATATTGTACCATGGAGACGGATATAGGCTACCATAAGTTGTAAAAATTAAACTGGGAGGGATTGTAGGGAGGATAGAAGTTTGTACGGGAGAAATTTTCCTCTTGGAAGTAAAAACGCATGCGCGAATAATTGAGTGCTGCGCATGTGCTATCTGTCAGTACTGTCACATCATACATATTGTCATATTGTGCAAATTGATTATATTGTTCGCATATCTAAACTAATAATTATATACTACGCTCAAACTTTCTCTACCTACTAAAATTATAAATGCGAAAGTGTTTATACATATCTATATATTGGACATGTATGGAAACATGGCTTTGACATTTGTCATGGATACTGACCGAGCTACTTTGTACCCTATAGAGCTTCTGACTCTTTAGAATAATTAGTAGTGTCTTCACACAACTGGAGACTGAAAGTAGATAATATGTGTTACCCCGAATTTAACGCGCGCGAAGCCGCGGGCAAAACCTAGTTTAATATAATTTATGAACAAAATGTGTTCCGGTAAATACTCACATTGGATGAAATGGCATGTACGTTTAAAAATCATAAAGCAAAAACACATTAATATTTGCATCAGTAAACATCATTTGGCTGAGATAATGATTGTTTAATCGAATTATGTATATAAATAAAAAACAAGCAAAATTAAGTGAAATAGTTTAAATAATAATAATAATAAAACCCGTTCATCATAACACACTCATCATGGGCTAAAATAGAAGAGCAAGAGATGGAGAAAATTGAACCAATGCCATTAATAGTAATTGATAAAGACGATGTAACTTTCGCAATAAAAAGAACTTTAAACTGGAAGGCACCGGGGCCTGATAAAATACAAAACTACTGGATCAAATATTTTACATCAACACACCAACACATAGCAAACTCATTAAATGAATTGGTTAAAAATCCGAAAGACATACCTACTTTTCTAACACAAGGAGTAACCTACTTAAAACCCAAAGATAGAGACACTACAAACCCAGCCAAATACAGACCCATCACTTGCCTTCCCACCATTTACAAATTACTAACATCCATCATCACACATAAAATCAACTCACACATCTCAGTAAACAAAATTATTCCAGAGGAACAGAAGGGCTGCTGCAAAGGTTCGATGGGTTGCAAAGAACAACTGATCATAGATGCCGATATTCACAACCAAGTTAAACAAAATCACCGAAATCTATATTATTCATACATTGATTATCAAAAAGCTTTTGACAGCGTACCACACTCATGGCTACTTCATATTCTGAAAATATACAAAATCGATGAAAGTCTACTACAGTTCTTAAAACATGCAATGACCACATGGACCACAAAACTTAGTTTAAGAACTAACACCACTACACTTACTACATCACCTATCAAAATCTCACGTGGTATTTTTCAAGGCGACTCCCTTAGTCCTTTGTGGTTCTGTCTGGCCATAAATCCCCTTTCCAGAATACTGAATAACACTTCATAAGGATACACAATTGACAGAGACAATAAAATCAAACTCACACACCTACTATACATGGACGACATAAAAATATATGCAAGTAATAGACAAGAATTAGACCACCTTTTAACTCTAACAGAAAAATTTAGCACAGACATAAAAATTACATTCGGTACAGATAAATGTAAAATTAATAGTATAATTAAAGGCCAGCACAGTAAAACAAATTCATTCGATCTTGAACTACAAACAGGGACAATTGACAGTATGGAAGCTAGGGAAACATATAAATATTTAGGATACCAACAAAGTACATCAGTTAACCACACTGAAATAAAAAACACTTTAAAGGCAAAATATAAACAAAGACTCAATAAAATACTTCACACTCAGCTATCCGCCAGAAACACAGTAACAGCTATAAACACATATGCCGTCCCCATATTAACGTATTCCTTTGGAATAATTAAGTGGTCAGATACCGAACTTAATCAACTTAACACCACAACTAGAACAACATGCAATAAACATAACATTCATCACATACATTCAGCTGTACAAAGATTCACACTAAGCAGAAAACTGGGAGGCCGCGGTTTTATGGACATAAGAAACTTACACTACACTCAAATAGACAACTTACGCTCATATTTTATCAGAAAAGCTAACGACAGTACACTACACAAAGCAATAGTTAACTTATCCCACTCTGGAACACCCTTACAGCTAAACAACAATCAATTTGATCCCAAAACTAAAATCTTAAAAGAGGACCATAAGTTAGAAAGCTGGAAAAGTAAAGCACTCCATGGTAAATATCCGCACCAATTAGAACAAGATCATATAGACCGAACTGCATCAACTACCTGGCTCACTAAAGGAAACATTTTTAGTGAGACAGAAGGATTTTTTGTAGCTATACAGGATCAAGTCATTAAAACACGCAATTACTCAAAATATATTTTGAAAGAGTCAATAGAAACCGATAAATGCCGACTATGCCACCAATACACCGAACACATAGATCACATCACAGGGGGTTGCAGTGCACTCGCCAACAAAGACTACACACACCGCCATGACAACGTTGCTAAACACATCCACCAAAAACTTGCACTCAAACATAACCTAACAGAGACACACACACCATACTACAAATATAAACCTAGAAGTGTGCTAGAAAATAAGAAAGTTAAACTCTACTGAGACCGAGACATCATCATAGACCGCACTATCCTCAGCAACAGACTTGACATCACACTAACCGTAAAATCTACTAAAACCACCTACCTAATCGATATAGCTGTGCCCAATACAAACAATTTAAAACAGAAACACACCAAAAAGATTCAAAAATACATACTTTTAGCAGACAAAATAAAACAGATGTGGCACCAAGGAACGGTCAAAATAGTGACCATAATTATCTCCTCAACTGGTATCATACCAAAATCACTGCATAACGCTTTAAAAATTATAGATTTACACCCAAAAACATACACACAACTGCAAAAATCCGTTGTATTAGACACCTGCTCTATAGTTCGCCGCTTCTTAAACCCGACCTCACTCACACTTCAGAATGTCCCCAATAACACTAAGACTGCCATACCCGCAAATACGCAAAACATACCGCAAGCTTCAAACGAGACAGAAACAAATTATTCTATACCAAACACACAAAATCACTATATACAAATACACGACCGAACCAGAATACTTGGCTTAAGCCCGTACCTGGTTTAAATAATTAACCGACTTTTAGTCGAGATCAAAGAAAAATTCTGAACATGATAATAATAATAAAATAACCTAGCAATACGTCAACAAGAAAACGGAATATTTTCTCTTGGAAAATTTTATTTGTATATTATTTCATAATTTTGTGCCGTTATATATTTACAATATTACAAGGACTTCTTTTTATGATAAACATTATTACAAATCAAAGAAACCGTAAAATATATTAAGAAAATATTGCCAAAATATTATGAAGATGAATGACATATAATGTCAAAGGATATAAACAAACAGAAACTTGAGAAATGAGAATACAAATGAGAATACAAATAAAACCATGAGAAAATGTTGACAAGAGCAGCTGCTGCACGCCTGAGATCCCCGGGCTCGTCGCTCAGCTCCGCCTCACAGCCGCCGGCACCTGCATCAGCGTCGTCGGCGAGTGTTGAGGCGTCGAGCTCGTCGAGCGACGAGTATTTCTCTCCGCCGACGTCGCCACCACCTGTACGTTGGCGTGGGAGAGGCCGGCCACCGACACGCTTGGGATCCCGAGGCCCACCGGTCTCGAACAGGGCCCCCGCTACCGGTGGTGATGTGCACCGCATGAGATGGACAAGTTCAATGAATGAATACGTCATGCGGGCATATTTTGCGGCCACAGAGGGAGGGACTAACCTCAGGGCGTACCGTGATCGAATGCTGCCTTTGTTTCAGGCGCTTGAGCCAGCTGTCAACGTGTCAACACAACGGCTATCGGATCAAGTGCGGGCCATCCAGCGGTGTCCTCTGTTGGATGATACCGTGCTTGAGAGAATTCGCTCTGACGTGCGGAGAAGTCTCCCCATCACTTCTTCATCGCAAACTAGGACAGAGATTGCTCAACAGCAACAGCTTAATGTCGTCGATGAAGAGGTAGATGACGAGACTTCTCACGTAAGTACCCAGTACAGTGATCAGTTAAGGAGCACTTTGGAATGTGGTATTGGGGAATACCGATCCATGAATCCAAGTATTCGGCCTCGTTTGCCTCGGTTGCCCATGCATAAGAAAAACATAGCGCTAGTGAGTGCCTTGGATTCACTATTGTCAATCTATTTTGACAATAGTGAAAATCTCAGCGATACACAGTCAATCCTGTATTGTGCGGCTGTTACGGCATGTCGAGTAGCGGGAGTTAAATTTCCTGTAGATAATACCGCTACTCGACGGTCCGTTATGGTGCCAGCATGGCAACGCAGGATTGAGAGTCGTATCGCTGAGACTAGGGCACTCATTGGCAAGCTGTCATCTTTTAGAACCGGTAATACACGACCGCGAGTGATGCGCTTTGTGACTCGGGCCTTCGCGGGAACTGGTATCAGTTCTCAAGATTATTTGTCTCGAGTTACAGAGCGCATCGACTTTCTAAAACAAAAGCTTTATGCATGGGCAAACCGTATTCGGTGATATAAAAAAAGAGTGGATCGATATTGCCTGAATCGCACATTTCAGAAAGACGAACAGTGTGTGTACCGGGGATGGGAGCACCCTGATTCCTCGGCCAGTAATGGTGATGGGTGTCGACCAGATGATGATGCCACTGTAACATTTTGGCGCAGCATCTGGTCGATGCCCGTCAACCATGAAGAGGGTGATTGAATTGGGGATGTTAAGCGAGCATGTGAACGAATTCCATCTATGGAGACAATAAATATAATAACTGTCGACATAGCCAGTGCAGTCCGTCCTTTACAAAATTGGAAGTCAGCGGGACCGGACGGACTGCACAATTTTTGGCTTAAATGGCTCCGAAGTTCGCATGCTTGCTTAGCATCTCAATTTCAATCATCATTGGAATCAGAATCGCTGCCTGATTTTTTAACATCCGGCGTTACACACCTACTTTATAAGTCTGGTAGTACCACGGACCCCAAGAATTATAGGCCAATTACGTGCTTACCAACTTTATATAAACTTCTTACATCCATTTTGAGAATTAAATTATCTAAACATATATTTGATAATTCAATTTTATCTGTTTCTCAAAATGGATGTAAGAGTGGGGCTCGTGGTACTAAAGAGCTCCTTCTGATAGACATGGCCATTAGCCAACAGGTGCGCCGTAACCGGAAGAATCTATCGACATGCTGGATAGATTACAAAAAGGCATACGACTCCGTGCCTCATGCGTGGCTTTTGAGGGTGCTAGATTTGTACAAAGTAGATACAACTCTATGCACCTTCTTAAGGGCGTGTATGGGGCAATGGAGGACTGTATTGCCTGTATTGCGCTATCCAGGGTGTCGATCGACCTTGGGTTGCGGCGCTCCCATAATGATCGAGCGAGGTATATTCCAGGGTGACAGCCTGAGTCCTTTGTGGTTTTGCCTGGCCCTGAACGCTCTAAGTACCTTATTAGAGGCTTCAGGGCTAGGCTATCAGTTCAGGAGAGGAGGTCATGTTACATCTCAACTCCTTTTCATGGATGACCTGAAATTATTTGCCCCCAACAAATTCCAACTGACTGCATTACTTAAGGTAACTAAAACCTTTAGTAATTCTATCAGGATGGAATTTGGTGTGGATGTGAAGAGAGGGAAGATTATAGAATCTGCAGGGATACAACTCTTAGATTCCATACAACTTAGATCCCTCTCCCCGACTGAGACCTACAAATACCTGGGTATGTCGCAGTTTTTGGATATATCTGAGACTGACATGAAACAGACGTTGCAAGCTCGATTCTTTGGCCGCCTGAGAAAAGTACTCAACAGTCTTTTATAAGGTGGCAACAAGGTGCGGGCCTGCAACGGGTGGGCCATGCCAGTCCTAATGTATTCCTTCGGCATACTCAGGTGGACCCAGACTGAACTAGATGCCCTGGATAGAAAAGTCCGTTCAATGCTGAGTGCATCTCGTATGCATCATCCACGCTCATCGGTAATGAGGCTGTACATCCCGCGGAAATGTGGGGGTCGAGGCTTTTTATGTGCTAAGACCCTCCACAACCGCGAGGTGTGCAATCTCAGAGATTATTTTCTGCAGATAAGTGTGGATGTGCATCGTGATGTAGTCACAATTGATACCAGACTTACCCCGCTCGCTCTGGCTAAAGAGAACTGGCACAAACCTGCAGTACTTAGTACTGAGGACCGACGGGAAGTATGGAGGGACAAGGAGCTGCATGGACGATTCTACCGGGCCTTACATGGGCCCGATGTGAATTTTAAAGCTTCCATCTCCTGGCTGCGATTCGGTGATCTCTTTGGAGAAACCGAAGGTTTTGTCTTTGCAATTATGGGCGAAGTTGTCATGACAAACAACTACCGGAAGTATATTCTGAGTGATGGGACGGTTGACATATGTCGGGCGTGTCACCAACCCGGGGAATCCCTCAGGCATATAGTGTCCGGTTGTTCGAGTCTTGCCAACGGTCAGTATTTGCACAGACACAACCAAGTGGCCAGGATAATCCATCAGCAACTAGCCCTTAAATATAATCTCGTTGGTTCAGAGGTACCGTACTACAGATATGTGCCCGACCTAGTTCTCGAGAATGGTCGTGCATTGTTGTACTGGGATCGGTCTATCATTACAGACAGGACTATTGTAGCCAATAAGCCTGATATTGTAGTGATAGACCGAGCAGAGCGACTCGCAATGATAATCGATATCACCATACCGCATGACGGCAATCTCGTGAAGGCAGAAAAAGAGAAGGAGATTAAATATTTGGACCTAGCTCACGAGATTGTTGACATGTGGGATGTGGATTCGGCGATCATTGTGCCGATAGTCGTGTCGGTAAATGGGCTAATCGCCAAGAGCCTCGATCAACACCTAAAGAGGCTCGCACTAGGTAGCTGGATCAAGTCCTTGATTTAGATGGCAGTTCTTCTCGACACGGCACGCATCGTGAGGAAGTTCCTGTCTCTGAGGCCCTAACCACCGGTGGCTTGGTCCCTGTACCCGACACTGGTGGGTCTCCGTGGTCCCTTTTATATTTTTAAACGTTTTTTTTTATAAATGTAGTTTATGAATATAAAATGAATTATGAGAAGTATAATAAATAAAGTGAATAATAATAATAAAGAATGTTTAAATAAAGAGAATAATAATAATATTTATTTATTTCAGGTAATAAAACCCATACAGATATATACCTTACAGACTAACATACATACTATTATAATTTCTAATAATAATTTATTGACACAGGTCTGTTGTAGTTTACATCGGCGTGTTTCGCTGTGTGTTGTTGCGTAATCTTAATATATAAAATCCTTGCGTTACTGACTGACAGACACGCTACAGCCGAAACTATTGGGCGCAGAAAGCTGAAATTTGGCATGTATGTTCCTTGGGGACCGTAGGGGTGCACTAAGAAGGGATTTCCCGAAATTCCCACGGGATCGGCCAAAATGGGTAAATATACAAAAAAATGCAGGCGTAGCTGCTGGCGTCCTCTAGTCTTCCATAAAAACGTCGATAGACCATACCTTTCGGCCAAAACTCTTCCTTGAGGAACGTCTGGAGATGATTAGTCGGCACCCGCACCACGTACGACTTAAAGTTCGTGTTATGGAGCGACTCAAATCTCTCGACTCTCAAGGTCCAGTAAAAAAGGTTTGGTACTAGAATATACTCTTTTTGTCGCTGTGACAAAGCAGGCCTATTCAATTTGCCTAGGTGCCGTTAGAACTTGGTGGCGTGATAGGTTTTTCATGTAGCAGACTTTTTCGACGAGGTAGTAAAAAAATGTGACTTTCAATTTTATCTGCTATGAAAGTGTCATAGATATTTAGGTACTCATACTTGTATTCCGTATAATTATAGAAGTATGCTGGTGCTAGTAGGTATGATTTTAGTGTAACTTGAGCATCAGTATAAAATTATAGTTACTAAAAACTGTGCTTCTTTAATTCTTTCCATGGTCAAAAATAGCAAGATTTGTATAGCAACGGTCAGAAAGTAAAAGGTAGATGTATTTTAAATACATAGAAAAGTCACAAAAAATTGAGCATGGCACGGCTATATTTTTCTTTGTCTAGATGGGTAACCGTTCACCGTAGTTTCACTTTGCAACTGTGCACCTTATAATTGGGTTGGGGCCTGTGTCTTCGATTTTTACTGGTGGCGAGTTAAACCGAATTTACCATAATGTGGTATGGCATGTATGATCCGGTCCTGGCGGGAGGCATACGTGGTCTCTGCCTGTTAATGTTTGAACGAGGTCAATCACCTCTATACTGGTCCATCTTATGTAGAACAGAAAATGAAGAATTTTAGGACCTGTGCAAACCACGGTTTTTAAACGCGCCGTCGACGCGCGTTTCTAAAACGCGCGTCGACGGCGCGCTTTTATCCTACAGAGCAGTTTGTTGTCGTTTGTATCGATACAAACGCGCGGCACCGGCGCGTCTGTATCGATACACACGCGCGTTAGTATAGCGTTTCCTCAGATTATTAGAACAAAAGGCAGATGGAGCGCATTCATCAAAATGAGGCACGTTGACAGCTAAAGGAGGAATTGGCCTACTATACCACGCTGGCCTAACGGGTTGGTGTAGGGTTTGTATCAAGATTTTCTTCTCTTACAGTGCTGTTCTCTGCATAATATGCTCCCTCCGTCGGCTCTTACGCCCCCCATGGGATGATATGGGGTGGCGACATTCCGTATTCTTAATCCGTCACCACACGGATAATCTCCCACTATTTTGCACATAGTTTTGTAATGTTTTTATGGAAGTTTAGATATACTGAAATTAGCTTGCGGTCTTGAATAATTTACTGTTTAACTGTAATAGAGTTCATTACGTATAATATTCATGCACCGAAGACAGTGAACATTAATGAAAGCGACGTACATTATACAAGTGAATATAGACCAATTCTCTCACCCTTGTAAAGGTATTCATAAACATGCGAAATTTTGTCAAGTACACAATAAAGTAATAAATATTATGATTTGTAGACAAAACTAATTTTACTATTAAAAATAATATAAATATTAGAATCGCAAACTCATGGATATGATTGTTTATTCTGACCATTCCAACGTACGGTTCTCAAGTCTGGTCACCTACCCAGCTTCACAGGTCAGGCTTAGGGGTCTACCAAAGAGCCATAGAGCGCAGCATACTGGATCTTAAACTTAAGGAATTTAGTGCTTGTATATATTCTGTGCTTAAGGATACGAAACACCGAGCTGCGTTCTAGAACAGGCATCAAAGACGTGGGAAGAAAGACTGCCAGTCTCAAATGGAACTGGGTGAGCAGCGTCAGCCGTATTACAAGGCTCGTTGGGCAAAAGTATCAACACTGTGGGTACCAGAAGATAGACGACGTCGCCGTGGCCGGCCCCGAAACAGATAGCAAAATGACCTAGACGCCTACCACAAGAGTTGGCTTGAGATTACGTGCGACAAGCATACCTGGAAAGATTTGGGGGAAGCCTTTGCCCAGGAGTGGGACAGCGTAAGCTATTAAAAAAAATGAATGCCTTCAATCAATAATTTCTGTTTCTACACATTAAGTACATGCATATTTAAATCGTATAGGGATCGAACCCAAAACAATGTATACATATTGGAAAGCCTATAACAATATTTGCTAATAAAGATATATCTAAAATTTACTTTTATAATGGGATTTTGGGAGCTCTCCGCTCGATGCTGCTAAAAGTGGACGTGTGTACAGATTATTTTATAACTTAAGTTAAAATTCAAATGAATTAAATTGTGATTGGTTTATTTTTAAATTTCTGATTCCTTGTTCCTCTTGTGGTATTTAAATGGACTAATCCCTCCCAGTGGGTGTGACTAGAAAGAGACAATCAATATTCTGGTGTTTTTGCTTGAAAATGTGGTGGACATTTTATCTGAGGTTTGAACCACCGGACATCGGATTGGCAGTCGAACGTTCGCCCAACGCGCCAAGTAAACACGTAGCCGCGGCGGCAAATTAGCAGATCGCTTGCTACGAGCGACATAATCAGCTACGCGCGCACGCCTGTGCTACGCGCCGCTCACCCATTCAAAAATCAAAATCTTTTATTCAAAATTGGCTGGTAAACAGCTCTTTCTGAACGTTAAATTTTACAATAGACAGTCCCCCAAAAAGCCCAACCCTTCACTGCTTCCTATGTGTTTTCGCTAGGAAGAAGAAGCAGCGCAACAAACTCCCCAGCAACACAGTACTGTCTGCATAGTTAAATATCAAGTTATACATTATATTAATAAAAATAATAATATCACAATTTTCAATTAACATGATAGCTATCACACAACCTATTGCCATCTATTTAGTTACGTACCTACTTAAGACTTGAAAATTTAGATTAATGACTAACACTTAGCCTCCAAAACAAAATGACAAGTAGGGTGTAACCGCACACATGTTAAATATCATGTTGTTATGTAATCACTGCTCAGTCAAATCACTTTACAATGCATTAATTACCCCAAAACAATTGGAACAAATTGCAAATAAACACATAAATCAGCAAGTCAAAAGCTGTATCCTGTCCAGTAGATCGACCAGTCACCACAGGCAGCACCCGTTCACGAGTATAACGCAATGATCAGCCATCACCTCCTCAACCATATTAGAGGGAAGTGGGTGACCCGACCACCGACGCTACCGCCTGCAGTGACAGTACAGTGAGCATGATGAACCTACTTTCCAAGACAAGCCATTCGAACTTACATTAGACTAAAATAAATCTATCCGACATTATTAATGCACCATAACATATTTAAAAGAGCAGAACGTCAACAAATAAACGCATAATTTAATTAAAAAATGTCAAAGTGTATATAAAAATTAAATGTCGAATAAAATAATAACGCAAACAAATATACATGTCAAACAGAGAAACTTATGTCAAAAATAAAGATATTCAAAATTCAAACATGTCAAACAGTATGTATATAAAAACAATTAAATATAAAGCTGTACACAACAACTGGAACAGTAAGTATTGAACTTGTCTACCAAGCATTCTTGTCCTTCAAATAATCATCTATTGAGTAATATGCTTTTTTTAACAAACAAGTTTTAACTTCAGTTTTAAAGGAATTTAAAGGTAACTGACAAAAATGAGTTGGTAATTTATTATACATACGTACACCTAGCCCCATGAATGTATTATGAACTTTATGTAACCGAAGATGAGGCACGCACAATTTATGTTTATTTCTAGTGTTTATACTATGGACATCACTATTTTTACTATACGACTCAATATTTTGTTTAACCCTTTGACGACCAAGGGACATACAGGGTGTCACAAGACCCATCACCAAGCCGAAGTCTACTTGTTGTGGACATCATGCCAAGTCATACTAACCAAAAATAATACCTGGGAAACTAATTTTTTTTTTGAGTTTTCACATTTTTTAAATCGCAATTAAAAGCGCGCGCGTGCAATGTTCGAAATACCTACTTATCCATGGGGTTATAGAGCATCTAAAGAACATATTGGCGGGGTAAATGCATCGATTTTGTACCTAATTAGAAAAATTCCATACTAGCTTTGAGCCTCAATATCTCCTGAACCAGTAATTTTCCAGGTATGGTGCCGAAGTAAAAAATGTTCGTAGTGATTGGTACAACATGGGATTTCAGTTTTCGTTAAGGGTCTTTTTACACCCTGTATGTGTCCCCAGCACATAATTTGAAAGAATATTAATAATTAAGAAACCTATTACCAATTATTAATTTTTTGTTTGTTACTAAACATATTTTTAATATTGTTTTTCATTGACGGTACAACCTAGGTAGTATGATATATTTTCTATAAAAATTGTAATATGACTGTTCGCTAAGCGCGCACTTGCCCTATTTCTCAAAAGGTTTTAGGAACTTCAAAATTCAAAATGTTCTATATTGTTTTTTGTTGTGCTATAATTAATGCTTGGTTAGTAAATTTATATTACATTTATTTATAGAACTATTATTTATATTTTTATAGTTATGAGACATCATAAACATAAAGGGACACCGGTGTCCCAGTAGTCCGGAAGGGACACTTTTTTGTAATAAATTGTTAACTTATTCAACTGATGATTTTGTGAATTATCTTCATTTTTATTGATATTTTGGCAGATTATCTTAGTTTTTTGAATCCAAGGATGATGTAGGTACTTCTATAAATTTTGATGGATGGTAATAGTGATGAAGAAGATGATTTACACCTTGACGAAAAAGGTCAAAGAAGTTTGATACAGGATCAAGGGGTTTCTGATGTTTCTGATGATGATTTTGTAGATGTGCCTGTTCAATTTCAGAAATCAATAATTCTGGTATCTGTACCATCAATGTCTACAACTCTTATACCCATAACTGGAGCACAAAGTAATCAAAAACCAGTTTTCAAGTGGAACTAAGGAACATACGTGCCAAATATTTTTTGTGCTTTTTGTGATGTGAAATATAATGAAGTACAGATTTTTCAAATAGTTCATGATGATGTATTGACTCTCTTCGGCATATGGGATCGTTCGAACAAATCGAAAACATCTTCTAAAAACAGCATTGACATAAGAAGCGGGACATGTACACCACAAGTTTTGGGGCATATCGTGCGTATGATTAACTTTATTGATGATTAACTTTCTGAAACCTTTAGACATAGACACTGGAAGACGACACAAACCTGGATCAGCGAAAAAAAGTGAAATGTCCTAAAATTGCATCACATAAAACAAAAAAATGCGAGGAGTAGATCATATACGTGTCGATCTCATAGTGTCATGAAATATATTGCTGATTGAGAATAAAATACTATCTTCGATATTGTTTTGATCTCTTAGATATCTTAGTGAATAATGAGCATACTGTATAGTCAAAGCTTCACGATGAAATCAAAACTAGCCTACAGTTCAGACAAGCTCAAGTTGGAATAAACGGTTTCTCTGTCAGGCAGCATGAGTTCCTACTTCGAAATCAAGTTTAGTTCCCAGATCTGTCAGATGTAGACAGTTTCCAACGCACCCCATTGATAACCAATTTTCTGGAATAGATGTGTCAGTTTATTCAATGTATAATAGAAATGCGAAAAAATAGTAATTGTGTTGCAAATTACAACTTTTTTAGACTAATGAATGTAAATAATTCACTGAATTCTACCTAATTACTACTAGCTTATTATTTTAAATTGTATACCTATCGATAAACAAACAATTTTTCTGTAATAAATTTAATACAATACCTCAAATATTGATAAAATCTCTAAAACGTATAATCTTATTTACTAGAACAAAAAGTACCACCAACGACCATAGGGACATATGTGTCCCAAAGAATTCCAAAAAATCCAAAACATTTTATTATATTTTAAGTTAAAATTATGTTTATTTGATGCCTTACTAACTTTCGTGTAGTTTTTATCATAATATACAGTCCCATATCCTTATGGTCCTGAAAGGATTAATGTACATTAAATTGGCAAATATATATTAGGAAGGTACAGTCAGGCGTTCAATTTCTTTAAATCGATCCCTGAGTGACACCTTCGGCCCTAACTGATAAATAGCACGGACTGCCCTTTTTTGCAAAATAAATACACTGTCAATATCTGCAGCTTTTCCCCATAGAAGAATACCATAGGACATAATACTATGAAAGTAACTAAAATAAACTAGACGAGCCGTATCGACGTCGGTTAACTGTCTAATTTTTCTAATAGCATATGCAGCCGAGCTAAGTTTCCCAGTAAGAGCCAATATGTGTGCTCCCCATTGCAATTTATTATCTACTGTTATACCTAAGAAAACAGTGTTACTTACTGGTTCTATAATCTCCTCGTTAAGTGCTAAGTTAGGTCCCAGATTCTTTACGTTTGGCAATACAAATTTAACACATTTAGTTTTCTTAGAATTTAAAACTAAATTATTAGCTGTAAACCAGTGTGTGACTTTAGTTAAGGCTCGATTTACTTCGTCAAAGTTTTCCTTATTTCTATCAACCTTGAAAATTAAAGACGTATCATCTGCAAAAAGAACAACGTCACACAAGTTATTCATGTAATAAGGCTGGTTCGGCGATACACCGAAACCGTAGGTTCTAGGCGATTTGGAAAAAATGGACTGTATCTAAAGGAAGAGGATGTAGGATTGGAATGGGAGAGATGATTGTGAGTGGGTATAGGATATTCCAAGGATGGAGGGCACTTACCTTATACGGCAATCTTCGTCGTTTCCGAAGGGCAGTCTCCTGGTGGTTTCGTGCTGCAGCTGCTTGATTCACTTCACTACACAGTCATTTCCACTTGCGAGCGGTTTTATAAGAGGTAATAACCATAGCGGGAGCGGCGCGGTGATACGGTATGGCGGGCGCGTATTTAGCGAATCGAATGTTCTCGAAAGTTCTGGACTCTCTCGCGTCGACGTTTCGTGGCGACCAATCCGCGAAAGGCAGTGCCCCTCCTTCGGGAATAGGAGACAGGGACGGAAAATATGGTATCGCTCGCACTAGAACAGCATGGAACGATTGACGTTGATGCGATTAGTTAAAGATAGGAAGGTAGATGGCGCTACCATATCCCCCCGGCCCTAAAGGGATGCCTTTAAAAAAAAATAGAATTGAACTTAGCTATGTTGGGTAAACTACCGCATAACCCATCAATAGGCTAAGACAGCGATATGACAATAAAATTAAACTAAATTTACTTTAGCGAAAACTACAAACGCAATAATAGAGAAAACTACTAACTAAATACTTAAACTAAGAGGTAGGTCCAAGTTCAGGCTAGATCTCACTGAGTTGGAAGCGGACAGAGACGTACAACAGGGCGCACGTAACTCCCTTTAGCGGTTTTCAAGGTAACAACGCGAGTTGTACTGTCCTTGGAAGTATGCAATTTCTCTACGATGGCTAACGGCCATGAAAGCGGCGGAGCATTATCATGTATTATGACGACCAACGTACCCTCCTGTATAGGGGATGCAGGACTATTTCACTTGGATCTAGCCTGAAGCTGGTGTAGATATTGCGCACGCCAGCGCCGCCAGAACGACTGCACGAGTTTATCCAGCAGAGTATGTCTCTGGAGCAAGCTTGAAGAGTCTGCTTCAGGAGCCGGAAATGACGATAATGGCACTGTGTTCAGAAAATGTGCAGGGCTTAACGCGGATGGTTCTGCAGGGTCACTACTCAATGCCGTGAGCGGACGCGAGTTGATCAGTGCCTCGACTTGTGCAAGGACAGTTAAAAGCTCTTCGTAAGAGAGGATTTGTTGACCTATAACGTTGAAGAGATGCGTTTTAATTACTTTGACCATGCTTTCCCAACACCCACCGAAATGTGGTGATGCTGGTGGAATAAACTTCCAGTCAATATGATTTATGGAAAGTTCTTCCTGAAGACGAGTACGATATTCTTCCCTGAGAAACTTATAAAGGTCGCGTAAATAAGAGCTTGCGCCCACATAACAAGTGCCGTTATCCGTGTACAAACACTGTATAGGGCCGCGCCGTGAGAAAAATCGTTTAAGGGCTGCCAGGAATGACACCGTGCTTAAATCTGTCGCAACTTCAATATGTGGAGCGCGCGTCGTTAAGCATGTAAAAATACATAGCCAGGCTTTACGGCTTTTAACACCTCGACCACGCACTGGCGTATACTGCAGTGGTCCTGCGTAATCACAACCGGTGTGTGTAAACACTTTAGCAACCTGGTTGACGCGCTGGCTAAGGAGATCGGCCATAGGAGGGAAAGTCGGACGCGGACGAAATTTGAAACAGACGTTACATTTATGTATTCTGTGACGAATTATTCGTCGAGCGGCTAAAATCCAATACTTATGCCTAAGTAAGGACATAAGCAACTCCGGACCGGCATGGAGGTGCTTCTTGTGATAAAAATCAACAAGAAGGTCGACAACATGATCATGTCGCGGCAGAATACAAGGATGTTTGTAGTTGTAAGGTTCATCCGAATTTGACAGACGACCCCCAACGCGTTTGACGCCGTGTTCATCGAGAAACGGCTTGAGTCTAAGGATAGCGGGAGAAAAAGGTACATTGTCTTTTAAATTTTGAAAGTCGTTACTAAAATGAACAGCTTGTACAGCTCGTAGTAACTTACATTCTGCGAATTTGATATCAGTACTTGATACAAAAGTCTCATTAGGTAGGTGCCTAAGAAACCTATAGACATAAACGATGGCACGGAGTAACTTAGACCACGATGACATGCGTAGTGCGAGTGCATAGATGGGAGACTCCGCAACCTCAGCAATCACGGGATAAGAAACAGACTTCCGTTCGGGTACATCTTCGTCTTCTGCACTGTGGTCAAAGGGTTGCAAGGGCCATTCTGACGGATCATAGGAGATCCAAGAAGGTCCACGACGCCACAATGGATGATGCAGAAGATTAAGTGGAGTAACACCACGAGACAAGCAATCTGCGGGGTTCTCAATGCCCGCGACGTGATTGAAACAAGTAGCAGGAACCAGTTCAATCAATTTGCTAACGCGGTTGGCGACAAAAGTCTGCCAGCGATGAGGAGAAGAATGAATCCAAGCGAACACTACTTTGGAGTCGGAAAATGCGTATAATTTATTAATGGGGTAGTGGGGCAAAACTGTGTCTTGAACCTTGCGGAGCAACTGAGACAGCAGAAGGGCCGCGCCCAACTCCAGTCTCGCAACTGAAATGGTTTTAATAGGCGAGACCTTAGACTTGGCACAAACTAACTGCACCGAGTAGTTAGAACCAATGCGGACTTGCAGATATACGACTCCGCCGTAAGCACGCTCGCTGGCGTCAGCGAAACCTATCAAGTTGATGGTACATCCATCTACCAACCCAAGATGACGCTGAATAGTAACTTGATTGAGCGTGGTAAGCTCAATATAAAACTGGCCCCAAGCGGCGACAACATGGTCAGGGGGTGTTTCATCCCACTCACACTTTGATAGCCAAAGCTCTTTGATCAAGAGCTTGGCGTACAAAATTGTGGGAGCCACAAAACCCATTATGTCCCATAGTCGAGCCACTGTGGACAGCATAGTGCGTTTGGTGCACTTATCATCTGGTGGTGAGACGTCAAACCGAAAACTATCGCAGGATTTGTCCCAGCGTAAACCGAGAACCTTATGCGGTACAGATTTCTCAAACTCAATGTCTGGAGAAGCCTTATGAGAATCTGGTATGCGTGCGAGAACCACCTTAGAGTTGCTTGTCCATTTGACAAGATCAAACTGGCCTCGCTTGAAAAGCTGAATAAGCTCTTCACAAAGCGAAATTGCTAGCGGAGCGGATATGACACTACAGGCAATGTCATCCATGTACAAAGCGGAAGTGGCAACAGCCGCTGCGGCGGGAAAGTGATCGCCTTCATCAGCAATCAACTGGCGAACAACTCGTAACGCGTGATATGGGCTAGACTTGAGTCCAAAACAAACACGATTGAACTGATACACAGATAAAGGTTCTTTCTTGTCAAAACGATAAAAGACCCGTTGAAATCTACGGTCAGGGGTGCATAGGGTTCCCACCAAGAACTTAGGGTCCCAAGCCAACCTCACCTGCAAGAGGTGCACCTGCCGATCAACGGACAAGGCTCTGGCAAACAAAATGTCCCAATAAGCGGCAATAGGCTCGCCACCTATTACGTGGGATCAAAACACTGGCGAAAAGTGGGCGTTTAATATGCCTCTGCCTACCTCTTCGGGGAAACAGGCGTGAGTCTATGTATGTATGTATGTATGAAATCTACGGTCAGATTCGCGAACGCCGATATTGAGAAACATTTGGCGGCAATCAGCTGACAGAGCGATTTGGAAAAGACGATACTTTATTATGATGTTAAACTGTCACCCTGTAGATTGGGGCTGGCATGCAAAATGTCATTAATCGACTGACCCGATGTAGTCTTACAACTAGCGTCTAAAACCACACGGAGTTTAGTAGAGGTTTTATCTTCGCGAACTACGCCGTGATGCGGGATATAATATGAGGGCAGAGAGTTGCCCTCGTAGTTTACAACTACACTCAAAAAACCTTTATCTATGTAGTCACGAATGACGTCATTATAGGCGCTGCGTAACTTAGGTGATGCATCAAGTTTACGTTCCAACAATGGAAACGTCTGAGCGCAGCAGCGTACGAGTCGCCTAACGAATAAGGGTCACCACAGAATGGCAACGCCACAACGTATCTGCCACTGTCGTCACGAACAGTGGTAGCGCGGAAATGCTCTTCACACTCGAGATCTTTACGGCTCATCGAGGGCGGTGCGGTAACCTCTTCAAGCTCCCAAAATCGCTTGAGAAGAGAGTCAATATTGTTTTCTTGAAGAACAGAACAACAGCAAGACGTAACGTATTGAGAAGTATGTAATGTAGGTACGGTACCCATAACCACATACCCAAATACCGTCTCAATAGCGGGCGGTAAGTTATTTTGCTCACTACGTACCACTTTAGTAAGTAGCAAGTGCGGGAATATTGCGGCTCCGATCAAAACATCAATGTCTGCCGGATTCGCAAACTCCGAGTCCGCTTGTGGCAATGACTCGAGACGTGTGAGAAGCGACACGTCCACATTAGCGTTTGGCAATGTGTCCGTAATACGCTCCACGATAAGGGAAGAAATGTTAAAATTAATGTCCCTATCAAAACTCGAATGTATTTTAATATCTACGGAACCCTTGCAATGTTTTTCTGATCCGCCTATCCCTTGGATTATTGAGTTCGTATTTTTAAAGTTATTCCATAATCCGAGGCGTTTGAACAATTCTAACGTTATTAAATTGGTCTGAGACGCGCTATCTAGCAGACAACGTACCATGTGCGGCGACCCATTAACATCATATATGATAACTTGCGCTGTCGCTAACAGAACAGTCTGAGACGCCATACATGGCAGCCTAGCACTGCTCTGATCACTACAAGCGCGCGAAGGCCGTCCGCGCGTGCGTGCCGCCCGCGCAATGGATGTCGTACACAACGATATCTCATTCTGAGGCGTGGAGGGGGAAGTCACCGTGGCCTGCACCTGTGAGGTAAGTTTGTCAAGGTTAGCGGCTTTGCTTAACAACATGTTACCTTTATCGAAATGAAGCAATTAATGATGGTTTTTATTGCAGAAGCGGCACTTTGTCTTACTAGAACAATTACTTGTTTTATGTTTTATGCTTAAGCAATTAATGCAAGCTTTGTTATCTTTTACGCATTTAAATCGAGCGGTTGCATTCTGATTGTCGAAGGCGGGACACTTATATAAATGGTCGTGCACTATATTACTGCACAGACACTTCTGTGAATTATAACTATTAGATTCCCAACATGTAACGTAAGATTGTGGATTAGGGACCGAGTTATTATTACTATTTCGCGATTTATTCAACCTTTGTTTGTTGCTGTTAGTGTTAGACGGGCCAGGTGAACCAGACTGCGTATTATGAAATATTCGACACTGATCTTTGATGAACGAAATAAAACTATCTAGTGTAGGTATTTTATTATTGCGTTCCGTCATCGCGAATTGTATCAGTGTCAAACTTTTTTAAAGCGAGTTGAAGCAACATAAAGTCGGAAAGATCTTCTAATTTTAAATTCCTAAGAGAATTAACCGCGGTTACGAAGTTATCAATAAACAGCTGGAGATTCGAGACAGACGCGTTGCCGGACAGTTTGAGATTTAAAGCTTGGCCAAAGTAGGTAGACGCTAGGACGCGCGTGTCCTGATATCTATCAAGTAGTGACTGAAATATGACCTGATAATTCTCAGCACTGGGTGTGACACCTGCAAATACGGACTGGGCCTTCGGTGACAGTTTACCTATTAAATAGTACAACCTATCAGCATCTGTCAGAGAACCATTATCGTGCACTGTAGACTTAAAACTCGCATAGAATAACGGCCAATTTCGTATATCTCCGTCAAACGACATAATCTCGATTGGCGGTAATCTCGGTTTGCGGGCAACGGGCTCTGCTGAACATTTACCCTCCAATTGCGATTGTATACGCTTAATAATACAATAAAGATCTTCGAATGAGGTGTACGCCTGATAGTTCGGTTTTTCATCAGGATTGATAGAAAGTAATCTTGCGTTATAATCGTCTAACAACTTATGAAAATCTGTTTGAATACTATCTACTGTCATACAATAACTGAGAAATGCTTCGCTATTACTGTCAGACATAGAAGCGGTTTTTGAACGCTCGTATATGTTTTGAATGCGCTCAAATAAAATATTGCGTTTTGCTTCTAAGATTGTCATCTCTTTGTCTTCCGACACGCGTGACTTCTTTTGTTGTGACATGCTTACGTAAGTATAAGCTAATTAGAACGAATCAAAATAAGAATATCTAATGTACCTATTATTTTTCCTAAGT
Organism: Euclidia mi; assembly: GCA_944739405.2. Lineage (NCBI taxonomy): Eukaryota > Metazoa > Arthropoda > Insecta > Lepidoptera > Erebidae > Euclidia > Euclidia mi. The sequence continues at coordinate 49,800,179 of OX123194.2, read as the reverse complement.
AGGCTAAGTAGGCAACACTTTAGAGCTGTGGAATTAAAAGTTGCTTGAAATATGAGATTTATAAGACAACTATGATAGTAATCGATTTTAAACTTTCGCGATTTGTATACATCATACAAAATAAATAAGCGGGTCTTAATCGCGTAAACTAACTTATTTAAGGTATAAATACCTATTTGGTTCCGACGTTTCGCTCGTCTTGCACCGAGCGTGGTCGCGGAGAGTAGTCTCTCCGCGACCACGCTCGGTGCAAGACGAGCGAAACGTCGGAACCAAATAGGTATTTATACCTTAAATAAGTTAGTTTACGCGATTAAGACCCGCTTATTTATTTTGTATGAACTATGATAGTTCCAGAATTAATAATTTAGTAAGTAGGTAGCTACATAAAAAATTACCTACTGATGCGGGCGGAAACAACCATGTGACGGTTATGTGAATATATTAGGAGTATAGCTAGGTGCTATAACTGCCTAGGTATAGCGATATAACGTATAAAAACGTAAATGAATCCGACTCGTATGGATAAAAAAAAATGGTTCGGCGATACACCGAAACCGTAGGTTCTAGGCGATTTGGAAAAAATGGACTGTATCTAAAGGAAGAGGATGTAGGATTGGAATGGGAGAGATGATTGTGAGTGGGTATAGGATATTCCAAGGATGGAGGGCACTTACCTTATACGGCAATCTTCTTCGTTTCCGAAGGGCAGTCTCCTGGTGGTTTCGTGCTGCAGCTGCTTGATTCACTTCACTACACAGTCATTTCCACTTGCGAGCGGTTTTATAAGAGGTAATAACTATAGCGGGAGCGGCGCGGTGATACGGTATGGTGGGCGCGTATTTAGCGAATCGAATGTTCTCGAAAGTTCTGGACTCTCTCGCGTCGACGTTTCGTGGCGACCAATCCGCGAAAGGCAGTGCCCCTCCTTCAGGAATAGGAGACATGGCATCCCTGGTGGGAAACGAACCCACGACATTTGGATTAGAAGGCAAATCATTTATATAAATTAGGAACAAAAAGGGTTCCAGAATGGACCCCTGGGGAACACCTAATTGCACTGGTAACCCGGAAGAATGAGCTCCATTTACAACTACATGTTGTATTCTACCTTTCAGATAAGAATTAATGACTCTAAGTGCCGAATCTCTGATACCGTAATGTTTCAGTTTGCGTAAAAGTGTATCATGATTTACGCAATCAAATGCCTTAGAAAGGTCACAGAAGATACCTATAGCATTTTGCGACTGTTCCCAAGCATTGTACACATGCTTAAGTAAAGCTACTCCTGCATCAGTCGTAGATCGACCCTTAGTAAATCCGTACTGTTCAGTATGTAGGAGGCTGTTAAGATTAAAATATTGTAGTAATTGCTTAAGTAGGAGTTTTTCAAAAATTTTACTGAACGCTGGTAACACTAAAATGGGTCAATAGTTACCAATATCACCTTTGCTGTCAGATTTAAAAAGTGGAATAATTTTGCTGTATTTCATAAGATCTGGGAAAGTTCCTGAATTAAGGCAGTGGTTGAAAACTACAGTTAAATAAGGACCTACTAGGTCAATAACTGTTTGCAAAACTTTTACAGAGATGCCCCATAGGTCACCTGTCTTTTTAGGCTTAAGAGACTTGAAGGTATTTAAAATGTCGGTTGAATTAATGGGCTGAAATCTAAAAGTACACGTTATTTCTGGCATATTATTAATCAAATATGTTGCAGCTACACTAGAAGAAGCATCTAAACCCTTCGTAACGGATAACGGTATGTGCGAAAAATAATTATTAAATTCTTGAGCTACATCTTCATCTTCGCGTACAATTTTAGTGTCAAACTTCAATTCAAACTTATTGTTATTAATTCTAATTTTGCCAGTTTGTTCGTTAATAACTTTCCAAGTAGTTTTAATTTTGTTATCCGAATGCTTTATTTTGTTACTCAAAAACATGGATTTTGCTATAAAATAGACTTTCTAAAATAATTTTGAATATTTTTTATCGTATTCAATAAACTGTGGATTAAAATTGTGGGATTTTATAGCGTATAATTCATATAATTTAGCTCTACTCACATGTATACCAGTAGTGGCCCACTCATTAAATCTTTTATTGGTACCTATCTCTACAGTTTTTTTTTAAATACATTTTTGAAAGCGTCCTTGACAACTGTAAAAAGCGACTCATATAAAACATCGGGGTTGGTGTATTTTAAAATTGAGAAGTTCACACCAGATAGTATTTTGTTTTTGAACGAATTACAACGAGCGTTTTTGATAGGTCTGCAGGTGATTTGTAGCGAGATCTTGCTGGAGTAACTAACAAACTCAGCTAACTGTCCACAGTGATCAGACGAGAGCTCGGCAAAGATTACATTGCTTGACGCAGTAACATCACTAAAAATATTATCAAGACAAGTTGAAGAAGTAGCGGTTACTCTAGTTGGTTCAAAAAATAAATAGTTTAAATTAAAAGATTTCAATAAATTTATCACTCCTCCACTTAAAGGCGATACTTCCAATAAACTGACATTAAAGTCGCCACATACTACTATTTTTTTACTATTACATTTTATACGCTGTAAAACGTCTTCCATAGTCAGTTCAAAAATATTAAAGTCACCTGTTTATACGCAAATTATAACAAAATAATCAAGTTCGATACATGATAGTTCAACACTGCGCTCCACAGAAAGTTTAACTAAGTCATTACGTTCTTTACACTTTAGAGTATTATGAACCAAAATACCAAACAGTATAACGAGCCGCCATGTATAGCTGCCTTCCTTGTGAACGCACTTTTAACAGTAAAATTGTAATTATTTAACAAAACTAATTCATTACATTTTTTCCAGTGTTCAGTTATGCACATGATATGAACATTTCTATAGTCTAAAATAAATTTAACCCTAACTCTTTGCCTGAAAGGCCCTGAATGTTTTGATGTACAACATTCAAAAAGTGTGGCCTGCCAGTTGTCTCAACTTGTAGTTCAAATTACAGGTTGATTCAATATACTGATTAGTAGAAATACTAATGTCTGTAACTGCAGTAGTTACACTATGTGTATATAAAACACAGTAAATATTATATGCTAATAACTTAGCAATCTGTCGCTTCAAACTAAAAGAAAGATACATAGTATCTTTAGTCAAAATTAAATTTCTAACAAAAATGTTAGTATCAAAATAACTTAAATACTTTTGGCAAGAAGACTGGGTTATACAATTGTACATTGACAAATTTAAGTTATGTATGTGCTTGTTCTGTTCTATATTTAAATTTTGTAAATAAGGCAGTGCACATATAATAAATTTACAGCTATATTTCCTATTGAGTCATTCCATTAAATTAAAGCAATTTAATGTCATTTCTTGATACAGCTAAACTATTTTCATACAATAATATTACTGTGGAATTTGAATTAAGCTGGGTTATCTTGATTTTATGTAATAACTGACTATAACTGGCACCGGGTGAGCAATGATTTATTACAGGACCATTTGCATACTGAAACATAAGACTACCCATGTGTTTGCCCAGCTGGTCAGAGAAAATATAGCAAGAGTTATAGCAATTATTATGAGAGTGGTTAACTGATGACAACGAGCTCCCCAAAATTGGTATACATTGAATATTATTGCTAGGAGTGTTAGTGCAAGGCAATTCCTGAGACTTTGACAGTGTAATTGTTTCATGTTGCTGATTATTGTCACATGATGTTGTTTTTTGACAAGTACAGCAATTTAGCCTATTTGTTAAGGAATCTAGCCTGTCCACATTTTCACTACCTAATTGGACTAGCTCATTGGCAGCAAGAATGTGTTCTTTTATTTGTAACTGAGCGTCTTCATAACTTTTCACAGTTTTGGTCAGTTCTCTATGTAAATCCAGCATTTCCTGCTGCAAGATATAGGTCTCACGGTCATGGTGTAATCTAATCTGAAGCAACTCTTTTTCAGTAATTTTAGTTTATTTACTAAGTTAATTCTATCCCTAATTAAACTACTCATTTTGTGGGAAACTTTAAATCTATGGCATTGGTTCTTAATCCTATTTATAATTTTATTAATTTTTATGTATTTCTTAAATTTATTCTTACTCATTATTACATTTGGAGAATGAGTAGGTACCAACTCGGTGAAAAGATCATGAGTCGCACCACATTGCTGTTGTTGGTCGAGCAACTCATGGCTCAGTATAGTATTATGAGCTTCACTTAAGCTAATTTCTAGCTCATTTATGCGACTCAGGGCCCTCTCATGTGATTCACTACATTCTCCGAAAGAGGTAACTAATTCCTGTAAGCGATTTCTCTGGACTAGTACATCCATGTACTGAATGTGTAGATCGGCAAGCTCGCTCTTCAGTTCTGAATTTTTGCCAACTATTTTTCCAATTTCTTCCTCACTTTCCTCATGTTCCCTGAGCAGTTGTGCATTTAGCTCCTTGGACTTTTTAAGGTCCTCAAGTGTCAACTTCAGTTTCACCTCCAAATCCTTGGCAGTAGCCTTGCGTGTCAACATCGACATGGCGGATAGTGGGTCACTGGAAGTATTGAAATAGTGGTGAAGAAAAAAAATCAGAAAAGGTTTAAATACCTTTTCTGCTTTTTTTAGAAGACTAGACAATAGAAAGTATCTGAAGAATAAGTGGAAAATTAAGTATTGGGTTGGGTTACACGCTAAATTATTAAGTATTAAGTTTTGAGTCAATGTACTAAACAAATATAGCTTAATTTAAACACAGGTTCAAATTTGGTATTAGAGGCAAAATAAATTTCGTAAGAGGGTAAGTCGTCTGAAGACAAAACAAAACTGATTTTTAATGGTAATTTACAAAGCGGACAGATATGTGACAGGTTGACAATAATTAGGGACCAAGAATAACGTGATAAATAAATAATACTCCCTCGTTTTATCCAAGTTCTCCAAATAATTTGAAACAAAATGATCAGTTGACAGCTGACCGCTATCGTAAATTCCTTTGTGAATATTTCCAATAAATACTTGCGAGTTATTGTTAATAACACTTGTACACGATAATTGTCACTTTAGGATCTATTTTAACTAGTTTCACGGTAATATTATTAGTTTAATACGTAAATTAAGAAATAAATTCACACAGCTGATTTCTTAAATCTTGGTGATGGTTTGGTACAGCATAAGCAACCTCATATCTTAGCTCGATCGTCGTTCGTTAACAAGTATGTACAGTCGAATCATTTGAAACATTGTTTTTGCTCGTTGCTACGTTCTTCAACTTACTTCGCAGATACGCTCACGTTGCCTACGTAATTATTAACAAGGATTAATAATGCCGAACGTTAAGCGCAGTCCGCCGCAATCACAAAAAGGTAAACTAGTTCACGCACAATCGAAATCTGACCCAGACTTGCCAACAACACTGGAATAGGGAAATGATTTAAGTCATAACGTAACAACTTGGCACAAATGACCTCGAGTTTCCAGTTCTCCGTTGGAGGATCAGGCTCCCTGGAAAGCCTTTCTAATCATCTTTAAGAAGGAAATCATGAAAATCCTCGATGACTGGAAATCGGAACAAAATAAAATTCTATCCCAGTTGGTTACTGACGTCGCCCACCTAAAAGTTCAATGCGCCAATATACAACAAACCAATACTGACATAGAAAAGGCTATCATCTCCCAAAATCAAGACTATGAAGATATTTCGGGCGAAATATGTGATCTGGAAAAATCACGTACAGAGAACAAGAATTATCTCGACAAACTTGAAAAACAAGTTCAGGAACTTCAGCTAAGATGTCGCCCTTCTGCGATTGAACTCAGGAATGTACCAATGACACTGAACGAGAATACAAGTGATCTCCTACGAATTGGTGCTTGGGTGAAGTTGCTCAAATAGAGCTCTCGGGTTCTAATATTGGAAATACATATAGGCTGCCAGGAAAAACAGGCAAACCGAGATCAATTTTTGTCGAATTTTCCTCGGTACTCACTAAAATCAGCTTATTAACTGCGATGCGCAACTATAATAAGGAACGCCGTATCGAAGAGAAGCTAAACACAGAGCATGTCGGACTTGTAGGAGAACGTAAACCTATTTATGTTGACAAACATCTCTCTCCAAATACTAAACGTCTGTATTACCTAGCTCGTGGCCATGCCAAGCGAAATAACTTTGACTTCTGCTGGATATCAAACGGTTAAATTTTACTTCGTAAAAATAGTAATACAAAGGAATTTTATGTAATAAAAACAGAACAGTGCTTACATAATGGTATCCAAAGAATGACTATTATTTATAGTGATTTTCCTCGCAAATATTATTTGTCATTTTTACAAGTTCTCAAAAATATCATGTAATTTTAAACTTCTATTTGTCCCACGTTTATCTAAATTATATTGTAATAGAATAATGCGTCATATGTTTCAAACTAGCTTTAACCAATCAATCGGTATAATGTTGAACATAGTAGACGTCAATTGTAATAGTAAGAGAAATGCTGTGATCGATATCTCCCTGTGTGTGATGTCTAACTCCAAAGTGATACATTTGTTGAAATATTACCTAATTCTGTCTGTCAAGTATTTCTGTGCCATCACGATCGCGTTGCATATGTTATTTTGGTTATAAATGGCTCAAAAAATAAACACAGTAGTTAATGAAATAGACAACATGAAAGTGGCTACTTCCCACATCTGTACACCAGTTAAATGCGCAGAACTTATTACTAGACCTAACAGTAACCTAAACATAATACATATTAATGTTAGAAGTATTAACAAAAATATAGACCACGAACTGGTCTATATTTTTGTTGTCTATGTTAGGTTTGATAAAATTTGAATTTGATATAATTATATTATCAGAATGTTGGTTGAAAGGGCTGGGGTCTCCACCCCTTCTAGACAGTTATTCATCTTGTGCTACTACAAATAATTTATTACAAAATGACGGCGTTGTGATCTATGTGAAAAATGATCTCAAATGTGCGGTATACGAACCAACATTTTTGGACGCTAACTGCCTAGTATGTACTATTGGAAACACTGCTATTATTGGTGTTTATCGATCACTTTTTCACATAGATTTGACAAATTTTTATGACGGTTTTGAGGCACTGATAGGTAACTTAAAATCTTATCATAATATAGCTGTGATGGGAGACCTTAACGTTGATATTAAACAATGCAATAACACTGATCGAAACTCTAGTGAGTATTTACTTTTCATAGCTTCTTTAGGATTATTACCAGCGCATGTACTTCCTACTAGGCTTGAAAATTGCCTCGATCATATTCTGTTAAAGTCACAAACTTCGGCAATAGCAGTTGCTCTTGACACCCATATTACAGACCATTTACCCATTATTTTATGTCTAAAACAAAACAACACATTCTATGTTAATACAAATAAAACAGTATGCCGTTTAGATTATGCGGCCATAAGAGACGACATTGACAAGACAGATTTTAGCCCAGTGATAAACGAAAATGATGCAAAAACTGCAACCAATACTCTGATAACACTTATTCAAAATGTTATAACTTCACACACTACACAAATAAAGGTAACCAGACGGACTCGTATATTGAAACCTTGGGTCACTAAAGGCATGCTTCGCTGTATTCAAAACCGAGATAAAATGCATCTTAATTTAAGGAAAGATATGCATAACACCATAATTCTCATTACGTACAAATGTTACCGAAATTTTTGTAATGAACTATTAAAAACATTAAAACAAGAGTACGAAAAAGAACAATTTACTAAAGCCCAAAACAACCCAAAAGCTTTGTGGGGCTATAAACACAATTTCAGGAAGGAGATGTCAATCACAGCCTGTTACAGAATTACTTCATCTGTCGAATGATGCGAAACTCTCAACAAACTGTGTCAATCGATATTTTATAAACATTGGCAAGGAGTTGGCATCTAAATGCAACCCCCAGAATGAACCTATACAACATAGTGCAGGACAGGTAACTGTGCCGTGTAACTGTATGGGGATACTCCCAGTCACCCAAGAGCAAGTGAGCGCAATCATCGCCTTGTTGCGCAGTAATTGCGCCACTGGTTGGGACGAAATTCCAGCCTTAGTTGCGAAGCTCTCATGCGCAGTCTTAGCAGTACCAATAGCCAATAGCTCATATATGTAATCGTGCCATATCCACTGGAGTATTTCCGAATAGTCTTAAGCATGCGTTAGTTACTCCCGTATATAAGGGTGGGAACAGAGAACATGTGACGAATTATAGACCTATTTCAGTACTGACAGTATTATCTAAAATATTGGAAAGAATCCTCAATAATTGCCTAACTAAATATCTTTCAGACTTTAACATCATATCAAAAATCAATATGGATTTCGAAGCGGTGTATCGACAGAAAACGCTGTTATAAATTTCACTAAAGTGGCTGTCGACAAATTGGACAACCGTCAAATCGTAAAGTGCTACGGTATATTCTTGGATCTATCTAAGGCGTTCGACACTGTCTCTGTTTCAATCCTTATAAATAAATTGGAACTCATAAGAGTACGAGGTATATGCCTGGATATTTTTAGGGATTATTTATCTAATCGAACTCAAGCTGTTAAGATCGATAACGTTATAAGTGATGCAGAACGGATTGAATACGGTGTTCCACAAGGAAGTATTCTTGGCCCCACCCTGTTTCTGGTTTATATCAACGATCTGTGTAATAAGCAACTAAACAATTGTGATATTTTCACCTATGCTGATGATACCGCTCTGTTGGTATATGCCAGAGACTGGATGATGGCTAAGGCCTATGCTGAACTTAATATAAAAATTATAAAGTCATGGTTAACCTCTAATCTACTTACTCTCAATAGAGAAAAGACTAAATTCGTACGTTTCTTTTTGCCAAATACTCCTGCACCTCCAATTGATACTGTGTCTCTTACTGCACATAGCTGTGCTAATCTAACAATAAACTGTTCTTGTCAGCCGTTAACCAACGTTTCTCACATCAGGTATCTCTGAGTACTTATCGACGAACGATTAGACTGGCGTTCTCAGGTAGAGAGTCTTACTGGACGAATAAGAAAATTGATCTATGTCTTTAAAAATCTTCGCCTCTCTGCGGACCTATCAATTATGCGCACAGTCTTCATGGCACTATGCGAATCTATCCTCTCCTACTGCATTCCTGTATGGGGTGGATGCTACAAAACTTTGCTTCTACAATTAGAAAGAGCTCAGAGATATGTTCTCAAAATTATCAATTACAAGCCACGACGTTACCCCACCTTAACATTGTATAAAGAATGCCAAGTTTTAACTGTTAGACACAGCTGACTATCACTGATACAAATATACTAAGAAGGCACGGTACATCCAAGTGTCCACCTGTACGATGTAGAACATCTTTTGCATCTCGACAGTATAAAGCGCTACGTGCTAGACTGTATAATAAAATTAATAGAATTGTCTCACTATATAAACTAAATAATTATGATAATTATGAAAAAGAAATTGGTTGATTGGTTAAAGACTATAGACTATAATACAACAGAAGAACTAATAAAAGTTTTAGATTAAGTATGATGCATGCAATTTAAAAGTCTGAGTTTTTTTATATACTTAATATCACTGATTATGCTGATACTTCTTGTCCACAATTATGATGTAGTGTATGGATAAATTACTAGAGTGGAGAGCCGCAGTGTTTCAAAATACGAGCTTGACTCAGTTTGAGATACTGTGAGCAAATGTTATATTGGAACCGTACATCATCTTTTGCAACTATGTATATTTCAGTGTGATATTGTATACATGTACTTTTTAAAGCATTAAACTTATTATTTATTTAAAAAAAATAAAAAATAAAAAATAATAATATGTTAATATATTATTTTTCATTAACATGAGTTACGTACAGTAAATTCGTAGTATAAGCAATAAACTGTAACCATATACTCCCCTTTAGAGATAAGAACCGTAGTACCATAAGTTAGCTGTAAGACATTTGTATTGTATTAAGTTCAGTTGAGATTAAAGACTCAAGGAGACAACATCGTGTCTTTTTTAAAAGCTCCCTCGGTTCGCCACAAACATATCTGGCGCAGTCGGTAGGATAGTGGCAGTCGTCGTCCTAGCGAATCAAACTCTTTGCAAAGACACGGCGCGAATCAAACTCTTTGCGTCCGCGCCGCTATCCCAACAAGAACCCGTCGCGAACCCTGGGCAGCAAGAAGCACAGTCACCAGTCACCGCTCAACTCACCAGGCAGATGGAGCTCTACTGGAGGTAAGATCAAACTCTCATACTACTCAGTATCCCATCTTTTGCCATTTCCCACCACTATAATTACTTTGTGTATTTTATATTGTGTGTGCGTGTATAATTGCCTTTATCGGTAATACATTTAAGTATATAGTGTATATCTGTGTGATCTAAAATTGACACCAGATACTTACACATACTTACCTTAGTTTTAGTTATATACATTTATTATAAATTTATACAATGGCTCAGAACGCCAACGCGCTCGCTGACCTAGCCGCAGCAGCCTCAGTAGTAAATAGTTCAAAACCAAATTACGAACTATTAAATAAACTTATTCCGTCATACGATGGCAGTAAAAAATCGTTGAACTTTTATATAAGAAGTGTAGAAAGTATATTAACCGCGTATGGTATAACAACAGACGATTCGATAGCGATCTGTCTCATAAGAAATAAGTTAACTAACAAAGCTAAAGAAGCTATTTCATTGGAAGTTGATATAGAAGATTGGACATCTATTAAAGCCGCTCTAATTAATCGATTCGGCGAACACCGAACCGAAGTTCAGTTACTTCAAGAGTTATTACGTTGCACGAAATACCAAAACGAGACGTGCGAACAATTTGGTAAACGAATAGGAGATCTTTTAGACTCACTTTGCGGAGTAGGCCTGTCCACCAACAAGGACAGTGGTTACTATCAAACCCTAGCAATCAGCACATTTATAGACAACCTAGATTACAACGTAGGCTTAGGCGTACGTATTAACCAGCCGACAACCCTTGTCAAAGCTATAGCGTTAGCCAGACAGGAAGAAGCTCGAATCAAACGTTCAGATAGGAAAAGCATTACGCAACCCACTCCGAAACCTAGCATAAAGCCAAACAGTACTTTTCCAGTGCGTCCACAGCAGTCATTTAACAGTCCTCTGTTACCATACGTCCCGTCGTCAAATACACCTACCTCACGTCCAACTTTACCAAGCTCTAGTAATCAATACAATAATTACCCTAATAATCAGTATAGTAATTACCCCAGAAATACTCAATTTAATAGCCCAAAACCTGCTACAAAACAGGATGAAAAGGCGTTAGTTCCCGTAAATAGATTAAATCATAATTTAGTAAATAGCGAGGACCGTAGCGAGTCAGTCAGCTGCGACACCTACGCCGCAGAACAGGAACAAGACGTAGACGATTTCCCAGATAACGATTATTTTCAGGATTTTCCCCAGGATTGGATAATACAGGAAAAAAACATAGATTACGTAGTAGATAAATTACCACATATTTACATCCGCGAATTTGGTGGTCCGTTTCTCATCGACACCGGAGCCACTCACTCATTAATTAGTACCGCAGTAATAAAGAATCTTGATAAGGCCTGCGTTAAGTCGGAACCTTATACTATCTCGACACCGCACGGAGAATCATATCATGAGAACGTCGCGTACATCCCGTTACCAGAGATATTCGGATCAAGTAGCATTCATAAGTTTTTGATTGTAGATTTCAGCGAACAGTTTCACGGTCTTATAGGAAGTGATATTTTAGACAGTTTAGGTTGTAGAATAGATTACAGTAAGAAAAAACTTTATACTAAAACAACTTCAGTAGATTTTAACTATCACAACGTTTTGATTAAACGGAAGATTTGTACCGAGCCGGCATTTCACCATTTAAGTAGCGAAGATATAGATTCAGAATTAAAACAAAACTTAGAGCGTTTGCGCTTAGACCATTTGAACATTGAGGAAAAGAGAGAAATTCAGAAGCTATGTTATCAGTTTAGAGATATATTTTATTCGGAAAACTTACCTTTAACTTTTACTAATTCAGTCAAACATTCACTTCGTTTAACAGACAATACGCCCATATTCGTTAAGAATTATAGACGACCTCCTTGTCAGCAACAGGAAATCCAGAAACAAGTAGATAGTTTAGTAGAGAAAGGCATCGTTAGAGAAAGCATTTCACCGTGGTCCAGCCCCGTCCATTTAGTGCCAAAGAAGACCGATGCGTCCGGCAAAACCAAGTGGCGATTGGTCGTAGACTATCGTAAATTGAACGAAAGAACAATTGACGATAAATACCCTATTCCAAACATTAATGACATCCTAGATAAGTTAGGTAGAGCCCAGTATTTCAGCACAATCGATTTAGCATCTGGTTACCATCAACTGGAGATGGATCCCGTTGACATAGAGAAGACAGCGTTCAGCACAGAACGCCATTATGAGTTCCTACGAATGCCCTTTGGTTTAAAGAATGCCCCGAGCACTTTTCAACGATTAATGAACAATATTTTGAGAGATTTACTAGTAGATACATGTGTAGTTTATTTAGATGATATTTTGATTTTTTCAGTCAGTTTAACCGACCATATAAACAAGCTAAAACGTGTTTTTGAACGACTTAGAGAACATAACTTTAAAGTACAATTAGACAAGTCAGAATTCTTAAAGAAAGAAGTCGGATATTTAGGCCATTTACTTACCCCAGACGGTGTAAAACCTAACGAGGAAAAGATAAAAGCAATTAAGAAATTTCCCATACCATGTACTCAAAAGGAAATCAAATCTTTCTTAGGATTATTAGGCTATTACCGCAAGTTCATTCCTGACTTCGCGAAGCTTACAAAACCACTTACAAGATGCTTAAAGAAAAATGTTAAAGTCACGCATTCTCCCGAGTTTATAGACGCGTTCAATAAAGCAAAACTTATATTATGTAATGCCCCCATTTTATAGTATCCGGATTTCGAAAAACCATTCATACTAACTACCGATGCGTCCTCGGTATCAATTGGTGCCGTGTTATCACAAGGAACCGTAGGTTCTGATAAGCCCATCGCATACGCATCGCGTACACTTTCAGATACAGAGTCCCGCTACTCAACGATAGAAAGAGAGCTATAAGCAATTATTTGGGCAACTAAATATTTTCGTCCCTATTTATACGGCCAAAAGTTTATCATATACACCGATCACAAACCGCTTACCTGGTTAATGTCCCTTAAAGACCCGAATTCAAAGCTCACACGCTGGCGCTTACGTTTAGAAGAGTATGACTATCAAATCGTATATAAAAAAGGTAAATACAACACAAACGCTGACGCACTATCCCGTATAAAAATAAACTCGATAGATTTAACAAAACCAAGCACCTCTGCTGATCCCCAAATAGAGTCAATTAGCGAAAGTGACCCATTGCAACCTTCACCCAGTAATATTCCCACGGTTGGCTCAGAATTCCCACGGTCTTCGGAACAACCGTTAGAAAATGAAATTCCATCGTTTAAGATAGGCGATATAGTATATAAACAGCTAGCTAATTTAGGTCCCTATACAGTTATACGTTTACACCCTAATAATATTGTAGAAATCATAGGCAAGCATATAAACTCCAAATCGATTAGAGTCCATTGTAGGATGCTCAGACGTCCCTCTTCCATTACAGAGTCTTCTGGTGGCTCGCCGCCGTCAGTACCACCCACGCAGCATCAGACGTCATAGTACAGCCGATAGCTAGCGAAGATGGTTTATTAGTTTTAAAAGAAGCTAAAGTTTTACATAAGATAGATACATATAACCTTATATGCACTTATAATGTTAGTTACATATATGAATTATTTAGATTTACTACTAGTATGTATTATAAGTTAGTGTTAGTCGAAAACTCGAGACCCACGTATTCAGAACGACACGTTTATCGTGAACAGATTAAGTATATGATTAGTTTAATAGAAAATAAGTTCTTTTACATTTTACCCAGATCTAGTGTTAGAAATAGACGTGGTTTAATTAACGGTTTAGGTTCAATTATAAAATCAATTAGTGGAAACTTAGATAACGAAGATGCCCTAAGTTTTGAAAATGAAATAGACAGTTTAAGGAAAAATACATTCACGTTAGCAAGTAATCAGAAGAATACTATTAGTCTTATGAAACAGTATATAGATGAATATACCGAAAGTTTACATAAAGTTCAGAATAACTTAGATTTATTAGCAATTAACTTAAATAATATTAACAGTAACTTAACTTCGCTTAACTCGCGAATAGATATACTTCATATCCACTTTCAAATTGAAAATAGTTTCCAACAAATTTACGATAGAGTAAACACATTAGAGACAGCAATCTCTTTTGCTTCTTTAGGTATATTACATCCTAGTATCATAGACCCTTTACATCTATTAGCAGAATTAATTAAAATAAGTAAAAACTTTAACTTACCTTTTGAACCTAGAAGAGAAAATATACACTTGTTAGAAAATAGTATTACGGTCAAGGCATACTGTACCTTAACGTCACTTACATTTATATTATACATACCTATTATAAGCCCTATTACCTTTGACCTTTTACACTTATATTCCATTCCTAATCATAACAACCTTACCCGTATACCCGAAGCAGCTTACCTTATACTGAGTAATAAGAAGTTTACTTACCTTCACGAGCCCTGTCGCCGCCTCACCGATGACCTCCAAATCTGCTATCATCTGAAATTAGAAGACGTCGACAAGAGAGCCGATTGCATCGTGCAAACCATTCGACATACGCCCGCAACCAATTGCAAGTTCGCCCATGTCGTCACTAGCAATAACAAGATAGAACAACTTCATGAAAACAACTGGCTAGCAGTCATCCCGAAGGAAGACATCATAAAAACGTCCTGCAACGACGAGAACAGTTATCAACGGATAGAAGGAGTCTATCTACTCACCACTACTGAAAGATGTACCATAACTATAAATAGTATAGTACTACAAACCCACCATAGTACTATCACTATTCCAGAGACCATTCCGTTGCCTAGAAATGAAATAGCCCAAGAAAACGTCACTGTGCACAACATAGAGTTGCAAAACATACAGTTGGATAAACTACACTCGCTTGCTACTCTAGCCCGCGAGATGAAGATCATGCCGATCACCCCCGGCATCGCCAGTCAACCCAGCTGGACTTCAATCGCCGCATTAGCCGCAGTACTAGCCCTCATACTATACTGCGCCTACAAACGACTCAGATCAAGCCTATGCAGACGCCCGGGACTTCAACCGCCGCCGTGCGTCACCATGGAGATGGACTACACGCCGCGTCCGTCGGAGTCAGCAGCAGAGCCTCAGCACAGCGCTTCGCCCTTGCATAGTCGGCCCTGCGTGCAATCCTCCTCCGTACGCAGCCCTTTGGGAAGGGAGGAGTTACGTACAGTAAATTCGTAGTATAAGCAATAAACTGTAACCATATACTCCCCTTTAGAGATAAGAACCGCAGTACCATAAGTTAGCTGTAAGACATTTGTATTGTATTAAGTTCAGTTGAGATTAAAGACTCAAGAAGACAACATCGTGTCTTTTTTAAAAGCTCCCTCGGTTCGCCACGAACATATCTCATGCCAATTCTTATTACATATTACTTATGTAATAAGAATTGACAAGTGCATTTGCCATAGTACAAGGAAAACGGCGTCGACGTAAACTGGCAAAACTTACACATTTTTTGCAGAAATACGAATTTTATGGAAAATTAAATTATGAAACAGTCAAATAATCCATAGATAAAGTGAAAAGATATTCTATCTTTCTGTTTTTGCTTTTGAAAACAACTTTTACAATGTTTAAAAACGCATGACGGCATTTTATGAATTTAAAAGTTGAGTTGATGGGGGCGCGTGAACGGTACGATGCTTCGTATCGCACTGAGCCGGATTTGTATTCGCTTTTTTAATTTTCTATTTGCTTTAGTGGACTCATGCAACTGTTCCGCGCACTCCATCCGATTCTTGTTCTATAATCTGAGAGCGTTTGTATCGATTCAAACGCGTATTTGAATTTATACAGGTGTGCAAAGGTCTACAGGCTGCGTCTGACTTGCGTGCGTATCGCGACTGTATCGCTACACACGCGCGTCGACGGCGCGTTTAAAATACGTGGTTTGCACAGGCCCTTATCTGTACTTAAGTAGTATTGATTATTATTTTTTTTTATTTACTTTATGCACAAATAAATTATGTACATAGGTGGACTTAATGCCAAAGGCATTCTCTAACAGTCAACCTAAGGTGATGCAGAGATTATAGTTGTAGGTGCATTCCGAACTTTTGTAGTAAAAAATATAAGATTAATTAAATATTTTAGATAATATGTAAATACGTACTAATATTTCAATAAACAAATAAATACCAATAATACAAACATAAACTAATATATAAAGGTACGAAAAACATATATAAGTTATAATATATATATATATATACAACTATATAGATAAATTATCTTATTGTGCTGAAGATTCTGCCATTTTACGTAAAAGTAGCTCTCGAACTTTTATCTTGAAAGAGAGCCGATTAGCAATCATCCTGATCTCAAATTATTATCTACACATATTATAAAACTGCCTCCGTGGTCTAGTGGATAGCGTATGTGACTGCTGATCAGAGGTCCCGGGTTCGATTCCCGGGTCGGGCAAAAGTGTTACTGGGTTTTTCCGAATTCTCAGTAACAGCACGGA
The DNA here is from genome assembly GCA_944739405.2 of Euclidia mi. NCBI lineage: Eukaryota > Metazoa > Arthropoda > Insecta > Lepidoptera > Erebidae > Euclidia > Euclidia mi. Next base: position 49,783,432 of record OX123194.2, on the reverse strand, counting down.
GTCTGGTGATGTGCCCGGTATCGGCAATAGGCTCGCCCCCTATTACGTGGGACCTAAAAATTCATGGCGAAAGGTGGGTGTAATGTTACATCTCGGCCTACCCTTTCTATCGTCTATAAAAAAATATAAAAAGAAATCCCTGCCGCGTCCTATCTGCCTGTCAATCTATCAATCTTTATCGTCACGTCTGTCTCCCATTGGGGTAGGCAGAGACTAAGGAACGCCACATGCTACCGTCCAAACATACCTCTTTCGCTTCCTCGACATTCATTAACCTCATCATGCATGCGCGTCGGTTATAGGTACCTTTCATTTGGCCCTTTTTCAGTACGTCACCAATTTGGTCAGCGTAATTCCACCTTAGGCGTCCCTTTCCGACATCTCCATTAATTATGGCATGACAGGTACACTGCTTTCGTATTTCTTATTTCATCCATCCGTTCCAAATGTCCAAACCAACGCAACATTCCTTTTTCGATCTTTGTCACTACATCTTCTTTTAGACCACACTTTTCCCGTATCACTGTTACGCACTTTATCTATCAGACTTATTCCGCACATACTTTTCAAAGCTCTCATTTCTACAGCATTGATTCTACTTTCATGCTTTTTCTGCAATACCCATGATTCGCTACCATACATTAATGTTGGCGCCAAAACTCCCTGCAGTATAGCAAAGCGAGCTTGCCTTGGGATAATACCATTGCTGATGATGGCTTGTAAGGCGCCATTCACACTATTGCCTGCTTTCACTCTCCTTTCAATATCTCCCTCATATTTTCCATCTCTCGTTAACAAAGACCCTAAATACACAAACTTATTCACTTGTTCCACTTTTTTATCTCCTATCATTATGTTACATTTAGTAACACTATCTTCCCTCTCTATGACCATGACTTTGGTTTTGTTAACATTCACTTTTATACCTTTCTTCTTAAACGCCTGATTCATAATAGTGACCATCTGCTGCAAATCCGACGCTGACGACGCAAAAAGAACCTGGTCGTCAGCGCATAGCAGCGTATGTCTGCCTGTATAAATACAATAAACTTAATACTTACCTACTGAACAGATTTTCGGCGGCTTGTCCAATATTTTCAGTAGATAGTGTGATTTCTGAGTAAAAGTTTGTGTGTATAATTGATGCGGGCCAAGTCTAGCTAATAATTTTTTTATTGTTGAATTTATAATTGTTTATTCTAGAAAAATGTGTCACTTAAATATACCTGACGAGCATGACGGAGACCTTACTGGTGGTCATCGACTACACAGTGATCATTAGTCTATCATGTCTGTAATACTTATACGTGTATTTCAAATTCCACTCCTTGAACTTGTTCTAGCTATGCCAAGTAATCTGATTGCTTTATGAATTTTACTTAGCCTCAGTTTGTTGCGACCGCCAGAAATTATCTTCGACCCTACATTGTACAGGGCCTGATTGGATGGGTAAGTGGATATTACGCTATTCAAGCACTTTGTGTGTAAAGGACGTAACATTTTAGCCCAATGAGTATTAAATACTACCCGCTCTTGTGGATGAGCAATATTTCAATATTTTATCAATCCGTTTTTGGCCACTCCCAATAAACCAAACATGTTTATTCGGAACACGAAAAACGCTTTAACAATTCAGAGACAAAGGAATAAATAAAATAAAGGAAAATACAACTACTAAACGTTAGTTACGCCAGATCAAAATGTTATTTAATCACAACTAGCTTAGCGCTTTTTCTTGGTGCCTATTACATTATAGGAATACAAGAAAATCCTTTTGCAAAATTACTTTTGGATGAAGATAAATGTTATCTCTCAGGATTTTAATGTTGCAAGCTTTGTTTAGGTTTTTTTATTTATTTATAGACTCACGCTTGTAATCCCTGAAGGGATAGGCAGAGGTGTAATATTACACCCACATATCACCATGAATTTTTAGGTCTCACGTAATTGGGGGCGAGCCAATTGCCGTCACCGGGCACATAACCAGACTCCGTGCTGCTACTGAGAATTCGGAAAAACCCAGTAACACTTTTGACCGACCCGGGAATCGAACCCGGGACCTCCGATCAGCAGTCGCATACACTATCCACTGGACCACGGAGGCAGGCTTTGTTTAGTATTTGAGTATAATCTTATTCATTTTGTGTCGCAACCATTTCTTAGGCATTATAGATGAGTTTAAATCTCTGTTTTACTCGTCCACTTACAGGATCAAGAAATATGGTGATTATGGGTTAATATTTAGGTTATATCACCATGAATGCCTATGAAGCTATCAAATATATAGGTTAAGCAGCACCATCCGTGAGTTCAGTGGTCAGTGACCGATCAGTTTATTTAATGTTCTTACATGTATGTAAGTTATTCTAATCTGTGGGCTTTGTTACTTGTATATTCTGTGTGATCAAATACGATTCTAGAGTGCATTCGTATTTGATAAAGCCACCAAGTCTCGTAAACCAACTCCAATGCTAACATGATGTAGGCATTCACAAGCGACGAAGCGTGGCACTGTGCAGCGTAGCACGGCGTGCCAAAGTCTTCCGTGAACTAACCACGCTCAAACATGAAGACGTTTCTTTATTTTTAGATGACCGGATGCCGCAGCGGGAGTATAAGCGACTGCTACGTCGAAGGTCGCGGGCTCAATTCCCGATCAAGTTAAACATTTGTGTACAGGAACATGGATGTTTGTCTTGGTCTAGGTGTTTCTATGTATAATATGTATGTATTTGCAAAAAAAAATTATATATGTATGTTTATCCATTATCTAGTACCCATAGTACAAGCTCTGCTTAGTTTGGGACTAGATGGTGATGTGTGTATGTGGTAGAATATTATTATTTCAACTCTGACAGACCGAAGTGTCCAGTCTGACGTCACAGCACATTGTGGTTGCCGCGGAATGTCGGGACACGACGGCGACGGCACGTGTTGCCGCGATACCGCTTTCTACGTCTGTCGTTAAATCTAGATTGTCGTGTTTTTGTGAGCGCCTGTGACGAGCGTATCTTGACTTGTCTGTTTGCTTAAATCGCGAGGGGGACGACACAAGCTCTGCTTTGGGATGTCACACAGCTCTTCCGTCGCATACCAAGCCGTGGTACCAAGTAGACTCAATGGAATTTGATAACGTTGTTGCAAGAGAAAATAAATTAAAATAGTTGCATTGGAAGGGTCCTTAAAACTCATTTCACATTACAAGCGCAACGTTGGCATTTAGTCTCAGATGTTTTGGGCTTTAATGAACAGGTACATTTTTTAAATTATAACTGACCCCCATGCGGGCGGAGCATCGCGAAGGAAAGCAGATAGAAGCTAGTTTATCATGACATAATAATAACCTTTCCTTTAAAAAGCTTTTCACGTACCTACTATTCGTAAAAGCAAGCCTAATGTGCTGAAAAAGACAATATTATGCGTGTTCCAACAAAAGAATACGGAGGTCCATTCAGCTATCCATGAAAATAACCTGAACACGTTTATAAAATCTTTAACATCTATAATATTAGACACAAAGCAGCTAGATTTTTAACGTAATTTCCTTAAACAGGATTTCTTATAATGCTCTTGAAATATTGGTATCGTTCAAACAAATTGGAATTTCGCTAACAAAACACGAGCCTACTTCAAAAACAAAAGAGAACCGCTGGCACAATGTCACGAAAATATTATGTGCTTTGCCTCAAGATTTTTATAACGACACTTATAGCGATGCCATAATAGTAACTTTGATACTTTTATGTAGAATTGGCGGCTTTTGGTGAGCCGAAAGGATCTTATAAAGCGGTTTCTGTACATCGATTTATAGGCACTTTCTTGAGACGGAAAGCTGTCACACTTCTTAAAGATGAGTTCACACTATCCAAGTGGTTGAAAATTTGTAGTTAAAATAGCTTTGATTATGGTTCTTACATGATACCAGGTTAATAATTCCTACGCCTTGTCTATTTAAACTTTGGAGTCATTTCTGCTTAATTAAAAACCTAGAAAAAATCGTACGTAGTCAACTCACAAAGCACAAATCTAAAATTCATTTATGCGAAGAATGTTTTTTGTATTTTGAATTACCGGAAAAATTAAATAATCATAATTGTGGTAGAATGCAGACAATTCTTCCGGAAGATAACAGTAAAATTACTTTTTCAAATTATCAAAGAACCCAAAGAGTACCAATTGTTATTTACGGAGATTTTGAAAGTTTATTACGGGAGTATTCAGATAAAAGTAAAAGTAAATTTACCGAAAATATTCAAATTCATGAAGCTACTTGTTTTGCTTATTACATATGCTGTGAGTCTAACCCTGAATTAAATAACTTAGTATCTTATCGCGGTCCAAATTGTTCAAAAAGATTTGTAGAGTCAATTATTAAAGATTCACAGAGATTGTATGAAATATTAATGATGCACAGAAAAATGTTACCATTGACGGAAGAAGAACTCAGGTCTTTCAAATCAGCCGAGGCATGTCATATTTGTAGAAAAAGATTTACAGACAATGATCTCGAGGGCCTGCTCATAATAAATGTAATTTAAATAATGAAATATGTAAGTTTATTCCAGTTATATTTCATAATCTCTCTGGGTACGATTGTCACTTATTTATAAATGAAATGTCTGCCGTTAGTGGCCATATAAAGTTAATTCCAAAAAATAAAGAACGATATATTTCTTTTAGTAAATATGTTTCACTAGATTCAAAAACTGCATTTCAATTAAAATTTATTGATTCTTTTAATTTTTTGAGTTCCAGTTTAGATAACCTAGAAAAGACTCTAAAAGTTAGCGATTTTAATCATATGCGATCATTTTTTATTGATGAAGATTTACTGAGCTTATGTCTAAAAAAGGTGTATATTGTTATGACTATATAGATTCTTGGGACAAATATGAAGAAACAAAGTTACCAGACCGTTTTTATTTCTACAGTAAACTTACTTCAGAAATTGTTTCAGAAGATGATTATAACCATGCTTTAAATGTGTGGAAGAAATTTGGTATCAATAATTTAGGTGAATACACTGATTTATATTTGAAATGTGATGTCCTGTTATTATGCGATGTTTTTGAAAAATTTAGATCAATAAGTTTAAATTACTATGGACTTGATCCTTGTCATTATGTTTCATCACCATCTTTGAGTTGGGATGCTATGTTATTAGTAACTGAAGTTGAATTAGATTTACTATCAGATATAGAAATGTATCAAATGCTAGAAAATGGTATCAGAGGAGGTTTAGCTCAGTGCTCCCTAAGATATGCGAAGGCCAATAATAAATACCTGCCCAATTATAATGAACAAGCTCCTAGTACATATTTGGCTTATTTAGATTGTGTCAATTTATATGGTTATACTATGATGCAGCGATTGCCAATCGGAAATTTTAGATTTTAACAGATAATGAAATAATTAAGTTAAATGTAAATTCTGTTTCACCTGACAGTGATGAAGGTTACATACTTGAAGTAGATCTTCACTATCCTTCTGATATACACGATGATCATTCTGATTTGCCATTTGCAGCAGAGAAAATAATTCCTCCGGTCCCAAGCACTAGTAAAAGTACTAAATTAGTAGCCAATCTTAATGACAAATATAAGTATGTTATACATTATGTTCACTTGCAAGAATGTTTAAAAAATGGTATTGTACTGTTGAAAATCCATAGAATCTTGGCATTTATTAAAAAAAATATTTTGGCACCATATATATCTTTAAATACTTCACTCGGACAAAAAGCTACATCAGACTTTGAAAGGGATTTTTTTTTAAAACAGAATAATTCAATGTTTGTGAAAACTATTGAAAATAAAAGAAAGCAAGTTGATGTTAAGTTAGTTAATGTATGGTGGGATAAATTTAATAAAACCAATAAGATCTGTGGTGCTGAAAAATACATCGGTGCCCCCAATTTCAAAAATCTAGCTATTATTTCTGAAAATCTTATAACTATTCAATTACAGCCTGCGAAAGTTGTTTTGAATCGACCAATATATATGGGCTTTACTATATTAGAACTAGCAAAGAGTCATTTATATAATTTTCATTATTCAGTTATGAAAAAAAAATATTTTGATAACATTACACTATGTTACACTGATACCGATAGTCTGTTATATTCAATACACACCCAAGATTTTTATGAAGATATGAAAAATAATATTGAGTATTTCGATACAAGTTATTTTAAGATTATCAATATTTACGGCATTCCGCATTCAAATAAACAAATACCAGGATTTTTTAAAGACGAGATGGGTGGAGATGTTATTTCAGAGTTTATTGGTTTAAGAGCTAAATTGTATTGTATTGATACTTTAAGTTCCATAGTTATGAAAGCTAAAGGTGTAAAGAAATCTGTCTCTAAAGAACTGACCAAAGAGAAATATAAAAAGGTTCTAAATTGTAACATTAATTTTAGATATCCCATGTTTGTCATAAGATCCAAAAATCAATTTTGAATCAACAAAAGAGTACTCGATGGAAATGATGATAAGCGTCAAATGAAAAAAAATAATGTTGCTACTTTGCCTTGGGGGCATTACAGTACTATATTTTAATCTTTTATGTAACATTTTAAAGTGTAAGAATTTAAGTATTTACCTAAATTGTATATGTTTTCATAGTAGTTTTATTGTACCTATATTTTATAAAACTATGAATATGTTTTTGATTTTATAAAACTATGTATTTTGTAATGAAATAAAACCTTGTATTTCAAATTAAATGTGTTTTAGTGTGTTTTTATACAATGATACCTACCCGTAAGATGAAAATCATAACATATTTTATAATCATTCATCATCATCATCCTCTTAGCGTTATCCCAGTTGCATCCTGGAGCCCGGGATCCGCTTTCCAGTCTAACCAGATTTGACTGAATATTAGCTTTTCCACAGAGCGACTGCCGTCTGACCGCCGCAACCCGAAGGGATAGCCATATTCTATGGTTTAGACTAGATACATGAGGGTACTGATGCCTCTAACGACTGTCAAAGATCTTCTGATGACAGCCGGGACCGACAGCTTAACGTGCTCTCCGAGGCACGGAGGGGTGTGACTTTTTGTGGCTGATCACCCATCTATAAACAAGACGGTGACGAACGCGCTTAACCTCGCGAATCGCTTGATTCGAGCGGTCGCCACTGTGCCACGGGCCCCTCATATTTTATAATAATTATTACATGGAAAATTGATAGTTAAAATTTAATATCCAGCAGTGGATTGAATACGTGCTGATGATAATGATAATGATAGTTAAAATAAAAAATCTGTATGTATAGATTTATAACTTTATTTATTTTTGTATAATAAATGTTCACAAAATAGGTACTTGCTCCTGCTATATATTTTATACTCTTTACAATACAAGTTATAGATGTCTTACTAAGTACTTGAACTATATTTTATTAAAATAAGATTACACTAATAAATTTAAATATAAATATGATGCATATTATACAAAGTATTAAAGTCTATAAATTAATACATTTTAATTTAATTAATATGATAAAATACAATACCTAATACATTAAAATAATAAAAAATTATCTTAAATTTTAATAATAATTAGTATAATTAAACATTAGATCTGCTTAACTTTTGCACTATTTTACTAACTAAATGATCAGTTTCGTTCATGATATCATCGTAATCACTTGTCACTATATACTGTACATTCACGCTCGCGTTATCAGTTTCAATGTTTTCTTCCATGTCACGACCATCCAAATCACAGATCTGAATTTTTATCAAGTGACGGGCGTGCCCTTGCTCCTTACGCACGATAAAAGAAGCCTTATTAAAAGATTTTTTATTTTTCTTTCTTAATTTTCGCTCTGCTGGTTTTTGCTGTCGATCAGCATATGCTTTAGCTGCTACTTCAATATCCCAGCTCTCTCTATCTTGAGCATAATAAAAAGGATTGGTAATTGGGTCTGGGTTGTCTACCACATTCTGAAAGAAAACAAAGAATATTATTACTGAATGACAAGAACTATGTATAATATAACAGTTATGTTTTGAAAATAATCCTACAGGTACAAACCTCTAAATTCTGAGGGTTGACGATGTCTAAAACGGGGCTGTAGGATATTAAGTGTGACATGATTCTGAAACAAGTATATTATTATTAGTTTAATTTAATTTTATTAATATATAACTTTTATAAAAATTAAATACTTACCTTGAAAATACCTATAAAATCGTAAATAAAAGGACCTGCTTATGCAAAGGACAGCTACGAACTAACCGCTTATTTAATGATATGATCCAAGTTGCAAACACCATCTCCTATAACTTAGAAACAATAAACAATGCACAGGTTTCGACTTGTTCTTGTACTCCAGATATTGAGTACAAGAACAAGTCGAAACCTGTTCATTAGTGTGTAAGCGTTCAATATATAAAAATAATATAACTCTTTTTCTTATTACATAATTTGACGACCGTATGGCTGAGTGGTTAGTGTATCTGACTCCCACACCGAAGGTCATGGCTTCGATTCCCGCACAAGTCAAATATTTGTGTGCATAAACATGGCTGTTTGTTTGACGAAAAAATATGCATATAAGTATGTTTATCAGTTGTCTAGTATCCATAGTACAAGCTCTGCTTAGTTTGGGAATATTAAGTATTATATTACCTAACCTACTGTATATAAATATTTCGGCTGTCTTTTAGTTGTAGTAATCGACAAGATGAAGTTGATCAAGCAGCCCATTACTCTTAAGGTTAATAATATCGAATTTAATGAATCTTGTCACACGATCAGACATAGCATTTTATTGCCAAATACGATTCGATGTATAATATGTGGTCCTTCAAATTGTGGCAAGACGAATGCTATGATTAGTTTACTGTTACATGAAAATGGATTAAAATTTACAAATATTTATCTTTACTCCAAAACTTCTTTTCAACCAAAATATCGTTTCTTAAGCGAAGTATTAAAAAGAGTGCCGCAGATTAATTTCTATGAGTTTAGCAATGACAAAGAGGTTATATCTCCAAATGAAGCTTTAGCAAATTCTGTGTTTATTTTTGATGATGTTGCATGTGAAAATCAAATAAATATCGCAATTATTTTTGCATGGGTAGACATAAACAAATTGATTGTTTCTATTTATCGCAAACTTATTCAAAAATTCCGAAGCAATTGTTACGCGACAATGCTAATTTTCTTATGATATTTAAACAAGATGATGTGAATCTAAAACATATTTATGAAGAGCATGTTAGTTCTGATCTACAATGGAAACAGTTCAAAAACATTTGTCAAACTATTTGGAGTAAACCTTACAATTTTTTACTTATTAACAAAGAATCATCATTCAATAATGGACGGTATAGACAGAACTTTGATATATTTTATAAATTTGACTGATGTTTTATTAATTAATATATTTAAGTGATAATATTCAATTTTTCCTTGGTCAAACGCCGAGTGAAGTTACATATATATAATTATTTCTATATGGCTAGACATCATTTTTTCTATTATGAAATCAATTGAAACTTATTTGTTAAACAGTTTGGTACAATTTTTATACTTTTTAATGATTTACGAAGAATTTCCAATAAATAACGGAAGATACAGGCAGCATTTTGATACCTTTTGTTTTTTATTGTGACTGTAGTTACATATTTATAAACAAATTTAATAGAAAATACAGTTTAGTACAATTCTGTCCTTACTTGAATTCGCTGTCATTTAAGAAAAATGGAGAACAATATTAAGAAAGAATTAATGAAGTCTGTTGATTCTATAAAAAATAAAATAAAACAAATGAAAGATCAAGAACATGAAATCAACTTATCAATAGATAAAATGCTCAAACCTGTTTTGGAGCCCCTCAATAGCCTTGTGAAATCTAAAAAAAATGTTGAAGTCGATAAACATTTGAAAAATAAAACGTCCGAAAATTTTATGGAAATTGAGTCAGACGAAAATAGTTCAAGCTCATTAACTAAGTGTGTTAGTTTTCATGACGCTGTATTAAACTCAGCAAGTACTCCTAAAAATAAAAAAAAACATAACATAGAAACTTCTTTGGAAAATGAAGACATCTTTGGTATTTACGATGGAGTGAATGTGCCTTTTGGAATAAGAACTGAAAACAAAACTTTAATGATGGGCAACGAAGTAGTTTCATTTTCTAAAATTGACAGCTTAGACAATGATGATACAGTTTTAGTTAAAATTGGTAGTAATACTTATACTTTAACCCCGGGGCTTCAAGAACTTTTACTTCGAAAGAAACCCAATTTAAAGTTAATAACAAACATAGATAAACTTGTCTATAAAGATATACTAAATCATACTAATGCTCATAAGTGAGATTTTAATTCTAGGGGTCAGATAAGAGGTGATAAAGGAACTTAGTATCGTCAAATTATAAAGCCATTATTTTGTGAGGCTTCGATGGAAAAAAACAAACTAAGCTTGGAGGTAGCTTGCCAAAACTTAAAAAATATAAGAAACACACTGATTTGGTGTATTGGGATGATCCCAATGAATTAGTTGATAGATTAAAATTATTAGTAGCTTCAAGAGATGCTGGTAACACAAATCATGATAATGAAATTTTATCAATAATTGAAGAATTAAAAGAAGCTAACATAATTAAAGAATAAATACTGATGACAAACAAGTTTTGACTTAGTATTACTAAACCGTTCAGAATGATATATGTTTGATTATTTTAACTCCATGATAGTATGTTCAGATACTGTATTGAAAAGGAGTTGACTGAAATTTCTAAGCATGAGTAAGGCTGATATTGTAAATGAAATTCATAAAAGTGCAAGGGTAAACTTTCCGCGAAGAACTGTTATTATGAAAGATATAGATGATCTTTGGCAGGCTGACCTAATTGATATGCAATCAATATCCAAAGAAAATAAAAGCTATAGATTTATTCTTACAGTTATTGACACATTTTCGAAATATGCTTGGGCATTTCCTCTGAAATCTAAGAATAAAGATGTTGTATGTGACACTTTCAAGAGTTTGTTGAATGATGGTCGCAGTCCTAAAAATCTACAAACTGATAACGGAACAGAATTATATAATAATAAATTCCAAAAACTTATGAAATCTTATAATATTAACCATTATTCAACCTTCTCCACAAAAAAGCTTCGATAGTTGAGAGGTTTATCAGAACTTTGAAATCAAAATTGTATAAAGAATTTAGTTTAAAAGGTAACTACAATTGGATAGATAACACCCTCAAAAATGTTATTTATAAATACAACCACACCTATCATCGAACAATTAACGAAATTCCTGTAAAGGTCAGTAGTGTAAATAAAAAACGCATTTTACAAAGATATGAAAAAAATACGAAGAAAATCAGTAGAAAACGCAAATATAAAGTAGGTGACTATGTACGTATCAGTAAGTACAAAGGAACATTTGAAAAAGGCTATACACCTAATTGGTCAACAGAAATATTTAAAATTCGCAAAATACAAAACACATCTCCTATCACTTACCTGATTGAAGAAACGATTCGAGGTCAACCTATTTTAGGAGCATTTTATGCTCAAGAACTTCAACAAACGAAACATCCTGACATGTATTTAGTTGAAAAGGTTATTAAGCGTAAAGGTAACAGGGCTTTTTCAAAGTGGCTAGGTTTACCATCTACTGAAAATAGTTGGATTGATAAGTCGAATATTTTATGAGAACCAATAAACTTAATCTATCAAGTGACAAACTCATTGGTTTGTATGCCTATTTATTAAATATTTAATCCCAGATAAATCAGTCTTATTATGTGTATTGGAGAGAGTAGTCTTCTCAACTGGCTCATAAATCATTTGCCATTTGACTTACATTTACCAGGATACAATTACTGTGGACCTGGTACAAAATTAATTAAACGACTAAATTTGGAGATAAAGGTGTAAATAAATTAGACGAATATTGTAAAGATCATGATATTGCATATCACAAGTCATCAAATTTGAAGGATCGACACAAGGCAGACTTAATTTTGTTAAAAATGGCAAGGAAGCGCGCCTTTGCCCCTGATTCAAATACAGGAGAAAAAATTGCTGCGCATTTAGTAAGTAATGCCATGTTAACGAAAATTAAAACAGGATCTGGGCTAAAAACACGTCATCAAAAGTCTTCGAGTAAGACAGCATCTGGAAAAGGTGTTAAAAAAAATTTAAAAATCTAATTACTGTTGCGGCAAAACGTATGAAAAAATTGAAACCAAAATGCAAGAAAGTGGCAATAGAATTAGCAATGGCTGCTGCCAGAGAATTAGCTGATGATTCATCCATTAAGCTTCCTCGAGTTATTCCTATACCAAAAACTGGTAGAGTATTACCTCTGATTCCTATTTTCGCGGGATTATCAGCTGCAGGAGCTTTAGCAGGTGGTGCAGCTGGTATTGCAAAGACTATAAATGAGTACAAGATGGTAAAAAAACTGTATGAGGAATCAAAGAGACACAATAAAAAAATGGAGGCTCTTTGCATTGGAAAAGGACTGTACCTTAAACCGCATAAAAATGGACTTAAAATACCGGCTACCCAACCGCGCCTTAACTAACTTAGATATTTTGAAGTATGGACGAAGCATCCCATATTTTAGAAGTGTTTTTATGAGAGATGAGCTCCCTAAGTGTCCCTACAAAAGAGAATGTGGAGTTGTTAATTTAGATATATCTAAGAATCCAGGTTCTCATTGGGTAGCCTATGCAAAACATAATCAATATATTGCGTATTTGACAGCTATGGAAATCTTAAACCTCCCAAGGAAATTATAAATTACTAAGGCTGTAAAGTCCAATACAATTACGAAAATATACAAGGCAATCATCCTTTCAATTGTGGACATCTATGTTTAAAATTTTTAAGGTCCTTTTGGCGTAGATATGGAATAAAATAAACAGTAGGGCTCAAAACTGTTCAGTATGCAAGTATGTCTATAACGGTAACTATCTCTGGCAGCAAATCAGAATTAGAATCATATTTTCAACCACCTCTGAATTTATCTGGAAATTATGAGTGCGGTTTGCTGTATTGTTCAATTTTAAACTCAGCATCAAATGTGTATTCTAGTAATACTAAAATTCCACCTATTATCAGGATTGAATGCGATATAGTATACGGCTCTTACACCAACGGATTACCAACTCATATTATTCATGAATTTGTACCTGATACTACTGCAGGAGACCATTACATAGAAACGCCTCAAAGTGTTATTTACATACCCGTGAACAAAAATATAATTTCATCTATATCCATTAAGATTGTTGATCTGTTTAATCATCTCATTAACTTTATAGATCATATTCAATTACGTCTTCATTTAAGAAAATCAAAATGATATTATATAATATAAACCCTCCACTCAAAATAAAACACCTTATTTCTCCTAAAACCACTAAGGTGCATAGACGTAAGAAAAAAGTGAACAAATTAACTAAGGCAAATACAGACTTTCTTCAAGCTCTGGGTTTTCAAGTATGAATATGCTGCAGATTAATGATTTACCACACTTTGATACTTCTATCGAAAGTTATGAAATCCATTCTTATAATCCGTACAACAACTGCTTTAGAGAAAACGATGAAATTCGAATTCCCATACACCAACAAGACATATACGTGCTACCATCAGCCAGCGCAATTTATGTCGAAGGGCGAGTCAAGTTCTTTGGCAAAGATGGAAAACCGATTGAGATAACTGGTACATTTAATAATAATTTTATTATGTACCTATTTCAAGACATCAGATACGAAATTAATGGTATTGAAATAGATCGTATAAAAAATTCGGGAATAACAACTACAATAAAGTCATATATCTCATTTAATGAAGCGGAAAGTAAAGTTGCAAACTTGTGGGGTTGAAACTTTGAGGGATTAAAAAATAAGGATCATTTCAGTGCTTTAATACCATTGAATATGATTTTAGGATTTGCGGAAGATTATAATAAAATTGTAATAAACTGTAAACGAACTTATATTGAATAGAAGTAACTCTAACTTAAACAGCATTATGCTCACTGATGATATTGCAAACTTCCAAATAGATATAGAAAGAATACAATGGAGAGTACCACACATAAAAGTCTCAGATCGTGAACGGCTAACTTTGTTAAAACATTTAGAAAGAGATAAACCTATTCAAATGGCTTTTAGAAATTGGGATTTGTATGAGTACCCCTTACTGCCTAAAACTACAAAACATTCATGGTCAGTTAAAACTGCATCACAGCTAGAAAAACCTAGATATGTAATCTTTGGCTTACAAACTAATAGAAAAATAATAAACTGAAAGATAGTTCACTGTTCGATCATTGCGAGGTAACAAACGTGACCTTGTTTTTAAATTCACAATATTATCCATATGAACCTTTAAGTTTAAAGTTTTCTGAGAACAAGTAAAGTATATTATACGACATGTACGCAAAATTTCGCCAGTCGTATCACAACTGTCCAGTCGATCCATTGCTCAATCTAAAGGAATTTAAAGAAAAGGCTCCCTTGTTTATCATAGACTGTTCAAGGCAAAACGATAGTCTAAAGACAGGTCCAGTAGATGTTCGATTAGAAATTGAATGTTCAAAATCGATACCAGATAATACGGCTGCGTATTGCTTGATTTTAAACGATCGAATTGTGGAATACAAACCACTGAGCAACATTGTGCGTAGGCTATCATTATTGCCATTGTTGACGTCCAAGGCTTTAAAACAGAAGCAAATGAATTTATACTAAAAGAAATAGCTATATGTTATAATAATAACCTTCAAGTGTTTTTAATTAAACCGCCATTTCCTTTTTACGATTTGACTAAATCAGAAAGACGACAGGTTTGCTGGATTGAACGAAACAGAAAAATATACTGGGGCGAAGGATTTATACCTTACTCAAATTATCAATATTTAATTTCAGATGTTTTAAAAGATAAATGTGTTTACGCTAAAGGTCTTGAAAAAGTGTTATGGTTGAAGGATATATTAAATACTAATAATGTAATTAATTTAGAAGATAAATGTTGTCCTAACTTGTTAAGTTTATATGATCGCTATAAATGTTCTGAAGATTTGTACAATTGTAGCTATCATGACTAAATATGTGCTTTAAAAATGTTCTGTGTTTAAAAAAATGGTGCATTGATAATAAACTTTTTAAAGATTGATAATATACATTGTTTTATTTTACTTAATAGTTTCCTTGACTCACTAACATATCCATTTATTTTTAAAAAGTTGACATGATTACATTGATATTACATGAAGTGAGGTTCATTAGGTACACACATTCATAATAAAACTCACTAAAAGCTACTACTGATTACTAAGAGAAGGAATTAAATTGCTAAACATAATGTTAATTATAACAGTATGGTATTACTGGGCACTCTCGGTGATGCAGAACACATTATATTAATCGATCGGATATTGAAGTAGCAGCTAAAGCATATAATGATCGACAGCAAAAACCAGAAGAGCGAAAATTGAAAAAATTAAAATTGATCGAGTCGAACTTGATATTATTGTTTGTGAATGTTAAGTATATACGATACGGTGAAAACGATTGGGGATTCTGTATCATGCAGTTCGAGCGAAGCGAGAACAAATGATACAGAATCCCCAATATTACACTACTCATGTCTATATGTCTACCGACAATACACGACAGATGGCCAGTACGATACATGGCCAGTGCTAATACATATTATGTAGATATTAGACCTTTAACAATTACTATCTAAATAAACAACTTAGACCATTACTGTGTGGGTTTCTAACCACAAAAAGAGTTCAATATACCTAGTTACCTGAAAAGAAATAGGAAGGATGATAATGCCTCGCGTAAAGCCTTATATTAAACTTAAAATGTCTTAAAGTCATGTTATTTCAAAGGATTGCGTGACTACAATTATAATCATCTTCATTAAAAACGTATTTAGTGTGATAAGACAATACTCATTATAAACACAAAGCTTTACTAATTATTATCGTCAAGTGCATCATACCATTAAGAACATTTCGTAGGAAGGGCTTTCCATAACGCCGTCTAGCGACTTATCGGGTTTGCTATCTACGAGCTTACCTTTATTTAATGGCCACTTGATTTCAAGTGTATCGGTTATTCATATAGAGTATATATTCAGTCGAGTTGAATTTGAATAATTGCTTCTACGATGATAAGAAATTCCCTAGTAAGGTATTATAATAAGTAAGCGAGCGACCGTAACGTGACAGATCAACTTTTGCCTTTGGATCTAGTGGCGGTACTGTACTATTTTAGGTTTATAACCTTTGTGTCATTTTCTTCAATTTTCTTTCGGAATTTTTCGATACTTATTTTAGTCACGCCATAGTTTCTACTTACGCAAGACGGCCTGTCCAGAAAATTGCTACAGGTTTCTTTTGATTTAGGACTGATGTAAGTTTTTAATATATTTAAAATAATATATTAAAAACTTACATCGGCCTGTAATGTATTGACTGGTCAAATTATGCGAAATTTGCTTTTTTAATATGAAACTTTGTAATAAAATTTGCCCGAAATAATATTGCCTTCTTACATAAAAAATACTACTTATTAAATAATATCAGCAGGAAAAATCAATATATAACATCTATTTACATCAACATTATGGTCATCATTATACAACTATTTCATTAAACTTGCATGAAATAATTATGTCAGTTATTGTTCTGTGAACTTGATACGCCGAAAAGTGTGGGTTGGGGTAACCAGTAGGTTCATACTGGCAACAGGTACAGCGAAAAGTGTTGGGCACGGCAATAACTATCGTTATTTAACTTCAAAATTAATATTATCTAACACTATTCTAAACCTTCTTTGAAACCCTCTACAATATTATTCTAATAATCTTTCAAATATTTATTACATTATAATATTATGCCGATCAAACTAGTAACCTACATTGCCGTCCGTTAACTAAAACCACGTTAACCCCAAAAAGTGATTTTCGAGAAAAACGTAAAAAACGCGGGAATCGTTGTTTCTAGAAAATTATTAAACATAAATCAGTGATTTTTAAATATTATTTAAACAAAAATTTGCCAGCGTCATTTAGGATATTTCCTGCTCAGAAATGTATATAAAATTATATAAACAAAACAGGAAATTTTGGTTTAGTTAAGCAATACACATTTTTTTACATTGATTCCCTCACTAAAGCCTCTTTAAACTACACTTACTGATCTTTTAGTTAAGGATTTTCTTTAAATTTATGAGGATTCAAACAAATAAATTTAGCCTTAAATGCTTAACTATAAACGCGCTAAGTCCATTAACTGTTTTGTAGCTAAGACCTTTCTTAATATTACATTAATATTACATACATTAATACCTTACGTAATAAGAGGCTAAAGCACCTATGACTCTTTCAAGCTAAGTTTAAGAGAAAAAAAAAAGTTATGAATAAAATATATGCTTGTTTACTAAGCTAAAAACAGCTTTTTCTTACTTCAATTGTTACTAACGTATTTATAGCTTAGCATCACATATCAAAAAACTGGATAATTAAATTAAATGCAGTATGAAAATTGAATCAATTTATATTAAACAGTTTTAACTAAATTAATTACCTTAACATCTATGTATACAGCAATTTGTAAAAATTTATATGCACAGCCTTGATTATTTTTCGAATCTTATTAGGCAATTAATAGCTTTAAAAATATATTTTAAGACACTATTTCTATAGCGGCTTTTTAAAATATATTATATTTGCGTATAGTAGACAGTAATGATATTTTCAATCACATAGTCATCATCATGTCAGCCTAGAGACGTCCACTGCTGGACATAGGTCTCTCCCACGGTTCTCCACACAGACTCAATTTCAAGCCTCCCGCATCCAACCGCTTCCGGCTATCTCATCCAGATCGTCGGCCCACCTAGTGGGAAGACTACCCCTGCTGCGTCGTCCGGTACGTGGGCGCCACTCCAGGATCCTCCTGCCCCAACGGCCATCGGCTCTTCGAGCTATGTGCCCTGCCCATTGCCACTTTAGCCTGGCTATTCGAAGAGCTGAATCGAAGGTTTTCTCATAGTCCACAAACGCCAAGCATAGATGCTGGTTATACTCCTTAGACTTAACCTGCCGCAGCGTATGTATGTGTTCTATAATACTACAGCCTCCCGAACAGCGGGTTTCCGTAAAGGCTATACCTTTACGTAAACCTGCTTGTTCGGGAGGCTGGAAGTCGTCTAGCTTGGTCTCGAGATGATTTGTGACGACCCCTCAAAACAACTTATAGACGTAACTCAGGAGTGAGATGGGTCTGTAGTTCTTCAAAAGGGTTTTATCGCCCTTCTTGACGAAAAGCACCAGCACACTCCTGTGCCATGCCTGTGGCGCTTTGCCCTCGAGTATGACAGAATTTAATAGCTTTCGAAGTTTTTCCACGGCAGATGCGCCGCCAGCTTTCAAAAACTCTGACGTAATTCCGTCATCACCAGGCGTCTTGTTGTTTTTGAGTTGATTTAGGGCCACACTTATCTCGCGCATGCTGACGGGATGTCATGTCCGGGATATCTTCGGTATAGTGTCGGGTCAATCCAGTTCTAGGGTCAGTGGCTGGAGTAGTAACCGGTGGTCGTGTAGTCATGTATAGCTGTCCAAAGAACCGTTTGATCTCTTCCAGGAGCTGAGGTCTGGACGAGATAATTTTGTCACCATTCGTCTTCAGCCTTGTCAGCTGACCTGCCCGATAGACAGATCTCTTTTGAACACTTTGGAACCGTTATTCTGCTCGATTGCCTCATGAACACACTAAGTGTTATATTAGCGGAGATCGCGAGTCAGAGACTTAGATATCTGTCTATTAAGCCGCCGATACTTTGGCATATCGTCGGTGGCAACATGCAAAAGTATCTTACGCCTTTCCTGTATAAGCTCGAGGAACGGACCAGAGATTTTATGGGCTCTTTTAATCGTCATGGGCTTTAGCACTTTAGAACTTAAAGCCCGTTGTATGGACAGCATTAACGAACCTGTTACTAAAGTTGTCCACATCAACGCATGCTCCTAGACATTCGAAGCGGTTTCGCAGTTCAAGCTGAAAGCTTTCGGGGTTTTAGATTTGAACTGGCGCAGGTAGGAGCGTAGACTTTATCAACCTCGACCGTTCGAGGCTGTGACTAATATTCAATGTGCCTCTTCTAACCATTCGGTGACCGCGGCCCGCTTTAATCGAAGTGATCACAGAGACATCATTAAATATTAACCTCTTCATCGATATGATGAAATCGATCTCATTTTTGGTGGCACCGTCTAGACTTATCCAAGTCCACTTGCAGCATTCTCGCTTTTCGAAAAAAGGAATTCATTGTGAAGAGTTCTTCCTTCTCCATGACGCTAGCCAGCAAGTGGCCCCGCGAGTTGCGGTGTCCATATCAAAATTGCTCCACCCTCAGCTCATTACCACTCGCTTGCCTAGTTTTGCATTAAAATCTCCCATGACAACGGTGTAATGGGTTTTGAAGCTATGCATATAGCCCGAGATATGTCCTCATACATAGCTTCTACCTCCTCATCGGAGTGTGACGAAATCGGAGCGTATACTTGTATGATTTTCGATGAATATCGCGCCGAATATATGCTGGAGATTTATCGCACCCCTTGCCCTGCCGTTACTATGGCCGATATCTGAGTCAGGAATAGCGAGGCTGCCGGGGAATAGAGGCCGTTTTTTTCGTGTTTGGCTCATTTTTGGGAGATTTTGCTTTGATCGCCACGCTTGGCAGACGGATTGGCGATCGTAGTGGCAGAAGTCTTTGATACTTAACGCTGCTGCCTATATAGTATCTTGCCTTTTACTTTCACCTTACTTTGGATGGTTTGACCACCATCTTCCGGTTGACTGGCTGCAATGGCGGATCCGCGGCTACTCTTATCCAGTTTCTGCCCGTCAAAGGTAGTCACTCCACATAGTCTGAGGGAAAATAGCAAACCAACAAGGCAGTCATAATAATTTTATAAATATGAGAGAAAGAATAGAAGACCAACGAAATATCGTTGGTCTTCTATTCTTCCCTCAAACTTGGTGGCGATATTAACGAAAATAATATTAATTATTACACAAAAAATCGATTTCTTTTTATATAGACTTACGCCTGTATCCCCGAAGGGGTAGGCAAAGGTGTAATATTACACCCACATTTCACCATGAATTTTTAGGTCCCACGTAATAGGGGGCGAGCCTATTGCCATACCGGGCGCATTACCAGACTCCGTGCTGTTACTAGGAATTTCCTAACGGAAATCCCAATAAGACTTTACCCGACCCGGGAATCGAACCCGAGACCTCCCAATCCCACGCGCACATTTATGCCGCGAGACCAACGAGGCAGTCAAGTCAGTAAAAAAAAAAATCTAATTTTACCTCGTAATATTCCCCGACATATTTGAGTTTTGGCGGGAACACGATGCGATGACGCACGCGTGCACGCTATAAGCTCTCCGAGCAGAATGGCAAACCTCCCTACGCGGATATCCCACCCTCGCGCGCATATGGCATCCCCGCACACTCCCGGAATTAATGAAGCGCGAAAAACGGATAACGTGTTTCTAGTTAGGGAACGTGGGCTAGCCGTTATTAAGCTAAGAATGACTTATATTTTTTTGAACAAATTCCATGTTAGAAGTAAATAACGCTTTTTTACAAATTGTTTTGAGAAAATCGCAGTATTATGATTCATCATCATCAGCCTTTATCAGTCCACTGCTGGACTATGCCTCTCCTTTGAAAGGAGGATTTGGCCTACTATACCACGCTGGCCAAACGGGTTGGTATAGGGTTTGTATCAAGGTTTCCTTCTCTTACAGTGCTGTTCTCTGCATAATATGCTCCCTCTGTCGGCTCTTCTGACACCCATGAGATGATATGGGGTGGTGACATTCCGTATTCTTAATCCATCACCACACGGACATATTATGATTACTTGGCAAAAATACCGTTATGGTCGTCTAACCAGAATTAAGATAAGGTTTTCTTCATAAATAGTTTATAGCATTGTTTTTATTCCTGTTTTATCAAAATTGATCCTTAACTATAAACAAGTTATACGCTCTTAGTAAGTTTGTAGTCAAGAATATTCAATTAACGTAGTTTAAGCTACTAAAACATGTAAAAAATATAAGGCGAATTTCTAAACTAAGGTACTCAAACTTGCATTAATCTAAGAAGCGGTGTATAGTCAGTTTATAGTCAAGCATTTGTTGCATATTTTGTCATTTAACGGTAAATCATGTTTTAATATCTCTGAACTGTAAGTGATAGAGATATAGTTCTTAGACAGAAAGATAGAGAATTTAAAACTGTAATACTTTGCATTCAAAACTCAAAATTGACCATTTGAGGGTTAACGGGGTTCTAGTTATAGGACGGCAGTACAGATACAGGATCGTAATTATCTGCTCTCTAATCAATTCGTGTTTGTGCGGCCAACTCTGGTGTCAGAGTTTTCAGACCGCCCGATGGCCTCCGACATGGCCTAACGATCCTTATCCTTAGACAAGAACCGGGACCGACAGCTTAATGTGCCCTCCGAAGCACGGTAACGCTCAGATGTAAATGCCACACACGGTCACCCATCCAAGTGGCGACCTGTGCAAGCGTTGCTTAACTTCGCCGATCTGTTACGACTGGCAAGCCAAGTCTCGCTATGAGCGCTATAAATTACAATTTTAACTGAACGTACCTAAAATAACATGCTGTTGCCAATAACCACAAATAACAGAACAACATTGCGTAGGTTATCGCTAGGCAAACTCTGTTTAGGATTTAAGTTCGGTTATAAATAGAATACCTCATCTCTTCTCGTAGATATCCTTGGAGATAATAAGAGACGATATTAGGTAGGGTTTTCACTGTGCCGCACCGACTTTAAAATCCAACCTACAGGTCCAAAAGTTTTAATATACTTCAGTAAAGTGCAACGCTGATTTGCATTATCATAAGTAATTCACGTTTAACTGAATCTAAACATTATATTTCTGTCCGAGACTATTCGGAACTTTTCAGCCCTAATAATGGAACACCAGCAAAACACTAAGCATTATGTAATATTAACAACTGCGAACTAGTCCAATTGATTCTATAAACATATTTGAAGAAAACATTTCCAAGAATTGATAATGGACCCTATTTAAATGTGAGCACTAATAACTAGGTCAATTACTTATAGCAACCGGCAAAAATAACGGATGCCGTAAGTTATTTAGTGGGTATTGTCCTTAGATGACATGGCAACACAGACAATTATATACTCTGGCTAATATTGTCCATTGCTAATATACCCCAATCAAACTAATCGTGCTTCGCTTGATTTTCATGTCCTTGTACTATCTATGGTTGTAAACTTCTTTCTTGTTCCGGTAATACACTGAGATTGCTAAAGCAGCATATTTACCAAGAATACAAACATGTAGCAAAACAATTGAGACCAATTTTATTATAATAGTGAGGCAGCTTGATGTGCTTGTGGTAACACATATAGACTTGAAATAAATAAACTGAAGTAAATGAAATAATTATGTTAAAAATTAGCACTTGACAAAAAACTATAACTCAACTACGTAAAAAAAAAAGTTTAAAAACCCGACTACGTTAAAAAGGGTGTCTAAAGAGGACGAAACAAGAAAAGTATAAGTACAGACATGCTCAAGCTAAAGCCGTGCCGCACCTTTTATTGTGTGTAACACCTCATGTGGGTGCCAGAAACACTTACCTGCATTAAACAGACATGGCAGGGAACTACATGTACACTAGTATACAAAAGGTGCGACCACCCAAGTAGCATTTTTGGGCTGTATAGTGTTTGTCTAATGGTTGTCTCTAGCTTGAGCATTTCTGTACTGATACTTTACTTGTTTCGTCCTTTTTAGCCTCTGGAGCGCCCAAACGTCAAATGTCATATAATGGATAAGCGCCCACGTTAAATTTAGCGTATGTATGAAAGTTGGCGGGCAGCGTTTAAATGCCGATTTCGACGTTTATTTACTTCAGAACACTAATCAATACATATATATTTAGAATCTACATGAAATTTGCTTTATTGTGTATATAGAATTAACTAACTTTGTGAACAAGCGTAAGTAATTCAAACGGTTTTATCAAACAAATGTGTAAAATACATGTTATTGTAGAAAAATTAATGTATTGACCAATTAGAGGCATTCATAGCGGTAGGAAAATTCTAATAATATTATTTATGAGCTATTCTATTAATTGAAATACGTAAAATAAGAAATATATGGAAAAAATTGATTTGGAAGCGAAATAGTGTAAGCACGCCTCGAAGTGTACTAACAGCTGATGAGTTTAGCTGACTGTTTGTTTTTACTGACGGTGAGAATAAGCATTTTTATTGCATAGATCTGTCAATCGTTTCATACGCTTCAAAATGGTATACATTGAAAAAAGAAAAACATTGTTTTGGCGTTTCATTTGAACATTGAATGGAACAAGTACGAGACCACCGTATAACAGTCGGCGGGCGCTTATCGGGGGTGAAAGTGTCCACCGTAAAACGGTGGCCGGGCGCTCGAGAGGTTAAACGCCCTTTTTTACGTAGTCGGGTTATAGTTTTTAAACTTTTTTCTTATTTAATCCTTTTCCGTATCCCGGGCATGGGCATGTAAACTAACCGTACAATATTTAAAAAATTTAGAAGAAAGATAGAAAAATAGGTAACTCAATGCGTCTAAACCGCGCGAATTGTAAGTATAACCGCATTTAAAAATAATATTTTGACAGAAACAGTATAATATATGTACATATGTTTTGTAATGTACTCAGTAATACCTTTCGTTTGATACCAGACACGTAATGATTATCTAAGTTTTTTTGTTGAGGTTGGAATCTGAGGTATTAATACCGTAATAAAAAATTTCGATAAAATTAATGTAGCCTATGTCACCCGCGCTATTATTACGAATCTTTTGGCACCCCATTTATTAAAATCAGTTCAGTAGTTTATGCGCTAGAACATACAAACATACATACACACATACATAGACTGCCAAAAATATTACCCTTCCTTTTGGCTTCGCCGTAGTCGGGTAAATAAAAAATACACCTCTTCGCACGTACTTACAGTGTCAAAAGGTGTGTTCGTTTTAATTTCGCTGTTGAATCAAAATATTTATAAACATAATATTTAATCATGCCTGTTATGACAGTTTTTTCCTTTTCTTCCTTATTTAAGCATTTGTTTTATAACATAACAAGACAAAAGTTGTTTTATTACATAGTTTTTGATGTCCAGTTTAAAGGATCATATACAGTGTGAGTCTTTATAAAGTGCATATATCAAAACCAGGGAAACTACACACAATTTCATCAACGGAAAAATTGACAAAAAAAATCAATTTTTTATGAATATTTTAAAATTTTAAGTTGCAGCTGCTAACCCTATTTAAATAAATTGTTATAACTTTTAAACTGAATGTCCCATCAAAATTGAATAAATTTTGAAATGATTGTTAATAATAGGCCGTGTCAATAAAGTAATAATTTAAAAAAAATACATAAAATTAGAGTAAAAAGGTATTTGATGAAAATCTGGTATTTTTTTCATCATTATTACAATAATTTTAAAATTTCGCGAAAAGTCGTCCCCTTTATCCTACTTTTCTTTTATTGAAAGTTATTTTACATCGTATTAGCTTTCTAATGGTAGAAAATGCACGTTTATTACTCAGATACAACTGTTTTAATTAGCCTTTTAAAAAAGCACTTAGCTCAGTTAAGCGCCGTAGCAGGTCGTAGAGAGAACTACAATTTTAGGAATTAAACAATTAGAATTTATCTACATAAATCATTTTTTTTTAACAAATTAAAAACAAATAGCTTAATGAAGCAAATGTTCAAAATAAAGATTCCGTTGTTGCAAACACATTGTAGCGCGGAGCAAAATTTGCTACGTTGCTCTACGTATCATTTCGGGGTCGTTTATTATTTCGTCTTCACTATTAATGGGACTGCTTTAAACCCATTGTTTCATTGTCCTCCATAAAAAAATAGTTGAGAGGCGTAAGATCAGGGGAACGTGCCGGCCACCCAACAGGTCCTTGTCGGCCGATCCAGCGACGAGGATAATTTTCATTTAAAAATAACCTGACGATTCGGGAGTAGTGGGCAGGACATCCGTCCATTTGCAGCATCATTCTTTGATGCGTTAGCAGCGGCACATTCTCCAACAGCAATGGCAAATCGTCCCTTAAAAGTTCCAGAAATCTCTCTCCAGTTAGGGTCCTCGGGAGTATTATTGGACCAATCAAAATGTTGTTAATAAGTGCGGCCCACAAATTTAACGAGAATTTTACTTGATATGTTGAAGGCCTTTTCAGCTTAGGGTTTTCACCTTTTGGACACCACATATGTAAATTACGACAGTTTACGATGTCGTCTCTCGTGAAATGAGCTTCATCCATCCACAGAATTGTTTTAGGGAATTCGAGATTTTCCCTTGTTTGCCTTAAAATCCATGTGGACATAACGCACCTTGGACGCCAGTCCACATCTTCATGTAAGTGCTGCACCCTTTGATAATGGTAAGGATGCAAGCCTTCTTTGCTCAAGATACGCCATGCCGATTTCTGGGACACGCCATGACGTAAAGCCAAACGACTAGTACTGGTAGTTTTTAAACAATCATAGAAATGGTTGGTGCAGATGTAAGTCATAAATAACAAAATAAAAAAGATACTACTGTCTAAAGTTAATTAATACGGCAAAATAAAGCATCGCTGAATCATATTTTTAATACAAATATTTCATGAGTTCACGAGTGAAAGCGTCTACGGACTGACCGCCGCACTCTACGGCTTACACCAGTGTCAGTATATTTAATGGGTACTGCATCCCTATAACAACTGTCAAAAACCTTCTCGACTACCGGGACCAACGACTAACGAGCAATAATTATCACTTGAATATACACATAACTTTGAAAGCTCAGGAGTGCTCGCCGAAAGTTTGAATGATTTCCTCTGCATGATAATGGAGATCCACTACGATTTTTGGAAAATATTCCCCTAAGGCGGTAAAACGTCCTACGCAGGCGGTGCCACGGTGTAGTTTAGTAAGGATATATTCATAAAGTTAACTTGATAGTATTCCTTTATTATGAGCATATATATGTCATTAACCCCTTCGAATTAATTACTAAACGGAATACAGAGACAAAAAAAGTGCGCGATATTAATAATAATATATGAAAGGATGCATGAAAATATGTGAGAAAATTGGTGTAAATTAAAATTTCGATGTGTGTATCAAAGAGTTCTATAAAATAGTATTCTTATATTTTTATTTCCGTCCAGTAAAAAGGATGTAACAAGATCGTATTTATCGTGGCAATAAAATAAAACCATCACTAAACTGGCCCATAGAATACAGTCCACTGCTGGACTAGGCCTCTCCTTTGAAAGGAAGAATCGGCCTACTATACCACGCTGGCCAAACGGGTTGGTATAGGGTTTGTATCAAGTTTTCCTGCTCTTACAGTGCTGTTATCTGCATAATATGCTCCCTCTGTCGGCTCTTACGACACTCATGGGATGATATGGCGTGGTGACATTCCGTATTCTTAATCCGTCACCACACGGACATTCCGTCGGAGGTTCCTTACTGCAATTTCTTTATTATTCATCATCATCAGCCTTTAACAGTCCACTGCTGGACAGGCCTCTCCTTTGAAAGGAGGAATTGGCCTTCTATACTACGCTGGCCAAACGGGTTGGTATAGGGTTTGTATCAAGTTTTCCTTCTCTTACAGTGCTGTTCTCTGCATAATATGCTCCCTCTGTCGGCTCTTACGACACCCATGGGATGATATGGGGTGGTAACATTCCGTATTCTTAATCCGTCACCACACGGAATATTATTATTATTCATTCTAAACTTCGAATCTGAATCCGCTGTGAGTTTCTTGATTGGCATTCTAAAACTCCGTCCATAATTCGAATCTGCACTAGCGCTACTCTTGCGAGCGTGTTTGCGAGTTGAACTAAATTAACCTCGAGATATTGACACATAAAGTATGAGATGTCATGTCTCATAGTCGGGTAGAAATATGAGTTTTTATACCCCGACGTCTAGGTAATAAGGAGAAACGGTAAAATGAGAGCAAAAAGTTGCAGTGACACATAAGAAAAACATAGGGGGAAAACAAAGTGATTTACACAAGCTAACCCCATATTACGGAGACTATTTTTATCATATTTAATAGAAAACTGATGTTTACTCTAATAGACTTTGCTTTCCTTGTGTATATTTACTGCCAAGTTTCATAATACCAAGCGTTTTTATCTTTTAAGCGTATTTTTCGGTCAGCTGTCGGCAAATTAACTGCAACGCGAGTAAATTACTTACCCGTCGACCAAAACTGATTTAATTGTTAACTTCATTTTAGTAATGTACTAATCTGTTTATATAAAAGTCTTGCGATACTCACTGACTAACAGACAAGGAACTGAAACTACTAGATTCAAGATGCTGACATTTGGCATGTATATGCCTTGGGGAGTGTAGGGGTGCACTATGAAGGAATTTCCCAAAATTCTCACGGGATCGGGCAGAAAGGATTGATTAAAAAAAAATGCGGGCATAGCTGCGGGCATCTTTTAGTATAGAATAAATATGTACGTCGGCGGCTGGTTGGATTTCAGACAGTTCAGGTACTCTTGTGAACTGAAACACACTTTGTACAAGTTTAGTTGAATAGCAAAGTTATGCTCTATACAAGTTCACGTCTTAATAAATATAACATTATTTTGCTTCTATTTGTAACTTCACTACGATTGAAGCACGGTTTTGCAACGTGTTGTCTCTTAGACGATATGAAACTGTTCGTAGAGTTCCCCGACAAGAGTAAACATCACGACTCTGTAAGCGCACGAAGTACCTCCGTGCAGCAATACACCACCAGGTGGTGAGGTTTCTATTCGTTTCACGACCTTATAGATCGGATCCTACGAAGAAAATTAAGAATCTCTGTTTATTGTTTATGTACATCCCACGTTATGAACTACTCCTCTGTCGCGGGTAACTTTACAAACAATTCATTATAGAATATAAAGAAGTTTCAAATAAATACAGTAGAAGTCGGCGGGGCAGTGAAGTGTAAACATCGCGGTTGGCTGGACTAACTTAAACTCACCGGTGTTTTTAGGGTGCCGTACCAAAAAGGTAAAAACCGGGACACTATTTCTAAGCCTCCTCTGTCTGTCTGTCTGTCCGTCTGTCTGTCTGTCACCAGGCTGTATCTCATAAACCATGATAGCTAGAAAGCTGAATTTTTCACAAATTATGTATTTCGGTTGCCGCCAATACAACAAATACTAAAAATAAATAAATAAAACATATTAAGGGGGGGTCCCATACAAAAAATGAGTTTTTTTTCGTATTTTTTTGCTCAATGTTCGAGCTCCTACGGCTCTTCTGTTTTAATTATAAGTTGTGTCGTGCTATTTAATTGTATCAGGCGCTTTGCCTAACTTTTGTGAAAATTGCAAATCATATATCACTCGACATTAAACCTCTGTACCGAACAGTTGATCTTTTAATCAGTCACCCCGAAGTTCTAAGACCTCAAGAAAAGTCGAAATTATACCAGCAAAACCTACAGTCCACTACATAATGGTCCTCCAGATCCAGATTAATATAAATTAAGTACCTACGACGATTATATTGGAAAATCAGAACTTCAAGAAGTTACCTGCCATTTCCTAGGGAGTGTGAAGAGGAGTTAAAGACATTTATTAAGGAGCCAGGAGCTGCAGGAGTGAAGAAATAAAAGTCGAATAAATCGTAAAACTATATTTATTAACCCAGCACTCTTAGGTAAACATAATATCAGGTAAAAATTATAGATTTTTTAAAAGGTGACATTGTACAAGGTCAGTAACGAACATTTTTAAATTTTTATATTTGCATATGTTTTAATCTACAATTTTAATTTTATAATAGTGTTAATAAGTACATTTCAATGGTTATTGTATACAAATCTGGATTATTTAACAGGTGTTTAAGCATACAGCACAGTGACAAAAATTGTTGCATTAGTTAAATAGGTGCCTAAAGTGTATTACAATCGAAACCAATACATTGTTTCTTTAAAATAACAATAAATTAGTACGTACATTTCCTTGTAGATTATTAGAATTTAAATTCATTACAATTTACTACCTTTACAATTTTTTTCATCACTTAGTAGGTACATCACAAGATTGTTAATTTTCTAATTGTTTTAATCGAGTCAATCATCGATATTTTTATATCAATTTATCAGTATATTAAGCTATATAAACCTTTATTACAATATTGTTACAAATAAGTATAATTACTAGTTTATTAAAACTACCTATTGTAAAATTCCAGGTCGACGACACACCCACTTTCCAAAATGACCGACATCAAAGATCTCAAAAAGAAGCGTAGCAGTTATAAGGGCAGGCTAACCGTCTTTGGAAACTATTTAGAAACCCTAGATATATCTAAATTAACCGCTTGTCAGGTAATGGAGTTGCAGTTGCGTGTCGAAAGGTTGGAATCATTGTATGACGATTTTAGTGAGATTCAACTGCAGTTAGAATGCTTAGCAGATAACATCGATAGTGAAATCACTGAACGTTCATCAATTGAATCTAATTATTATTCACTATTAGCACAGGCAAAGAATATGTTACATATGTTTACAAAGTCCGAACAAGATGATTCTAAATCAGTTCACAGTTCCAAACGTCAGTTAGTCAAATTACCCACTATTAAGTTACCTAAATTTACAGGATCTTACGATAACTGGCTTGAGTTTCGTGATACTTACACCAGTCTCATTCATTGCAGTGACGATATTGATGAAATTAATAAATTTCACTACCTAAGGTCATCACTGGAAGGGACGGCTGCTGTTGTGATACAGTCCATTGAGTTTTCATCTCAGAACTACACTATGGCCTGGGATCTCCTGTGTGAGAGGTTCGACAACAAACGTTTATTAATACAAAACCATATTTCCTCATTATTTAATGTCGAACCTATCACAAAGGAATCTTCAACAGCACTTAAACAATTGATTGATCAATGTAACAAAAATATAAGAGCTTTGTGTACATTAGGCGAACCCGTTCAAAGTTGGGACACTTTATTAATTTATATTATTAGCCGTAAGCTAGATACAAAAACATTCCGAGAATGGGAAGAATGTAAAGGGCTTATTGATAAAAACCAATCTATCACATTTGATAAGTTTATCGAATTCCTTAGGAACCGTGCCAACTTGTTAGAAACGTTAGAAGTTTCCCGCTTGTCACACACAAGGAAAGATAGCACACACGGTAAGCACGCTTCAAACTTAAAGGCTTTGATTTCTATACCGAATAGCACTAACGAGTCTAACTCAAACATACATTGTCCTCAGTGTGATGGCAATCATAACCTTAATGTTTGTCCACAGTTCTTAGCGTTAAGCGTAGCTGAACGTTGGGCACTATTACCTAAATACAAAGTGTGTTATAATTGTTTCCGACATGGTCACTATCCTAAGCAATGTAAGCGAACAGGGTGTAAAATCTGCAATCGCAAGCACCACACACTTATACAT
Organism: Euclidia mi; assembly: GCA_944739405.2. Lineage (NCBI taxonomy): Eukaryota > Metazoa > Arthropoda > Insecta > Lepidoptera > Erebidae > Euclidia > Euclidia mi. The sequence continues at coordinate 49,752,803 of OX123194.2, read as the reverse complement.
AATGAGGATAGCATACAAAACCGCGGCGTAAACAATACCATCAGTGCGAGTGGGACCGACGCGAACGCGAGCGAGGATGAATGCGTATCTGACAACGATCCTATTGCACTATCGGCTAGTGTCCCTGCGCATATACCATGCGCGACTGGCTCGGGCGACGTTTTATTGAGCACTGCATTGGTGAAATGCAGAGACATAAACAATGTCGAACACACCGCCCGCGCCCTTCTTGATTCGGGGAGTTCATCTTGTCTAATTACAGAAAGGCTATTTAATCAGTTAAATTTACCTTACCATAAGATTAATAAATCTATACATGGAATTAATAATTCGTCGTCCCTCATAAATAAAATGTGTAGTTTACGTATCGAATCTTTGTGTGAGGATTATTTCAACGACTTAGTTTGTTTTGTTTTGCCTACAATAACTGATAATGTTCCGTGTAGGCAGGTACAACTAGATGTACCGACGAATATTTGTTTAGCCGATCCTTATTTCCACAAACCGGCTTCCATCGATTTAGTTATTGGAGTTGATGTATTTTGGAACTTGTTAGGGTTCGGTAGAATTATGTTAGGGGACAAGAAACCCATACTGTGTGAAACTAAGCTTGGTTGGATTGTCAGTGGCCCAATTAACGGCGGCTTTAATAATTGTATACACACACAATCATCACCCAAGTTTTGTAATTTTAACCAACGTAGTTCTACACAGTTAAATAATTTTGATGACACCCAAAACCAATTAACGCGTTTTAGGCATCTCAAACGAGTGTGCCATAAGTCATCTAGTTATTCGTTTAAAATTAAACAATGTAAAGAACAATTTGTAACTAATAGATCCCGACTAACTGATGGTCGTTTATGCACTAAGATTCCTGTAAAGGAATCAGTTTACAATTTAGATGATTCATTTACTCATTTTAAACGTTGTTTTCATAGACGCAGGAATAAGAAACACCTTTGTGATCATGATCACCATGATAAGCCTTGTATGGAATTTCACAAGCAGTGTGATATGCTTAATAAAAGTTCAGACTTATCTTGTCAAACCAATGAACTTTACTTTCCAAGCAATGTTTCCATAACAAATAGAAAATACAAAACGTTTAAAGCTTGCAGCTATCGCACGCATCTTTGATCACTACTTTAGTTTCTTATCACTATTTAAATAATATTATTTATCATTTTCAATTGATTATCACTCATACCTATTGTAAATTGGGACGATCAATTGACTACAAATTTATTGTCAGATCAATAAGTGTATTGTATACTTTACCAGTTATTTATAACATAAGTATTCCTCTCCTCTTTGTGGTTATATATTCAATTACCTGCTGTATATACTGTCGCCTCGGAGCGAGCCTACGGTTCTTGCATATTTATATACGCAGTATTGAGGGCCGACACAACTCAAGCGTACATTTGTTAATAGCTAACAACATTTGTATGCGATTGTGTAGCTGAATTCATGAGTTCATATGCAGCACATAGACCAATGGCAATCCTGTCGACTTGATTTCGCGAAGAGTAGACACTTAATCGTTTCAAGCCTTGGATTTGTAGTGGTTTGGCCCATACTCTTTGCACCAGGACGCAGGTACATGGCCTTACGTATCAGGCAACACTGAGATGATATTTCCTGAAATAAAAGCAATCTTAACTAGTCATGCTGTGAATCACATCATCACATTACTTCAGATAGCAGGATAATCAATATCAAGCGATATTCAAACATATTAAGATTATAACATACCTTTGATCATGTATTCCGCTTGATTGAAAAATGTAGACAGCGTATAGTAGGCGTTTAACCATATGTTTAATCACTTTTCTAATAATGAATTGCAAAGAGCTGTAAACGTCATTATTGTACAGTCACAAAGGAAATCTTTCTCTGAGTACTTATCAATTACTGCTACAAAATCATATTTAAAAAATAGATTTTAAGAGTTAAGAATTTTCTGAAGTCATGATAAAACTATATGGGTAGGAGGTAGACTGCATCATTTATAGAAAACGCATCCCATAATAGTACAATGCTCTCATTACTTTATTAAGGTTTTCTTTCGTCATGGTTGTGGATGTAGACTGGTGAAAGTAAACATCGTTATTTTTGTTTGCTTCACGACCAAAGCCATTCATTTTACACTATATAGTGGGTCATTTGACTAGCGCAAATAATTTGCAGGCGTTATTTAGATGTATGTCTAGAAGAGTAAAGCCTCTTCATATTTATTCCGATAATGGAACAGCATTTTTGTAGGTGCTTACAACGAAATACTAGCCTTTTTAAAGCGTAATTGCGGCTCCATTGCTCAACGACGCAGTTTATGACGGAATAGATTTCCATTTTGTACTTGCTTATGCTCCACAGTTTGGTGATCTTTGGAAGGCCGGTGTCAAGTCGACCAAACACCATTTATTAGCTAGAGTGTTGGGCATTTGTCATAATTATTTATAAATAGAAGGCATATCAAACTCTCGGCCACTCACTCCTTTGTCGTCAAACCCGGAAGACTTGCTACCCCTCACTTCGGGTCACTTTCTAATAGGAAGACCGCTCACATCAGTTCCTGTTAAAGACGTTCGGGACTGTTCCACCCACATGCTGGCTAGACACGAGCGCATTCAACAGCTAAGGCAACATTTTTGGACTAGATGGAGCAAGGAATACGTCTCCGAGTTGCAGCTCCGTGTAAAATGGCACTCGTCTCAAGATACGCTAAAACTCAACACCCTCGTCATAGTCAAAGATGACAACTTGCCGCCGTTGAAATGGAGATTGGGTCGAATAATAGGTCTTCACCCTGGCACAGACGGAGTAGTACGGGTGGCCGATATACAGACTTCCTGTTGAAGGCAAGCCTTCAACGGCCGGGGGCATGTTCGAGCTCCTACGGCTCTTCTGTTTTAATTATAAGTTGTGTCGTGCTATTTAATTGTATCAGGCGCTTTGCCTAACTTTTGTGAAAATTGCAAATCATATATCACTCGACATTAAACCTCTGTACCGAACAGTTGATCTTTTAATCAGTCACCCCGAAGTTCTAAGACCTCAAGAAAAGTCGAAATTATACCAGCAAAACCTACAGTCCACTACACTCAATATTACAAACTGCAACAGGTAGACGCTTTAAATTTTTACAGAATATGTAGTTGTAAATTACCTTTCAAAATAAATAGTTAAATAAAAAAGAAGTAAATAATAAAAGGGGGCTCCCATACAAAAAACGTAATTTTTAAGCAATTTGTTACTCGATCTTAATAAACAGGTAGAAACTTAAAAAGTATTTAAGTATACATACAACGAACGTGATATTCTTTTATAGATGATGGTACGGAACCCTTCGTGCGCGAGTCCGACTCGCACTTGCCCAATTTTTTTCTAATTAAGTTGCGGAGAGAGGAATAGGGTGACTGCATTTTCTCTTTATGAATAATAAACACTGCTATCAGCTCTTAAAGCTTGATTACTTTAACTTCAAACCATAAAAAGTGTCTGACACAGTGTTTTCAAGTCTGAATTTGTTTAAAAGTAAAATATTTTTATTTAATAAACACTTGTGTACTCGTAAGATTATATTTTATTTGTGTACGAATTGCATGTGGTGTTGACTCAAAAGCAATCACTATTCTCTCAATTATACTCATTATTGCACTTTGTCAGTTTTTGGTAGTAGAACCTTGCTGATTTCAGGATAAATGAGCTGGTTCAACCGGGGAAGTACCGTACTCACAGGAAATCAGCATAAACTTACAGTACCTTTACTGTTGACTTCAGTTCGGTGAGAGTGTCCGAGGCCCCATCTAGACTCCTTCACCCTCATCGTACTCTTTTTACCAAGCCAAAGAGTGGCAACAAAAAAAAAAAAAGGTTGTGTCTCTTCTGGCGTCGCTTGTGTCCATGGGCGGCGCTAACCACGAGGCGATCCGTCTGCTCGTTTGCCGCTGATAACACAAAAAGTACAGTGCACTACGTGAGATCAACGAATTAAAACATAAGTATCGCTTGTACTACTTATCTGTACCTGCTGCTACTCACTTTAGTTCGATATCATCGACGCTCTTACACTGAACCTTCTGTAATACAAAGATTATATCCAATTTCAAAATGGCGCTGCAACAACAAAATCTCCTACATGTAAACTGTATCAGGTATACCAGTAATAGTCCGTTAAGTCACTTAATGAAATTATACCATAGTCGCTAGTACCGGCTTTAACTTAAGCGTACCAATTCTCCAGAGATATTACACCGTTCGAACGTTTAGTACTAGGGTATTACATTATCCAACACACATACATGTTTACGACAAAAAGAGACAAAGTTGGTATAAAACAAAAAGAAAATAAAGTAGCTAACTATCAAATATATCACTTCAATTACACTAATAAGTTACTCCAAGTAGCTTCAAGAAAGTTAATATCAAGTTCCGGCGGTATTACAATATTATGATAAGTTTGACGCTCAACAGTGGCTACATTTACATTGGGGCTTTTAAAATTAGTAATGATCTTGGAAACGACTGTTGAAATTGTTTATAGTCCTTCACAGCAAGTACTGAATATATTTAGTAAAGGTGATACCTTAAAAATGCATAAGCCGTAGTACTTTACGCAGGTAATTCTCCGTTTAGCGTATTCCTTTCCCCATATGGGATTGTACTTTGTGTGATTTGCGCACTGTTGTTTCGAGTATTGGTGCTTTTTGTGTCTTTGGCTACGATTATAGCAAACTCCCTCGCAGTAGGATATTTTCTTCCAGTTTAGACGTTGCCTTGAAATTTATTATATTTTATACTGTGTTCATATTATTGTTGTGACAATGACGCATTTCAATTTTGGCATGGTGATATTACTTTTTGATTACAATAACAACCAAGTATTCTTTGTCTTGGTCGATGTTGCCCGGTAACAGTTACCTATATTCATAAATACGAAGCCATTTTATAAATAGCTGTTTTCATCAGCACATTATGAGGTCTCCCGTTAAATAAAATTTACTAATATTGATAATTAATACCCGCTTACAAAATTTGTTATATTGAGTAGAGGGTATTACAGAGCGTTCCCACTACGTCCAATTGGATGTTTTCTCAGTTCGTCTAAATGTGAGCAGTGCTATATAAATTGTACTGCCACAGGCATTATCCGACAGTTTTCTCGGTTTGTTTATATGTAAAGAGTGTCATATAAATTGTACAGCCACTTGCCCATCCGTCTCATTAGAAGAACCGAGAACACGGTCAGTCAAATGGGAATGGCTCTTAGGGTGATTCATTAAGGACCGTCGCGCATGCTTTGTGTCTGGACGATAGACGTATCTTATACACTTTGGCCTGCCTCTGCCGGAGGCAAATCTGATCGCAACTAGTGTCCACCACGAGACCAAAGCAAAATGTCAAAAAGGTAAGTTTGAAAGAACACTCGGCTGCCATTACTGTGGTTACTGTCGCTACCTGGTACTTACACAGACATTATTTAATTTTCTCAAAACAAACCAAATTCTAGCAAAATTTTTGCTATCAGGAAATTTGTTGGTTTAAGTTATGCAGAACCAGGCTAGATTTTAAATACCTAATGCAAATTATCGCTAATTATTTTGAGAATATTAATTTAGTTAATTTAAACATATGTTACGCCCTACTTTTCGAATCATTTTGTTTCAAATTTCTTAAAAGCTAAAGTTTTGTAACAAAGCTATCAAATGTTTTTACAAACGTAATTCTGGCGAAAATTTTAATATTCATCATCATCATCAGTCCTGTATATAAACTGTCGCACTGCTGGGCACAGGCCTCTTCTCATTTTGAGAAGGGTAAGGCCATATTCCACCACGCTGGCCTAGTGCGGGTTGGCAGACTTCACATGTCTTTCGAGAACATTATGGAGAACTCTGAGATATGCAGGTTTCCTCACGATATTTTCCTTCACCGTTTAGCAAGCGATAATTAACAATTTAATACGCACATAACTACGAAAAGTAATTGGTGCATGCCGTGGATTCAAACCCGTACCCTCTGCGTAGCAGTCTGTCGGTCTTTCCACTAGGCTATCGCTGCTGTATAAATTATAAATTGATAAATAAACGTGAAAATCATAAATATATTATTGTGAGAAAGGTTACTTGACCTACTGTTTTCATTAAGCAAAAATTAACTTTTTAAAAGAAAGACAGACCTTCAAAATCACTGAAGCTTATTTCTACGATGCATGTTTTCAGAAAAGTATCTCAAAAGAAAAGGCAGTTGTAAATTTCCCAGCAATATAATCTGCAGTGAGAAGTTGATGAATATTAAAGTATAGAATACTTTAATACTTATCGATCACATATTTATCGACAACACACAGGCTTACATTATTCTTGGTTTCACCCGCGGTAGGCCCCGCTATCCATCTAAATTTATAGAAAAGTTTTTCCTACAGTGTGTGTAAGTGTAGGCTGAACTACGTGAACATTTACCGCACTTTTGAAGTTTCTAATAATGTTACCTTATATTCTCATCTGAAACTATCGTTTAATAAATGTTGAAGTTCGTTAGTATTTCTTGTGCATACTCAAAAGATAAATAAATAATGTTTAGCAAAAAATACTCAATAACTAAAATAGAACAGTACAGTAACTTAATTATAATACATTACTTAAAAGAATTAGGTATAAAAACTTATGTTATTTGCAAATAGGTGTATATATGCTAAATTAAATAAGTTGCAACTCAACAATAGATATTTTCATGTATTAAACATACCAGAATATTTATAATTTATACACTTTTTGTAGTAAATGCGAGATGAAGTGTTTTTATCCCCTATTTCAGAATTTAAATCGAATTCTGCTAATAGTCCTAGCCAGTCTTTTAACTAAAGAAACGGCTTTAATCATATTTTAAACTAAAGAGATTATAGCCATCAAATTCGACCACGAAAAACCGAATAATTCCCTTATATCATTAAGAACAAGGCTGCGCTGATTTCAAAACAGCAGACTTCGAAACTTTGGCAGGATGATTGGTGTTTCCAATTAGTAACGCCTCAACTAGTCGTAAAGGTCTTACGCTTTGCACATAAAAAATAGTATAGGAAAATAAACCGGCGGCGAAATTATGGGTATTTCTACCTATAATATTTCGCTCTTTGTGCCAAGATTTCCGGGTCATCGTGGCCCTTCCGTCCTCTAGTAGGAAGCTTTTCGCACGCTTGTTCATTTTTTAAGAAACAATCCTGAAGGTTGGGGTCGTTACGATAACCATTGAGGTGCTAGGGTAGCTTTGTATAGGTATATAAATGTTGATCGTTTTATTCCTTTCTGTATTATAATATATTTTTCCAATAGTAATCGTAAGGTATATTTTCTTTGAAAATGAAATGTATATTTCCCAAGATTATTCTTAAACTCCAAATCAAATAAAACGGTATCAACACCTTTAACGAAATATTGATACAGAAACAACATAAAGCTCCGTATAATCAATCCTACTCCTATTAATTTCAATAATACAGTACAAAAGAAAACTAAAGTAAAAGAGAACAATAAAATTTTTCGTAACTTGCCGTTCGGGGCCAAACATAATTTTGATATATTTACGGTTGGATCACGCTCCATTCATTGTGGTTCTATTGTTAACGAGATTGTTTGGGTATAGCCAAGAGCCATGAAGGGGATAGGCGGCGGCGGCATATTTACTGCTTACTTCTGTAGAATTGGGAAGATTAACGAGAAGGTTCCATTCGTCTATTGATTTAGCACCCAGTGTGAAATGGCAAGTAAATGACGTCTAAGATTTTGATCCTTTTTTGTTTTTGTTTTATGAGGTGGAAAATCCCTTCGGATCTCCGACTTTGGGGGTAACGAGAGCCGGAGTATCTGGTGTTACCACTAAAAACCACCTCGACTTTCTTATGTACCCGTGTGTCGGAGGGTAGGGTATCGCCGAAGCATTCGTCGCTACCCCCCGACGGGTATTGGCCCGCCAGATGGTCAGGCGGGCCCCGAACAAAACCCCCTTGGCGGCGGATTAAGGTGTTGGGCTCCGCCGCCAAAACACCCAGCAGCCGCAGAGGATAGGGAGGATGACAACGCAATACCGCATCTCGTCTTTCTCTGCGGCCCCACCGCGACGCATCGAATGGTGCACCCCCATTTGGTCGCGGGAGATAGGGACAGACAGAACTGTCCCCCGCACCCGCACCGTTGGACTCATTCTGCGCAGGCCCCTTTAAGCCCACGCGGAGCGTCCACTCCCGGGATCTCTCGTAGCTTCACCGCGGGTGTCCAATTCACGGTTACTGAGTCCCCCCACCACAACAAGGTGGAGATCCCACGGGGGGGAAGATTTTGATCCTAGTCGCATATTTCATATTTCAGTCGACTGGTGTTTATTTATAGTACGTAGGGCATTTTCAGGAGACAGTGTATATTTTCTTTTTCATCTTAATTTGGCAATGATTATATTTACTTTTAATCCTTGTTTTTCTATTTAATTGAAGATAAAAATATATTATGGCCTAATATTACTGTCATCAAAATGATTAAGACTCTGGTTTAAAGCTACACTTTGAGCAGAGTTGATCGTTTTATTTTGTTCGGATATTATCGACCATTATACCTTAGTAACGCTTGTGAAACTAAATGTGGTAGATGAAATATGAGCTTCCGCCTAGTGATAGATCGATTATAAGGAGAAGCTTACCCATTTTTTGTGAAATAAACCGAGGAAATAATTATGTCATTAACAAATGCTGTAATAGCAAAATACGTTCTTGCAGTGTAAAGTGTACTCAAATTTATCCACCAAAGCTGCTTGGTACATAAATTTACTGGGATATTAGTTACCATATTATCGTCTGAGACAACAGAAGCGACTATCTGCCCGTACAGAGAAGCGACATAAAACCACAACAATACGCAGCGCTGCATCAGAATAGAGCACAATTTTGTTCTACAGTGTACACACTGCATACAATATTGTCTGTCCGTCGTTTCATGTTATTCAATACGAGGATTTGAATCAAATTTATCTATAAAATGGAACAATAAGTCTATTTAGTTTTTAATTCGGATAAATGACTAAATAAACTACAAATCATACCGCATCTAACCGTATTCCGGCAGGATTGGACAGACGTGGTACACTTGATTTCAGTGTTTATGCTATTGTTTCGTATCCCAATTCCTACACTGTGAGGAAAAAATCATGAGGTGTTAGTCCACGTAAGTACTGGGTAATAACGTTTACGCTCGTATTGTTTCGTTCACCGTTTAGCAAACTTCTGGTCTCGCTACGGGACTATTGTAACACTAACTTGCATATAGAATATTAATCAATTCGTGTAAATTGTTGGAGAGACAGGTCAGCAAGTCAAAATACGCTGTGATAAATTTACTACAAAGTTATTCACATGTAAAATAGAAAAAAACGAGTTCAATTTTTATCTGTGTGCAAAATGTGGTCACCAAATGGCACAAGTGGTCGCTGAAATGCATTAGGCAAACGAGCCCTTCATGACCAAGCAACATAGTCAACTTTTAAAATCAACCTATGCCAAGTTTATAGATCGGACTGAGGCGGGTATAAGTAAGGATCCCAAGAGTTTTTGGCGTTATGTAAAGGCGCAGCGTTCTTCGCAGTAATCCGGTGCAGAATTCGAGTACAATGGTATTAAAGTCTTCGGTTTAGATGCTGTGAATGCTTTTGCAGAGTATTTTAAATGTGCATTTTTAACAGTACCGCCGACACAATTTGGCAATGTTGAAAGAACCGTTAGTAGTAATAACTTACATTCTTCGCACATTAGCCTTGATAGCATTACCAAGACAGATTTATCGTGGGCAATGAAATGCTTAAAGGCTCAATCTTCTATCGGGCCAGATGGTATACCTGCCTATATTATCAAAGATTGCGTTGGTGTTTTAGAGGAGCCCCTCTTGCACATTTTTAATTTGGCGGTAAGTACTGCTGTCTATCCTGCCGCATGGAAAGTGTCTAGAGTTACACCTGTACCCAAGGACGGCACCAGGTCTCAGATCACAAACTACAGGCCTATTGCCGTGCTCTCAGCACTCGGCAAAAAAGACAGGTTAAACAGCAAATGAGCGGCTGTCAGCATGGGTACGAAGAGCTGGTAAATCTACAGCCACCAATTTAATTAACTTTGTCGATTATTGTGTGACGAAAATGGACAAGAGTAGACAAGTGGACATGGTCTATTTTGACTTTAAAAAAGCATTTGACCTTGTCCAAATTAACGTGCTGTTGCAGAAATTTGCTGATATGGGCTTCGCACCTAATCTCTTGAACTTTTTCTCCAGTTATTTTGCCAACCGTAGCAATATGTCCAGTTAGATAACTTCCAGTCTGACCCATATGACACTCGCTCCGGTGTAAACCAAGGAAGTGTTTTGGGTCCGACTTTTGTAATGATCAACGACTTGCCGAGTGTCATCAGTACGGCGAAGTGTCTCACGTTTGCTGATGATCTGAAGCTGTTCTTGGGCATAGATTGCCTAGACGACTGCGAAGCCCTTCAACGGGACATCAACAGCTTTGTAGCTTGGGGAACGCGCAATCACTTAGAATTTAACGCCTCACAATGCAAAACAATAATGTTTACTCCTGCTCGGTCTCCGTATATTTACACCTACGACATATCAAGTGTCCTGTTTGAACGAGTCACTCAAATACGAGACTTAGGCTTGATTTTGGACTCAAGTCTTACTTTTAATACACACATCACAGCAATGTAAGAGGAGCTTTAAATCTCTAGGCTTTGTGATGAGACAAGCGTCTCCGTTTCGGCGCAGGAGCGCTATTGTCGTGTTGTACTTCTCCTTTGTTTGGAGTACTTTGGAATATAATTCCGTCATCTGGGACCCTCACGAAGACAAGTATCGCATGATGACAGAGCGAGTGCAGCGGAAATTCTGCCGGTTTCTATATAAAAAACTTTATGGGTACTATCCTTATCTATACCCGTCTCTGTTTGTGTCTGGCATGGTCTTGACACGCTGGCATTACGACGCAAGTGTGCCCTTATGTTGCATTATTATATGTTAGTAAATCATAAAATTGACGATTCGGTAACGCTCTCACACTGTTCATTATCAGTGCCGAACCAGTACACTCGGCTGCGCTCCCGCCGCTTGCTTTCCGCACCACAAGTGCGAACATGTACGGCGCAATACGCACTCACATGCCATGCAATTTCACTGCTCAATTCTTTGATTGCTCAGTATCCTGATTTGGACATATTTTTTACGAACCATACCACATTTTTGAAAATGGCTGTATTCTTTTTGTCATGTAATTACATTTAGAATAGCATAATAATAAGACACTGTATGTACCTACTTTAGATTTTACTGTAAAAAAGTGTTCTAGTGGCTCGCAGCACGCGTTGGGCAACTGTAAGTGCAGTGAGCAGTTGTAAATATAACAAAATAAATAAATAAATGATTCAGCAATACTACTATCACAACACTCTCGAATTTCGAGGTGAAACTCTAATTTACAGTGGGTAATATATTGCGACCAAATAAACATAAATAATACCAATCAAATGAAATATTTCGAATACAAATAATCGTCTATTTATATAGTTGCGCTTAAAACAATAAATAGAAAATTGTATAAAAAATACACGAATTAAATAAGTAATATTGAAATTTTTATCAATTTAAATTTAATGTACTAGGCATTTGACGTTATGGATAGAATCGCATGAAAGTTTTCTTTCATTTATTGGTTCGCCAAACCAATGACTACTATTAAAATAATGTGACTAAATTTTTACAGATTGAAGCGGAATTACATAATTATTTATGATTATGATTGGTGTGGGCCATTAAAAACTATTCGCCATTTATAAAGCTTTAAATTGTAGATATTGTAGTAAATAAACTATGAAACCGCTACGAACCTTACGACAGTCTGAAAAATCACATTGATCTCAGAATATTTTGTAGTTTACATCGAAAGAGTTTCAAATAGCCGAAATCTATAACAAAATTAAATTTCAAATAAATGAAAACCAATTGTTATCGTACTCAAACCAGCAAAACATAATTACAAGTTATGAACTTCCAAGTGACTTCAAAAATTATTCAATTAAGCTACGTCTGCCTTCCATTGTCATTTTTCAAACACATGGACGTCTTTGAAAACAAAACTATACATTTTGAAATATATGGGGTTAGATCTCTTTCGATGTTTGCACCCTTCCTAATGGCGTAGGTCATTCTTTGTGTGTCAGTCGTGTATGCGTCATCATCATTTGGATGAGTATTCTTTCCCAAGTGACGGCTAATAATAATGACATACATCGGTTTGTTATTTAAGAATGCTACCTAATTGGAAAATGTCTGTGTAGTTTAGCTGTAAGTCACGAAATTTTGGTAGCAGTCTGTTACACAAAAGTAAATTGGGTTAGCATTCTATGCCAAGTTTCGTTTGGTAGTTATGTTAAGCATTGATCGGATATATGTATAAGGAACCTATCCAATCAGAGATCAATAACATGATTTGAATCGGAAATCAGACAAATCTGACATACGTAGCGTCTGTAAATTATGTCGTCATACTAAGTAATTTATCCAATGTTTGCATTCACTACAATTAGATCATAAATCTGTGCCTACTGTCCAATAAGTTCCAAACTAAAAGCTTTGCATAGGTTTACGGTTCTAGATCTATTCGGATCAGGCTAAGCTTTACCTATTGAAATTAGGTTCAAAATCTTAAAGGAGTGACGTAAGGTCAGATAAGAAAAACAGGCCTATCCTTACATATTAAAACGCAATTTCCTCCACAGAGTATGCTTTGTAACTTTGTAGAAAACTTTTTACATTTTGTACATAGTTAATAAACATAGCTATTTTTTAAAGAGATAAAATAAATTACATACTGATATTATTAATATCGTATGTATTATTGTAATCTAAAGTAAAAACTAAAAGCACCATTAGTCGTCACGTATTTGCATTTAAATTTTTCATCAAATACATTAAAATTTTAGAGTATAACTAATCACAGAGTAATAAAACGTTTCAGCTCTTGTAAATAAATAAAAACACCTGTGTGTTACTGGATATGGTAATACGCAAGCTGTGGCCATAGTTGAATGTCGTTATTCATTCAAAAACGCGTCGGTAAAACGGATTGCATGGATTGTTTCCGTGCTAGGAAAAAGCGATCTGTGCATAGTTTTAACATGACAATGTGAGCATTTTAGTTCCCGTGCAAAAAATATTCACCAAACTGCACAGTTTTAGCTAAGTGGATTATTTATTTATGCGCTCTGGGTATTGAATAGTATTTATTTTGATTTGATATTTTAACTGATAACAATTGAACTGTAAAATGCATACATACATACATACATATCGTCACGCCTTTTATCCCCGAAGGGGTAGGCAGAGGTGTAATTCTACACCCACCCTTCGCCAGATATACTTTAGTCCCACGTAATAAGGGGCGAGCCTATTGCCGTACCGGGCACATTTCCAGACTCCGTGCTGCTACTGAGAATTTCGTGACAGAAAAACCCAATAACACTGCCCGACCAAGGAATCGAACCCGGGACCTCCCGATCCCACGCGCACATTTATGCCGCGAGAACAACGAGGCAGTCGTATAGGGTTTGATGTCGAGTTTTCCGTCTCTACGCAAAGATGGTATTTGCATCGTGTTATCCCTTAGTCGCCTCTTACGACACCCACGGGAAGATAGGGGGTGGTGACACTTGTATTCTATGCCGTCAACCACACGGCACGGCACGGTAAAATACATATGTTTATATAATTTTATTGTGGGGGAATTCTTGCATTACTGACTAACTACACGACAATGCACAGCTTAAACTATTGATCAAGGAAATGAAATTTGGCATGTATGACCCTTTGTCACGTAAGGGTGCACTGAGAAGGGCTTTCCCAGAACTCCCACTAGATCGCAGAATCGGGTAAATTAAAATAAAATGTGTGGACGTAGCTGCAAGCATTCTTTATTCTTTATTGTACACACAAAAAAAAAGACAAATACATGAAAAGACTAAAAAATAAACATAAATTATATGTACAAAGGCGAGCTTAACTCAACACTGAGTTTTCTACCAGCAAACCTTTGATGCTGGAGATTTGATATGAGAGGTAAGGGTTATTATCGTGTACAAAATAATATTTAAATAAAAAATAGGATACCAATAATATATATAAATAAACAAACTACGTACAATAATGTTATATATATATAATAATATATATTATATAGACTACATAAATATATAGTATACATAAAATACTACCTACTAATACATATTATTATGAGAAACAGTGTTATTATTTTTAAGTGTTATTAGATAATAGATAGATAGTGCCTCTTAACATTTATCTTGAATACTGCTGAGGACGGGCTAGCGCGAATGTGATGTGGCAAAGCATTCCACAGGCGGACAGCATAGACCGAGAAAGAATAGTCGTACGCAGTAGAGGTATGAGGAGGCGTGCGTAAGAGAAGAGAGGTGACTAAACGACAGGGCTTATCACGCGGAATAAGAAATTCAAACCGGTCACGAAGGTATGAAGGTGAAGTAGTAGGATTGTGAAGAATAGAGTAAAGAAGTGAAAGAATGTGAGAATCCCGGCGCCGGCGAACAGGCAACCACTTCAACTTGGCTCGAAAAGCCGATACATGATCGTACTTCCGAAGACCAAATATGAAGCGGATACACAGATTCTGCAGGCGCTCGAGTTTGTTTAAAAGTTCCTCCTTTGCATCGAGAAAGGCGACATCTGCATAGTCAAGTGTTGGAAGAAGAAGAGATTGCGCAAGTGTTACCTTAGTATTAAAAGGCAGGAATTTTTGAAGACGTTTGAGAGAATGAAATGTGCAAAACACTTTTCTGCTTACTTCAGCAATATGTGCTTCCCAAGACAGGTTTGAGTCTAGAAGTACACCAAGATTTTTAGCACATTTTGAGTAAACAATCGGTGTAGAATCATATAGAACCACTGGGAGCATTTGGTGATTCAATAGGCTAAGCATATATCGGCCACCAATAATGAGAGCTTGGGACTTTGTAGGGTTAACAAGAAGTCCGAACGACTCAGCCCACATACGAATACGTTCAAGATCATTATTGATGGCATCGATAGCTTCAGAAATATCCTGAACTTTAAAATGACGATAAAGCTGCAGGTCGTCTGCGTAAAGATGATAATGTGAAGATATAACTTTGGTGATAGCGTTTATAAAAACGGAGAAAAGTAAAGGAGATAACACGCCGCCTTGAGGAACACCCGCAATCAGATCACACCACTCAGAGTTTATCTCTTCGGAGCGCACAGACTGTGAGCGTCCCTGAAGATAAGATCTAAACCAACCAATTGCAGAAGCTGAGACATTAAGTGAGGATAGGATACCAAGAAGTACGTCAAAATCAACTGAATTAAAGGCACTGCTAAAATCCAATAGTACAAGTATTGTCAGTTGCTTATTTTCCATGGCCAGTCTTATATCATCAGTGATTTTAACAAGTGCAGTTACAGTACTATGGCCAGGTCGGAAGCCAGACTGATATGGACTTAGCAGGCTATTAGAGGAGAAATAATTAGCCAGTTGTTTCTGAACATTAGCCTCAAGGATTTTGGACAGGACTGGAAGTATCGATATTGGGCGGAAATGGGATAAGGAAGTAGGATTTGGGATTTTGGCTAAAGGCAATATGTGTGCCTTTTTCCACATTGCGGGAAAGGTGTTAGAGAAGAGGGAGAAGTTTATTATGTGGGTGACAACTGGCACGATTTGGCTGAGAATGGGCAGAAACATTTGGATTTGAAGACCATCTTCACCAGCTGCTTTTGTGGATATAGAAAGGAAGGATTTTTTTACGTCTGCTTCCACAATTGGCTGAAAATAGAATGCAGTATTTAAAGGCAGAGGAAGATTGGAGATATAGTTTAATGTTGAAGTCTTGGTGCTATTATGAAGTGTAATTGGTGGCCTGGAAAAATGAGCATTGAGTATGTTCAAGTCCATACTCGTGCAGCTGCTCTGCGGTGTTTTTCCAATGCCTAGAGACTTGAGAAATTGCCATACTTGTGAGGTGTGAAGATTTTGTATTGAATTATGTATGTGGCGTCTTTTAGCATCCCTACACAAACGACTGCAACGATTTCGAAGTTTCTTATAAGCATTCCAGTTCTCCTCAGTGGGTAACTTTTTATATTGCCGCTTAGTTTTGTCCCGTTTCGCCATAAGTTTTTTAATATCTGAGGATAGCCATGGTGCAGGTAAGTGTTTGACTCTTACCTTCTTGAGCGGAGCGTGTGTATTAAACAAGTCTAAAATGATTGTATTAAAAGCAGAAACCTTATCATCTATATTATTAGACTTATAAATATAGGTCCAGTCTATAGCGTTTGCATCCATTTCCAAACGCTTCAAATCCATGTTCTTATAAGAACGAAGTGTGAGATATTTGGCCTTGCGTTTTGGAGGACGAACTTTATAAGAAAGGTAGATAAGATCCTCTAGTATACAACAAAAACTAAATATTCATTCATTTATTTTTGTACGAGCTAGCCTATGAGGATTGAAAAGGGATTTGGGCAGTCATACAGAAGATAAGTAAGCTCCCCAACTGTTCATTATTCCAGGATTGATATTGCGATACCTTGATGCTTTGCTGGCAGCACTAGTATTTACCAACTTTATTTTACAATACGTCCGATCCACAACCGATCCCAACCCGTCAATTACTGTCCAGTGTAGTCGAGAACAATTTCTGCGGTACCTTAAGCACGATATCCGCCATCCTATCGATTCGGTGCATGATTTCTAGAAATGTATTTACACGGGGTCGGTCGAATCGAACGACGTGCGAAACCACTCTCGTTGTATAAAAAAAAAATATTTTGTAACTAATCAGGCGTTTTGTAGCATAAAGTGGCTCTTTATGGCTAATCATGAGTGAAACGTATATTCTGTTTGAAATAACCGTTATTGATTGTCCCAACTAACAGCAGTAATGGATTTATGGAATGTGCTCGGCAATAGGCTGGCACCCTTGTACGCGCGACTTAAAATATACCAAGTGGATGATAGGTGTATAAATCTTTGCTTACCCTTTTGGGGCCTAGAGGCATGACATACTCATTCCTATGTGATATTTATTTATGGGAAAGAGGAAGCGAATGTCCATACTGATTTTTAGCAATGATTTGATACTTTGCCAATAACCTTTTCAAGGACTTCGGAGAGTGCGGTCAGCACTGAGATAGGCCTATAGTTGTTGACACAGTCTCTGTTCCCGCCCTTACAGATTTGGTGAATTATGGCACGTTTTAAAGCATCAAGAAAGACGCCCTTGCGTAACGCGCGCTCCCGCCACTGACACACATTTTCAATAACTGTTATTGAAAATGTGTGTCAGTGACGGGATCAGTTTATTACAACACTAATTTAGAACTGCGGGTGGGATTTTGTCCCAGCCCACCGCACAATCGTCACGGAGTTGAAGAATGAGGGATTCGATCTCAGACTCATCCACCTCTTGCAAAGCAAATGAGTTACAGGGCGAATAATTAGGATTTATTCTGACGGTGGAAGCCGATTGGAACAAGGCTGTTGCCCTGGGGGTTTGAGAGTCTGGGGGTCTGCCAAGGTGGTAACAAACTGCATCTATGGACGTTTGAGGCTGTCACTTATTTTTAATAATTAGACGGAACTTTTTACTTTACGCGTATTAGTTTTTTTTTTTCTTGCAAAGGGCTTTGGGGTTTTTTTTGGCTTTCTCTTACTCACTCCTATCGAAGGCAGTTTTTAGTTTTTGTAACAGTGAATGACAGAAATTGCGATAGCGCGTATATGTGATTTTTAGAATAATATTATCTGGTTCCTTTTTTGATCGTATATGTAATCTATCGCGATTTTGAATGCACTTTAATAGCCCTGGAGTTATCCAGGGATTTATAATTCTTTTTTTCCTAGGTTTTTTGGTATGAATCGTATGTTTATTAATTGCTGTGGTTATTAAAGTTATAAGTGGATTTATTGATATGTTGGGGTCATCAGTATGAAACAAAGTTGAGAAGTCCGCAGCGTCTAGTTCTCTTTTTATTGCATCGTAATTTACACGAGTAGAAAATTTGCATTGTTTTCGTTCGGGATTTGCACTTCTAATAGCCAGGATAAGTGGCCTGTGGTCTGTTAGATGCGAGTCTAAGACTAATGTGGTGGTTGATAGATTTGACTTAACGAGTGAGTGGTCTAGACAATTTTCAAGTCGCGTGGGGAAAAGGTGGGTTGGTAGCAAGCCATGAATTATACTCAAAGTAAGATAATCGAGACTCCGATCATTCCTAACACTGTGCTTTATATCAATGTTTAAGTCGCCCATTAGTACGATATTCTGCGTCACAGTGTGACAGTTTAACTGTCAAACGTGATGTCAGTGTCATTTAACTACCACTATCCTACACTATGTTACATATTATGTACAAATACTTGGATATGAGTAATTTTAGCCCACAGCCTAAATACATAACCAATATATCATTACATATCTCTCACACGCAAACAAAAACAGGCCGAGTATCTGCTGCCAAGAGTATAGTATGCAAGCAACCTTGTACTGTGTACTGGAAGTAAATTATCACGCGGGAAATTCATCTTTTTGTCAATACTACGCCTCTTGAGAACGCTATAATCCTATATATTACAGGGAAATATAACAGAATCTTTTGAAGCTAACTATTTTATTAAAAGTGTTCCTTTCTTATTACATTCCCCAATAGCAGCATCGCCTTAGGTTAACTGATAGATATAGTCTAATGCAGTCTACACAATGAAGCCGCCGACAAATTTTTTCTCTGTTTTTCCTAAACGAGATGAAAAGTCACTGACCACCTAAACCACCGACAAAAAATGTCAACGACTCATAGACCAGTGAAGATAATTTTTGAAACCAAAAAAAATAATAATAGGATGAAACCCATTCCCCCCCGTGGGATCTCCACCTTGTCGTGGTGGTACACCCACGGTGAAGCTAAGCGGGATCCCGGGAGGGGATGCTCCACGTGGGCTTGCGTGAGGCCTGCGTAGGATGCGTCCCAAGGTGCGGGTGCGGGGACAGTTCTGTCTGTCCCTCGCAGTCGGGTGCGGTCGCGGGAGGAGAGGCGTGTCGGTGTTGCGTTGCCGCGCGCCCTATCTCCCGCGACCAAATGGGGGCGCACCATCGTTGCGTCGCGGTGGGGCCGCAGGAGATGCGGTGTTGCGTTGCCGTCCTCCCTATCCTCTGCGGCCGCTGGGTGTTTTGGCGACGGAGCCCAACACCTTCATCCGCCGCCAAGGGGGTTTCGTTCGGGGCCCGCCTGACCATCTGGCGGGCTTATGCAATGGCGGGCAATCCGTCGGGGGGTAGCGAGGAATGCTTAGGTGAAACCCTACCCTCCGAAACATGGGTACATCAGGAGCACGGCTTGGTTCTTAGTCTATAAGAGTCTGACAGTCCCCTTCGTCCTTCTCCCCCAGGGCTAAGGGACTCCTTGAGGATTTTCCAACCCGACAACAAAAAAAAAGGATGAAACCCATTGAAGAAGGAAGAAGCCATTGCTGCATAGCTATCGAGATTAACCCTTTTTACCCTTAAAATCGCAACCCCATCCACTTCCCGACCTCACATCGCCCGTAATTTATTTTTCCTCTAATTTTTATTATATTCTCTTCCTTTTCCAATGGGTTTAATCATACTATTATTTTACTACACTTTTGACCCTTTTCTAACGTATCTGCACTGGTCTATCATATATTATGGCCACCGCGTTTAGTGTGTAGACTCCTTAAGACAAAAAGTCCACTTACGCACCTCATTTTTGTTGTGGCTATGCCGTTTCTCTCATGTTCAAAGAAACTTCTTTGACCTTTTATAACGATGAATGTGGGTAAATAAAGAAAATAAATTGCTGCGGAAAATTACTTGATTCTAACATAATAAATAATAATCAATAGATATAGAAAATTTCCACTGCCATTGAACAGAAAAATACCAAGGCTAACACCGTTTTAATTAAAACGAAACTAAAGTTCTACATCAATAATGCTTCACAATAATTCTCGGGTACCCAGCAATATCACGAGACAACGGAACATAACACAGAAGTTATAAACTCTCATTACCCTTAAAATCCATTCTGTATGTCAAATATTAGTCTGACAAAACCGAATTCGCACCGCTCTCCGTCATTGGCAGAATTGTGGATCTTTTGCAGCGAAATTTTGTAGACCTTGCTTGGATTACACGACCCTTGATAAGGGTTGTTGACCATCGAATGCAAATCAAATAAGAAAATATATAAAGGTCGAAACTATTGTATAATACAAATATTCAAATAGCGTACTAGCAAATATATAAATATATCACAGAGCGGTTGAGAATATATTATTATTGTCTTAGGACCTTTTCAATCGCTACTTGGCTGTACAAAAGAATATTTCTTAGTTGGTGTATGTATGACTATGAATTTTATTATTTATGACGCAAGATGTAAAAAATATAAAAGATACATACATACATACATACATAGACTCACGCCCACCTCCCCGAAGGGGTAGGCACAGGCATATTAAACGCCTACCTTTCACCAGTATTTTGATCCCACGTAATAGGTGGCGAGCCTATTGGCGCTTATCGGGATATTTTGTTTGCCAGAGCCTCGTCTTTGATCAGCAGGTGCACCACTTGCAGGTGAGGTTGACAGGTGAGGGACCTTAAGTTCTTGGTGGGAACCCTATGCACCATAATATAAAATAAGAGATTATTTTTTTATATAACTTGCTGTGTTTTTGTGTGACTGTATTATATATATAACTTGGCTACTGTGATTTAGATTCTATAAATATAATTGATGTAGGTAATAATCCGCCTCTCGCGCAAATACTCTTGGCTTGTGTCCACTAAGAATAAATCGGTTTGATTGTAGTATCTATAGATTCATTATGATTTTAAGATGTCAATAAAGTTTATTATTTATTATAAAAAGGTAAATTTAATGTTATTTTTAGGATTCTAAAACTAAAAATAATGTATTTATTCTTGTGACAGTGAACACCAATCAGAGAGCATTACGTCTAAGAGTGCGTCCGCCATTTATGTTGTTGACGTTTTGGTAGTAAATACAGCTAAAACGTCAAACTTTGTACCTGTCAAATCGAATATAACTAAATAAAAGTGGGTACAGCAGACCAGACTTCATTTACGGTTTGTTTTGTTTTGCACTTTGTGATATCACTCAACCGCCATGATGGTTTACAGCGTTTTCGTGTCAAATTCAAATAGGTTTTTAAAAAGCCGTAATTAGTAATGTTACTGATCGATTTTTGAAGAAAAGATCTGTTATTTCAGTTTCACATCTAATAAAGGAAAGAATCAATCGCTAATTACATTTTAGGACACAAGCCTTTTGCAAGATGCCGTAGCCTTAGAAAAGCAAGGTAGCACTTGAAATGCATTGCAACTCAATAACATAACAATAGTCAAAGATACAGTTGGATATTTCACAATCCAAATATAAGTACATATACCTATACGTACTTGCAAAGCGCAAGCTCACTCGTGCAGGAATTTAATTGAAAGAAAACGCGGTAACGGAAAGTTCGCTTTTTACGTGACTTTTGTAATATATGAGAAAAGTACTGTTACGGGACATTCGTTTTAGGTATATTATAACCGGGAAAAGATACTACAATATTTGATAGTGAGAAAGATAAAAGACAAACTTAAATAAGTCCACGTAGGCAGTGTCTGTGTGGAGACTTCAACATGATCAACTGCGCAAGACTGGTGCAGAAATGTGAGTACAAACTACAAGTGTTCTCTCTACCCACACAGCCTCACACTTTTGACACTGTTTATTTTTAATTATTGACTGACAAAACACCACATTTTTTTTGACGTTGGAGTCGCGTCCGTCCTTATAATTCACAGGCACTTTGTTACCTGATAGCCAACGAACTAGACCACCTAGAATAAAAAAAAATGCGTATAATTGTTGGTGCCTTATAGATTACTTATGTAGTCACGGTGTTCTATGTGTTAACAGACTAAAAGTCATTTAAAATAAGCATAATAATATTATTATGCTTATTTTTCTTCTTTTTTTTCCACACATGTCAAAAGTCTTTTTTAACACTAAGCCGAATAAATTGTTCCCGTCAGCAAAATTCATGCTTTTATAACTCACGTAAAAAGATTCGCAAAATTCTTCGGCCTTGTAGCACAAAAACAGGGCACACACTAAAACGACGTACGATAAATGAACGCTATCACAAAGCTAAAAATATCTAAGCGCCAGATCTTCGAGTAGACGCTTATCCTAATTTAATGCGGAGCTGTCCGGTAGTAACTTCGCAACGACCTACTCGAACAAGCGACGACGCTGACACAACATGAACGTGCTAAAGGACGCTCTCGGACGTCCTCATTCGCTCAAAAACTTGGTATGCCGTCGAGTGGACTCGGAACCTGAAGCAACCATTGTTTTACGAGTAGAGACGCCCGTCTATTCAAAGTTCCACTACTTTTTACCTGACGAGGATATTAATGTATGCATTACGTGCGCACAGTTGTAACAATGCAAGACTGTCTATTTCTAGGGTTCTGTCGTAAACTACAAGGAACTCTTATAGTTTTGCCATGTCCGTCGGTCCATCTGCAGGACAAAATAAAAATAAAAAACAATACGTTTACTGGTAAATCCCTTACTATTTCTCTACAACATTGTGTGAGGTATCTTTAAATAGGTATTTCAAAACTAGGGGTAAACCTTATTTTGTGAACTAGATTAGATACCTATATCTTAACACTGAACAGGTGCATTTTAAGTACATTTTAAAAACTGTGCTTTA
This sequence comes from Euclidia mi, assembly GCA_944739405.2. NCBI lineage: Eukaryota > Metazoa > Arthropoda > Insecta > Lepidoptera > Erebidae > Euclidia > Euclidia mi. Next base: position 49,729,901 of record OX123194.2, on the reverse strand, counting down.
AATATTTATTTGAATACAATTGAAAAACAAAATCCCAATGTAACAAGTAACGTATTTGGCGAACCTTAATCCTAATACTACCCGCATTTGTATTTAGGGTTACCAAACAACAAACTACTAGTTACATAGATAAATGGAACAATAATTAGATTACTAGTAGGTACTATTTAATAGAAAACTCTTTCATAAAGCAAGATATTGCCATATTCGTATTGCATGATATGAGGAGGGCAACTTCGAATGCAGTGTATTATGAAGTTAAGCGAGTTATAGGAATTCCAATAAGTAATTAAAGCCTTCTCGATACTGAAAAACTTGCTGATAATTATATAATACCTATATTTTCTCCATTTGTGCGTGGAGGCAGCGATAGCCTAGTGGAGATACCAACAGACTGCCATGCAGAGGGTATCGGGTTCGAATCCACGGCGCGCACCAATGACTTTTCGAAGTTATGTGCGTATTGATTTGTTAATTATCGCTTGTCCCGTGCCTCGGAGAGCACGTTAAGCCGTCGGTCCCGGTTGTCATGAAGGTCTTTGACAGTCGTTATAGGGCGTCAGTACCCTAAATAAACTGACACTAGTCTAAACCATGGAATATCGCTATCCCTTCGGGTTGCGGAGGTCAGACAGGCAGTCGCTCCGTGGAAAAGCTAATATTCAGCCAAATCCGGTTAGACTAGTAAGCGGACCCCAGATTGAAACTGGGATAACGCTAAGAGGATGATGATGTGCGTGTATCAAATAACAACCAATCAAAACTTATGAGTTGCTAATTAATATTTATTGTATACCATATCCGCTTAATTACATCAGAAGCCGGTATAAAACAGCAAAATTAAGTCAACAATATGGTTTCAGATATTATAAATGACGATATAGTATAACCACAGTATAAACTTTTTGTTATTTTAATAACGTTTTCACTTAATGTTTACACTCGGACAATATATTTGCATTGCAGAAACTACAAATGCGTTGCAGGTCTTGCCTTAAAGAGAGCGCAGCATCACATATAATTGGGATTATGTTCCCATTCTATGTAAGCTGTTTTTCCACGGAATCGTCTGTCTGGATGACAGTGAAGTAATACTTTTTCAAATACAGTTAATATGGTTACACCATGTTTGTATTGGACAAAGTATTGCTTTTTTCCTTTCCTAAGAATTATTTTTAGAACTGATGAGTAAAAATTCGAATCTTCTCAGGAATATCTGCATACGATCTCCTTAATCCGCGGTCATGCCATGCAATAAACCAGTCGTGATCATCCACTGCCATGATTGGTGTAACCCATGCCAAAATGTCAGGCCAAAATTTAAAAAGTATTTCGTATTTCATATTAGTACGAGGCAGCTAAATTGATTTTGTTGAAATTTGAGTAAATTTATGAAACATAAGGAAACCCCTTAATGCCGTGCCCTTCAATTCATATTAATTACCCATCATTATTTCACATTTATTTCATCAAAGTACCTACTTACCAAAAAATCTCTATGTAGTCAAATGATAGCCAACACTGTTGAAGCTCCAATATATCCTAGGAGTTGATATCCTAAAATCTGAAGTTCTGCTCTATTGTATAATAATGCATGTGAAATTCCGCAGAGGAATTTCAGCTATGGAATTTGCATATTCAATTTATCATGTTAAATGAGCTTCCATGCTTGCCTGGACACGAGAACTGCAAATAAAGTATTTTAATATTATAAGTAAGCTTGTTTTTGATAACTTATTTTATAGAGATGAGATTGAATCAGCTTTGTTAATAATAGAGTGCACTCGTTATGAGATGTGCATTCGTTTATTGAGATCAATATATCAAATTAGTTAATACAGCAATATCTTAATTGTCAATACAAAAACATCTTAGTAGTTTTTAAAAGTATAACTGTGACTGATACAGACTAAAAATCTTATCGCAGTATTATATTTGAAGTATAAATATGGATTTAAAATGTACATGGCTTTCCTTTTTTTTCTAATATTTATAGGACATTATTTCTAGAAAAACATTATGTCTCAGGAATATTCCTGAGACATATTTATTTTTATGCTATATAGTATGGTTCCACGTTACACTAAATTTATAAATTGCCTGCACGTCTCAAATATATGAAAGCATGTTCCTGCAACGTTTTAAGACGTCTTATTATGATCTTTATTGCAGCACCTGTCTGCTTGTTATATAGTCCTTTGTGTGACAATGAAGCTCTTTCCTTCGTTAAAGCAAGACAACATTTTCACGTACAATATCACCACTGCGCTTTTATGTGGATAGGCCAATTTAAATCATTGATGTCCCAGAATAAGTAGAACCCAATGATACGGAATATTTTCACAAGCATCTCCCGCACTCATATACTTTTAGCACAACTCATTGAAAGTGATTTTGTTCATTTACATAAAAATACATCGTCGACTTAAATAGTCCATAAATGCTTTCAACGCACACATGGCTTGATAGCTCTTTAGTTGTTTTAACCCTAGAGTACTAGTCTTATCAAAGTCAAAGTCAAAATCATTTATTCATCTAGGTCACAAGGTGACGCTTATGAACGACAATTTTAAAATTTAATTACTTAATGCTTATTTTTTTACTGCTTAATACTAATGATCGCTCGGGAGGCTACTTCATAAATGATACAAGATTTTAGAAAGACACAAAATAGTGAACAAATACGTCGTTTCTTTAAATTTAATAGCACATTTTGCTTAAAATTATAATTTCAGTCTTAAAATCAACCTTAAATCTAACATTACCCTTGTTTGAGCAGTCTTTTGAAAAATGATAATAAAAAAAAAATAATTAATTATCTAAATTAAATATTCTTAAAGTGTTATATCACATAAAAGTAAAAATACCATTCTAATTATAAGATATTTGGCTTGAGAGTAAATTAAAATCAGCCTATATTTTTCTATCACAATTACAGTAGTTTGCAGATCGAGATTGGTTTTGTAGAGCAGCTTATTTGAGATATTTCAGTAGGTATATTAAGATTGTTCGGAGCAATATTTTGAAGATAATTTTCAAGCTGGCACGAGGGTAAGAGAGTAGGATCGGCCACACTGTCGTCTGAATCGTAATCCTCAGTTTCACTGTGCGAATCTTCGTTTTTCAAATAGATTGTTATCTGGTTCTTGTCGAGATTCATCTATGAAACAAAATGATCACTTCTCAGTTTAATCAATTTTATTATTACAAATAAATAAAGAGATAATTGCAAAAAACTAATAAACGACATTTGTAAAAAACTTACCGTTAATACTAATGAGCGCCTCCCAGACGAGCGTGAGGTAATTAACCCGATACCTGAGTAATCCCCACTGGACCCATGACCGCTCTCAACCGTGTCGCGGGGTGCACTATATTGGCACGAACGCACGCCGCGATACATAGACGTAATTTAAAAATATTCTTGAAAAATCAACCGAACGCGGCGTCTCAGGCGATGATTAGTATTCTAGGGTTAAGCAATCAACATTTCACAGGCAATTGCGGTCTCTAACGATTTGTGTTGCCGCATATGCGAGTTTTATATAAAAAGGTTTGCTTTTAAAAAAGCGTCGGTCGATGAGTATTACGATATATAGCGTATAAAAATGCGGCCTACATTTTCTGTAATTAAAATGCGACCCTTCGTTTATGGGCGCTGAAAGTAGAACTTTTTCACGCACGAAATGAAACGGTTAGAAACACAATTATTTTGTAAGAACGTGAAATGGAGGATCTCAAGTAGGATGTCGGGGTTCAAGAGAAACACTGCTAGGCTGAACAGGTTCTTTATTATGTCTCACTACCGCTTACATACAGTATGACCGAACTAGGTAAGCACTGGCCTGAGGGCTGGAATGTAGACTCCGCTGCTCGCCGACGCTCGCCGGGTAGCTGCTTGTAGGGTCGCCGATGAGCTGGCCAAGGTGCGCGTTGTATAGGCAGCTCGGTGGTCGAGGTTCAGGCTGAGCGGGGTCTCAGGCGGTGCAGCCGATGTAGGCCGAGCGGTGAGGCTCAGGCGTCCGTGGCCTGGCTGTAGGAGCTCGTAGGCAGGAACGGAGGCTTGGGTGGCGGCCGGCTAGGAGCGTTACGGCGCCAGCAGCTTGTGGCTTGTAGCACGTAGGGTGAATCGTGGCCCGTAGGAAGAACCCCAGCGGGACAGTAGATAGGAAGTAGAATAATTCTTGGTTGTCACTACAACCATCAGCGAGGTGTAGCGGCAGCGTTCCGACGTCTAGGGAAAGTGACCGATTTAGATCGCGCACCCATCTTATATAGGTATAAGCCTAAGAGTCACTGATTGACTGTGGCTCTGAACATTACCATATTTGGTAATAGTGCGAACGCTCTGCGGCTAAGCTGGCGTTAAGCGCCTGCAATATATTATAACGCAATACGTGGAGTATAGATTTTTCGTGTCTAGACAAGAAAAATCCGTCTAAGTCCTCTGAACTTCTGTAGACAGTACTAAGTAGATAGTGACTATGAAACTCAAACTGTAGGTAGGTACAATGAAAGAATCTAGTTAGGTTAGGAATCAGTGTAGTTAATTAGTTTTAAATCTTTAATGTGCCAACTGCCAATAGATTTACCCGACGAATCCGCTAATTCGTACACTAGTGGTGACTTTTTAGCAATAATAGTACACTTGGTAAACTTAGGAGCTAGTTTTTTGCTAAATGATTTGTCCTTATCACTTAAATAGAAGGTTCTTTTCTGTTCGCGACAGACATTAAAAACTAATAAAAGTGAATAGTGTATTCAAAACCGCGAGTGAAAATCGCATAAAATCAGTGTTATCTTATCGTGCGGTACACCGGGTTCGGTTCCCGGACACGTCAAAGTGTTAAAATACAGCTAGAATAGTGTAAATTGTTAAAATGTCAATATAAAGTACTACAAAGTACGTGAACATTAGTCTAAAACTTGTGCTAACTGTAGGGACCTAGATATCGAATCATATATAGTGTTATCAGTTGTAACAGATAAGAATCATAAGAACTAATACTTGATAAAACAGCTGTTTGTTTACATAGTCGTTTTATAGTTTTATAAGTGTTTTTTAGCTTCGTATAGGCTTGAAATCATGTCTAGACTAGCAATAAGAAAGTATTCTTATTGCTAGTTATTACCTTATATAGTTAAAATAAACATAATAACAAACATTTGCATGTTTATCATAAACTTTGTTTATGTACTGTGTTTACTTAAGAAAATCTATATTTTTTCTTATGCATCATAGGTTTTCATGTAATAAGTTTGAATTGAATAAAGATATTTTCATGGTGTTTGTTTTAATAAATGCCCCATATAGTTGCACACAACGGCCTATCAAAATTACATATATACATTTTGTATATAATAGTTTTTCAGTAGAAAATATAGTGGGCGGGCTCTTGTGTGACGGCATTTTTTGGCAGTTTTTATAGAATAACTTAGTGACGCTAGTAGTTAAGTTTAGGTATTGTATACCAATAGATAGAACTTTATAAGACCTATCTAACGATGTATAGAACATATATGTATGTATCATAGTACCTAATATAAATAGACATTTGTACTGTATAGAAAATTAAAAATAAACAAAGATTCTTTGTGCACGTGTTCGGTGCGCTGGTCCTCGTCAAGGTAAAGTTTCGAAGTACCTAAGCGACCATGTATTCGGCCAGTTTGTTGGCGTCCCAACCACCGTCTTGTGACCTATGTAACCATCAAGCACCGAACTCCTGAACAGCATCGCTCTCAACATAAAGAAGATGTTTTATTTCTGAAGCCGCAATACATCGAAGCCATACAGTCCACACATATAGAAGAGCACACATCGTCGTAGGAACACGTCAGCAACACACCACCAGCGCACTGTAGAGGACTAGCACAGGTTCGATTCCTGGCATCCGTTACATTTGTTGGTCGCTTCGAGCCGAGGATCACCTGCTGCGGCTTCGTCTCATTAGTTGGTCCTTGCGAAGCCGGATCAAAGATTGAAGAATGCCTACGACGCGTTCAAGAGGTCGTGCTCCCGAGGTCACCGGGGGAGCGGCCGGCGCCGGGCCTAGTTCCAGTACGCCCGCACGCGCCGCCGCTGCCCGCAATCCAGCCGCCGTTGCCGTTGATCGCGGTCGTCCGTCACGACAGGCCGCCGCGATCGCCGTCGACAACAGTCGGGAGCGACGCGCCGCCGCCGCCCCCCCCGGCCCCGCGGGGAGGGACGAACGAAACATCACGCTTCAAGACGCAAGGAAGCGAGCAGAGGTGCAGTCGAAAAATGAAGACGGCAAGGAAAGGTCGTTGCAACCATCCGATAGATCGAGCGTTTGTACAGCGCAACATAGTATAATAGAAAATAGAGATAGAAAAAAGCCAACGAGGGAACGCGACCAACACTCAGCAGCTACGGGACGCTCCAATCGAAATGTGTTGTTGGCCCGCGAAGAAGTTTTGAAGATAAAACTACAGTTAGTACTACAGAAGGCTGAAGAGGAGGCGGACTCCGATGACTACGATGAGGATGGACAGTCGAAGCAAGATTACGTGCGTTCGTGGTTAGAAGAGGCTCCGGAACACCAGCCCGGCCCTGAAGATATAGAAGTGATATCGGCGCCCACTAAGAAGAGGGACGTCGACGGGGCACAGAAGATAGATAAAGAAGATGGACCGCCCTCACAGAAGATGGACGTTCATCAACAGGGTGGTGATTCGCTGAAGCCGTTCATCACGGATCTCACCTCCGCGATCGCCGCGCTCGCCGACAGGAAACCACCGGACACATCGATAGTTGCACCACATCCGGCGGTTTCGAAAGTCATCATGACCCTACCGACGTTCGGCGGCGCGCACACCGAGTGGCTGTCGTTCAAGGCGATATACGACACCACCAAGAATTTCTTCAACGACGTGGAGATGCAGCGAGACTGAGAAGAAGTCTCAAGGGAAGAGCGTTAGAAACAGTTAGCTCGGAACTGATTGGGCATGCGCGACCGGATGAAATCATGAAGGAGTTGGAGCTGCAATTCGGACGACCAGACTCAATCGCACAGGCAGAGACGGACAAGCTGAGGAACCTGCCACGCTGTAGTGAAGCACCTAAGGACATATGCGCGTTCGCGAGCAAGATTAGAAGCGGCGTCGTCACACTTCATGCGTTGAAAAAAGAACACTACCTCATCACTGCGGAGCTAGTGCGTGTGTTGACCGAGAAGCTACCGAACTCGCTACGTGTGCAGTGGTACAAGACGTACACTGAGAAGTGCCATTCGAAGCCAGATCTCAGCCGATTCAGTGACTTCGTGACGGAGTACGCGCGTTACTGTAGCGCGTTCGCACCGGCTGAGAACATCACCGATGGGCCGCCAAGCAGACGTACCGTGCAGAGGACATACACGGCGACGGCGACGGAGAAGCGAACCCGTACGGACACGTCTAACGCGAAGTGCAGGATATGTGAACGCGAAGGACACTACTCGTCGGCCTGCAGCACGTTTCGTAACGCCAACGCAGAGAAGAGATGGCAGCTAGCTAAGCAGCATGGATTATGTTTTCGCTGCTTACGCATACGCCAAATAGAACACTCGTGCTAGCCCAAGAAGTGCGGTGTAGAGGGATGCCACGCTACACACAACAAGTTGCTTCACTACGATAGAGGAGCCCATAGAACCGAAGACGTGAACATAGAAAAGCAAGAAACGGTCGCCAGTTCGTGCATACGTGCAAAGGCTCAAGCATACTTAAAGATTGTGCCCGTGCAGATAGTTGGACCGGCGGAAGAGGCGTCTACGTTCGCCCTACTCGACGACGGAAGCACCGTATCGCTCATAGACGAAGACATAGCCAAGGAAGTCAGCGCGGAAGGGAACCTGGACCCGTTTACGATCCGTGCCATAGGCGATACGTCGATCGACATGCCAACGTCGCGACGCGTAGACATACACATCCGAGGAGCCGGCGCCGAGAGCAAACAAGTGCCTTTGTGTGCGCGCACCGTAGCCAGCCTACACCTGTTTCCGCAGAAGATCGCCGAAGAGGACCTGATAGACTGCAAATACCTCGAAGGCATCAAGAAGAAGCTGGTGTATGACATAGGCATGCCGAAGATGCTAATAGGTCAAGACAACTGGCACCTGCTCATAGCGAACGCAGTAAGAAGAGGACCCAACGATCAACCGGTGGCGTCGCTTACGTCGCTGGGATGGGTGCTGCACGGCGCGCGCTCACGCACTTTGGGTTACACCGTACACTTCGTCAACGGTCTCGCCACTACAGGTAGAACTATAGAAAACACAGAAACTTCGTATGAAGAGTTTTTCGCTTTCGGATCGCTCATAGAGAATCCACGTCGACCGAACACAAACCCCAAGAAGCGGACAGTCGTGTTACGGCAATAGTCGGAAGATAGACATAAAGAGACGGCCCTTCTACAAAAAGAAGCACACGTCATATCTAATAGTGATGAAAATGAAGCAGCAAAGAGGCTCGCTTACATTGGAAATATAAAACCGAGAAAATCTCACATAGAAATGAAACCGGATACGGATAGACATATGGAAACCGAAGAGACGAACTCTTTTATCGTTTCGGATAGAAGACAGGTGCACTCTCCTACAGATTTGAAGGCTGCCGTCAAGCCTACCGTCGCAAAGACAATAAGAGAGCAGTGCATTGCATCCTGCACAAATAGTCGCCCACCACAGCGAATCATAGAAGCCGTACTGGACCCGAATAGATTTTCCAAACGGAAAATCTCTTACGAGCACCAGCGAGAGTTCCACAGTTTATAGCTTTGTGTAACAAAACCGCAGAGAAGGTTCTACACAATAAAACACAGAAGGATCCAGATTGGCGTTATGTGACGAAGACGAAGACCACCATCAAGTTGGGCAGAGCGGCACCTCGTCCAGCCGCCGACTCCCGAAACTTCGTGCTTCTCACCGTAGAACACAACCGCGATGCCGAGGACCTTCTTGTGATGGCGTGACAAGAAAACTCCTTTCGGCGCCGACCTTCGGGAGCTGCGGCGCGAAGGAGATGTCACCAGAGACAGCCGCCTGTATTCGTTACCCGTGGAGATGAACAACGGAATGATCACTCTACGCAGTCGTATAATAGCTACAGAAGAAATCTCCGAACAGACAAAGAGACCGCCAATCTTAGACGGCGATCATCGTATTACGCAGCTATACCTAGATTGGACACATAGAAAATTACATCACAACGGTACAGAGTTGGTAATCAATGAAAAACGCCAACACTATTGGATTCTTCGTCTGCGGCCGACTACAAAGAAAATAGTACATAGATGTCTACCATGCCGCATTAGAAAAAGGCAGTCACCTGAGCCAGCCACAGGGGACCATCCGAAGACGCACCTTGCTCACCATCAGAGGCCCTTCATCTACACGGGCCTTGATTATTTCGGGCCGCTTTCCGTAACCGTCGGTAGATAGCGTCACAAACGTTATGTGGCACTGTTTACATGTCTCACTTCCAGGGCAGTACATCTGGAGGTCGCCGCCAGCCTGAGCGCCGACTCCGCAATCTTGGCGCTGCGCAGGTTCGCAGCGCGCCGAGGTTGCCCCGCAGAGATCTACTCGGACAACGGCACCAACATGCACGGTGCTGACCGAAAGATGCGAGACGCCGTCGCCGAAGAAGCGAGTCGCCGTGGCATCGTATGGCGTTTCATCACCCTCAGCCTCAGCGCCATTCATGGGGGGCGCATGGGAGCGCCTCGTCAGGTGCGTGAAGACCGCCCTCTATACGGTCCTTCACGAGCGCCATCCGCACGAAGAAGTCCTAGCTACACTACTGTGTGAGGTCGAGTACACAGTAAACAGTCGACCCCTCACACACGTCTCCGTCAACGCAGCAGACAGCGAGGCCATCACCCCAAACCACATCCTGTTCGGTGGTTCTGCTCGCCTCCCTCCACTGGGCGAGTTCAGCGAGGCTGACCCCAACAGCAGCAAACACTGGCGGCGCGCCCAAAACCTCGCCGACATGTTCTGACGCCGTTGGGTGCGCGAGTACCTACCCGAGCTGCAACACCGGCGGGAGCCCCATGGGTCTGGGTTCAACCTCGAGGACGGCGATCGCCGACGGCCAACTCCCGCGCAATACCTGGCCGCGCGGTCGAGTTGTGGCCGTCTACCCGGGCGAGGGGTCGCGCGCGTTGTTGCACGGCGGGAGAGACGTTCGCGACAGACATTAAAAACTATGACAGTGAATAGTGTATTCGAAACCGCGAGTGAAAATCGCATAAAATCAGTGTTATCTAATCGTGCGGTACAACGGGTTCGGTTCCCGGACGCGTCAAAGTGTTAATAGTTAAGTTAGCTGATTTTAGTTTCGCGCATACTTTAGATAACAGCTGAATGTGATGATCAAAATCCTTTCCTATAATACAAATATCGTCTAAGAATACAAACACCGCGTTTTCAAACTCTGGACTATTTGTAAATAATTGATCGACCAATCTTTGTTGCGTAGCCAGCGCATTAGTTAAGCCGAACGGCATAGTAATAAATCGGAATGTTCCGCGGGTACGTAGAACGTGGTCTTGTCTCGATCGCTAGTCCGAATAGGCGTCTGCCAAAACGATTTAGATAGATTAATACTACTTAGGAATCTAGCATTTTTTAGGTTATCTAGGATTTTGGAAACATACGGTAGTTTGTACGCATCCTTACGTGTAACCGAATTTAGTTTTCGGCTGTCTAAACAAAACCTTAATTTACCATCTTTCTTAGGCGTTAATAGGATAGGCGAAGACCGTGGGCTTTCACACGGTTCTATGACTCCGAGTTTAAGCATCTCGTCTAGTTCCTCAATAATAACACGCAATTTTTCTGGCGGCAGACGATAGTATCGCTGACGTATTGGCGGTGAGTCACCTGTATCAATACGATGCTCGACTAAATGGCTACGTCCTAAGCCTTTATTCTCGATAGATATACATTCGAATTGCTTAATCATCTTATCCGCTAAACTTTTTTGGTAGCCATTTAGCTCATTGTAGGATTGTAAGGCAGCATTAGATTTATTATGTAAGAAATTACTACAAGGGTCATTATTAGCTAAAGAGACAGAGTAAATATAATTTGGTAACAATTTAAATCTTTTCCAGAAGTCAATACCTAAAATTAACGAACTAGTAACTTCTGGAATTACGTACGCTTTTAAGTTATAAGTTTTATTTTCAAAGGTGGTGGGTAGGTTGATATAGCCGATCGGTGTCAAACGATGACCACCCGCCGATCGAAAAAATATAGTAGGGTCGTCACACTTATTCAAAGGGAGATTCGTTTTAGAAATAATTTCTATATGAGAATTATTGCCCAATATAGTCACGGCAGAACCTGAGTCAAGTAACCCAGTAAGGGGTAGATTCTTAATGGTTACATTAACGTAGGGTCGAAAATAAGTATTAGGTTTTTGATCACAGATCGCAGCCACAGAATAACTGGAAAATACACTTTTAGAGTGTTCAGCCAATTTTTCCAGTCTTCTTTGTCAAAATATTTAGATTTAGAAGATGTACAAACGGTAGGGTTTGTCATCTTATTTGACGAACTACGATCCGAGTTAATTAGTTTTTTGAAAAAGATTTATTTTACAGTAACGACAATTTACGAATGTGACATCCCTAAGGCCACACTTAAAACATAAAGGATAACGGTCACGCTTGCATGTCCCTAGCGAGTGATCAGTTGAACGGCATCGCGGGCAGAACACAGACCTCTTATTAGTCATTGTTGTAGGAACAGCTGATTTAGATATCATCGTGCATGTCGACATTATAGTGTTGTAGGTTAGGCACAGGTGTATCGTTCGGTTCAACCTTTATAGATGCGACGAAAGCGTAGTTTTTTAGTTTAGACGGTTTATAGTACTGTGAACTATTATAGTGACCGTGCGTGTCCTTTTTATTTATGTAAGCTAAATCAGGTGCTACTGTGTTAGACGTATGGTAACTAGGTTCGTGAAATTGTGAACTTAAACACTGGAACCTCTCATAGTTTAGGCAAAGTATTTTAAGAGTGTTTATAGTGTCTATAGCCGTAGTACATGAAGCTCGTACAGTAGAATAACACGGTCTAATATTGTGAAGCAAAATATTTAGTTTTTCATGTTCGGTTAGTAACGTATTCGGTGATAATCGCTCAAAAAGTTGGAACATAATTGATAAGTAGATGATTATACCCTCAGTTTGCCCTTAAGTACGATTACGAATCTCGGCTAAAAGTTTATAGTCATAGTCGTACGGTGTAAAATCAGCTGTGAGTTTACTAGCTAGTTCGTCCCATGTAGAAATTGAATTTTTAACCTCGCGAAACCAGTGTAACGCATTACCAGTAAAAATTTCGGACGCGTAATCGAATAATCTATTGGCAGGTAGATTTCTTACCGTTCTAAATTCCGTCACACGTTGTAGAAATTCGCAAACGCAGCCTGTTCCGTTGAATTTGAGTTTTGATAGTTCGCAACCCTCAAATGCTCACAGTGGACAGTTACCGGAGTCGACGCTGCCTGTGCATGGGTAGAGTCCGTGCAAGTCATCGTGACTCCGACTTCCGCCGACGGAACATTCGAGTGTTCTATCTTAGATAGCTCTGCCGACAGCATCCGAAAGCGTTCAGTCAGCTCGGATATTTTCTTGCCGTATTAAGAATCAGTATTATCAAATCTACTCAACCTGTGGTAGACATGGTTGTGCAAGGCCGCAGTTCGCTTCGCCAAGTTGCAGTCGTATTGTTCCTGAAGCGAAGAGATTCGCGAATCTAAATCGGCAACTGACACACTAGCTCCCATGAAATCGTCTGCTATGTCTAGGCCTGACTCTAGGATTTCGTCATTCGGAATCAGCTCAAGTAGCTTAGGTAGCTGCTTCCGTAAACCTAGAACAGAGGTAGCCGGCTCCTCTGCGCGAATAGCGACCTCGTAAGCCAATTAATTTTTATTAAGTAGGAAGTACTTAATAGGGTTAGTGCTCATGATGAAATGAAGTGTATGATAGAAAAGAAACGTAAGTATATTACAGCCCTCTGTATGCAATCGTTCTGCTTTACAAGGAAACTACTACAATTCGGTGTAAAAATGTAGACAATAGATAGTGACTTGCAAAAAGAAAAAACCGTTATTTCAAATTGCGAACTGTTACGTAGGGAATCGGTAGTTGAAATTTAAGTTAGACAATAGTAGGAGAACACATAATAGTTATACAAATCAAAGATAGACAGCAATACAGAGATACACACCAGTTAGATAGTACATACCGGTTCGCTGATGTCTGCACCTCCTCTTTTACAAAGACCGACCTCCTAAACAAGAACAACTGCAGTAATTGGAAGTGAGACAAATAGAGTTGGGCGCCACTGAAACGGAGGATCTCAGGTAGGATGTCGGGGTTCAAGAGAAACGCTGCTAGGCTGAACAGGTTCTTTATTATGTCTCACTACCGCTTACATACAGTATGACCGAACTAGGTAAGCACTGGCCTGAGGGCTGCAATGTAGACTCCGCTGCTCGCCGACGCTCGCCGGGTAGCTGCTTGTAGGGTCGCCGATGAGCTGGCCAAGGTGCGCGTTGTGTAGGCAGCTCGGTGGTCGAGGTTCAGGCTGAGCGGGGTCTCAGGCGGTGCAGCCGATGTGGGCCGAGCGGTGAGGCACAGGCGTCCGTGGCCTGGCTGTAGGAGCTCGTAGGCAGGAACGGAGGCCTAGGCGCCCGGCTAGTGGCGGCACGGCGCCAGCAGCTTGTGGCTTGTAGCACGTAGGGTGAATCGTGGTCCGTAGGAAGAACCCCAGCGAGACAGTAGATAGGAAGTAGAATAATACTTGGTTGCCACTACAACCATTAGCAGGCATCAGGCAGCACGGAGTCTGGTGATGTGCCCGGTAACGGAAATAGGCTCGCCCCCTATTACGTGGGACCTACAAATTAATGGCGAAATGTGGGTGTAATGTTACACCTCTGCCTACCCCTTCAGGGATACAGGCGTGAGTTTATTAAAAAATAAATATTTATACAAAAGCCATTGTTGACTTTAACCATAATCGTATTTTTTTATGTGCTTAGTTGCTGAAGTAAATAGGTATAGGCCTATGAGTCACTGATTGACTGCGGCTCTGAACATTACCATATTTGATAATAGTGCGAACGCTCTGCGGCAAGCTGGCGTTAAGCGCCTGCGAGATATTATAACGCAAAACGTGGAGCATTACGTTACAAACGATAATATTCCAGTTTTAGTTGGCGCAATTATAAAATAAAAAGAGATTTCTGTAACAACATCTAGTCATATACCGTAAAATGGACAAAGAGAAGTTGTACAAAGCGATTGGTAAAGTTGAATTTCCGTTTGGAACGTCTGTAGCGACAACGGTATTTAAACGAACTTAATTTGCGGGAATTTGCAATGTAAATAAGGAATTGTTTAATGACCTAAAAGTCCTTTTGGACATTTAAAAAGAGGGAAATGAGCCCTTTAAAGTTACTATTATGACGAAGACACTTATTAATAGGACGAGAGAGCTTTGTTTCGTTTGTCTTTTAACCATCTGAGATAATTTTTTTATTCATTATTCTGAATATATTTTCTTGAAAAGATTTACGAATCTGAATGCTAAATAATGCGGAGCTAATATAGTGGAAAAAGAAAGATGAAAGTTATAATGTTTAAAATAATTAAGTCTTACACACTTCAGAAACTGCCGTAAGTAATAGAAATGAAATCCGTTTTTCAATATGTTTAAATACTAAAGTGGTACTCTGTGCTTAATTCTACTGCCTCTTTACATAAGATTTCTAAGCTGACTTAAACAAAATTAAGTTTATGTAAACTCTCAGTACAAGTTGTTTTAAATGTAAAGTGTTGCAACCACAGACCTCAAATTACGCTGTTGCAAGTAAAACGTGTTTATTATTCTTGAGTATGTGGCAAGTCTCTGAAGAAATTCTCCTTATATTATTTAAAATGAGTCAAACTGCATGCATATTATTATAATATCTGATGTTATTATAGAATTACGGTGAGAAGTTTCTTACTTTCTGTAAATAGTGCTTAATGAAGCTATTTTTGGTGTGTAAAGAAAATATTTTCACGAGAGTATTATCGTGCGCGTTTCGTTTCACTGTTTGAACTATACACAACTATTCAATGACCACATCAGTTAAGTGTTGAAGTATTAAATTAATAAAATTTACCCATCTTTACTTTTCTTCGTTGAACCTGAGTACGGATTGATGAGGACTTTTATTATATTATCCAGCCGCACAATGTCACTAAAATAATTTGATAAGTAATATAATATTATAACAGTATCATTTTAAATGTAGCACGACAATACTTATATAATTAAGGTGAACGTTAAATTTAACGGTAGCTATTGTATACAATTATAAAAGTTAACATTTAGGTAGATATTATATAAGTGTGAACTTATATACATTAATTTATCCAATACGTGTTACTGGGTTTTTCCGAATTCTCAGTGGCAGTACGGAGTCTGGTGATGTGCCCGGTAACGGAAATAGGCTCGCCCCCTATTACGTGGGACCTAAAAATTAATGGCGAAATATGGGTGTAATGTTACACCTCTGCCTACCCCTTCAGGGATACAGGCGTGAGTCTATTAAAAAATAAATATTTATACAATAGCCATTGCTGACTTTAACCATAATCGTATTTTTTTATGTGCTTAGTTGCTGAAGTGAAGTCATATAGCCTGTTTTCAACATATAGTGTATAATTCAATATCAAACTCATCAAGCTGTATAAGAAAGAAGTAAAGTATTTATTTCATAACAATTTACATATTATTCAGGTATATAATACAACTTATAGCTGTATTAGAATAATACTAAGGTCTGCAGTGGTCCAGTAACTCGCGAAAGCAAGAGGTTGATAAACGGCCATTTTCAATGTTCGAACTATAGATAGATCTGTAGATTTTAGATTCGTGTTTGACATATTTGTATGGAGCTTATGTCAAAAACTGTCAAAAACGAATCTAAAATCTACAGATCTATCTATAATTCGAATTTTGAATTTCGTAGAAAGTCAGCTGTACTTAGCATTAACTATTAAGCTGATGCGTTAACCCTTAATCGGGCACCGTAAATCGGTTTGAAAGAAAGATTGGGAAAGTGTTGAGTACTGATTTTAGTACACACATCAAAAAAGTATAAGCAATTTTACAATGTGTTTTCGCATTAAATCCTGAGTATTTTCTTATTTATATTATTTTTAATGCTTTTTTTATATTAAACAACAATTCGTTTTTTTTTATTTTTTATTAATAATCTTAATTAACAATAATTACGAGTAAGTACTGTATGTACGTAGTACAAAGTAAGGTGCCTAATCAACTAAACTTAAAGTAAACTAAAATTAAATTGTTGTACAAAAATTGCATAATTTAATACAAAGTGTGGCTTATTGAGAACTTGCTGGCACCGATTATTCATAGAATCGATGAGATTGTTAATGTTATCCTGCGGCAATCGCTCCCAATGAAATTTTAGTAAGTCCATCAGTTGTTGGGTTATTGTCACTCCATCCAAGTCCTTTAAAACACGTCTCTGGAGCATATCCCATGCATGCTCGATGGGGTTGAGGTCGGGCGATTGTGCAGGCCAAGGCAATACCAGGATATTTTCCCTTGCCGAGTACTGCCGTGTGTGCAAAGCTTAATGCGAATGACATAAGGCCTTAGAACATCCTCAACGTAATTTACAGCGTTCATGTTACCATTTACAAAAACGAGCTCAGTTCGTCTGTTCTTCATAATACCCGCCCATACCATAACTGTTGAACCGTTGTATAGATGCACTTCCTGAACACACTTCAGTCTTTCAGTATTTCCAGGACGACGGTACACTCTTACCCTTTTAGTATCAGGCTTAAACCCAAATCGAGACTCGAATCGGTGGGCACCTAATTGGCCGTCGCGCTCGTAGGCCATACACATGCAGTCAATTCCGCTCAGTTTGGCAGCTAACAACAACACCACTTGAATTTTGTAGCCTTAAACCTATCTCTCGGGCGGTTAACATCGGCTGGCGTCTTGCAGTCAGTTGTATGTATCGATCTTACCGTGTGGTTGTACACCTACCTCGACCTAGGTGCTGCTCAGCAGGATCTCCCGTGTTAGTGTAACGCTGATGAAGACGGCAAATAACGCTTCTGTTGATACCAAAATACCGAGATACCTGAGATTGACTTCTTCCCGCTTGCAACATCCGTACAGCTCTTTGCATTTCATCTGCGTTCAAATGACGTTGCTCCATGACGTAAAAAATGTCTCAAAATCCAAATCTGTTCAAAACTTTTTCAAATTATTGTATAAATTATAAAATTGATACAGAATACTAAATTTTAATAAGCAAAGAAAACAATAATATAACAAATGCATTCGCTTTTGAAGTTGTGAAAAAAAAACAAATAATTATGATACTCGAATTTTTTTTACAACCAGCCAGTATGTCCTCTAGATCAAAAAAGTTTACATAGGTATTACCTACTTGGTAAGAAATTATATAATAATTGATTAACAATTTGAAATAGTGTGTGTTGCTTAGACTTTTTTGATATGTGTATATTCAGAAATAGATTTTTTATTTTATTTTCTCTTGTTTTTTTTATTTAAATTTATGCGGGAGCTATTCTACCATTGCCCAATTAGAACAACACTAATTTAGATAAATTAAAATTCACAAATAGAGCAAATCTTTCTATTTTTGATAAATAGGCTAATATAATCCAGGTAAAATAAATAACAATATGTTTAAAAAATTTATTGCTCATTAATTTTATGAAATTGCTCCCAACAAGGGACAAAGCATAAAGGCACCTCACATATTTTGCACTCAAAATAGGTCCTGACTTCTTTTGCTCTTATGCTACAATATTTACACGGTGTTGGGCTCCGCCGCCAAAACACTCAGCGGCCGCAGAGGATAGGGAGGACGGCAACGCAACACCGCATCTCCTCTTCCTCTGCGGCCCCCCCGCGACGCATCAAATGGTGCGCCCCCATTTGGTCGTGGGAGATAGGGCGCGCGGCAACGCAACACCGACACGCCTCTCCTCCCGCGACCTCGCCCGACTGCGAGGGACAGACAGAACTGTACCCGCACCCGCACTGTTGGACGCATCCTGCGCAGGCCCACTGCCAAGCCCACGCGGAGCGTCCACTCCAGGGATCCCTCTTAGCTTCACCGCGGGGTTCCAAGCCACGGTTACTGAGCCCCCCCACCACGACAAGGTGGAGATCCCACGGGGGGGACAATATTTACACCTTCTTTAACCGCTTGCTTGCTCCGCGCCGCAACCCACGCCGGCCCCTCTGCCCGGCCACTTGAAAGCGATAACGATCAAATGCCCGCGCGTTTTTATCGCCTCGGCGCGCGGGTTGGGTTCCACACAATCGGTCCTTGTGACTCAATTTGTTTTGAAAGGTTGTCAAGTGTTATATTATTTATGTTTGTTATGAAACTAACTATACAATGTTAACTTTGTTTATTTAGATTACGACTCTGGTGTCGAGTGATGCTCGTTTGAAATTGATATAGCGCGTTTTAGAGCTCGCTTTGTATTTATAAGTTCATACCTCAAAACTTAAAGCGGTGACATATCGTTTTTAATATTTAATTATGTTACTTATATATTAGATAATAAGATAAAAATAAAAAAGTACACTTATTTATACATATTTATGAATTACAGGCCTCTGATTCCAAACCATTATCTGGCGCCGAGCGGCGTAATTTATGTTAAATTTGATAAGGCCATATAATGCACAAATAACAGTTTTAAACATACAAATAAATAAACACTAAATAAGTAGTCTCATATTCTTTTAAAACAAAAAGAAATCATACGGATAGCATTCACCACTTCTGAGTAATATGAACATTTCTGAAACAGTTCCCATACTCTCAGTAAAATCACTGTTGCGCGCCAAAATCTACTTAAGGTCTCGAAAAAAGTCAAATCTTATATTTCATGCTGAAATTATTATATATACGTGTTAGTTGTTTACATACCTTGATAAACACAATATATCTTAAAGAATAAAACTAAATTTAATAGAAAAAACAGCACAAATACACTCACACATTCCGCACATTCCGCACCGACTCAACACTCAATGACAACATTGACAACGAACGTTTTTTTTTTTAATTTCTCTATGGAGTCGAAACTCGACTGGGATTAGTATGACGGGAAATTTAACGTAGAAACGAGATACATAATGCAAACTAAGCCCTAGAGCGACAGAGACGAGTATATTTCACTCTTTCGACCGCGGGAGCCATGTCATATACAGTATGACACGGGCAAAGTAGACTGAGATGCGATGTTATATGCCATATAACACGGGCAATTTAGTGTTTGAATTTTGTTATATGCCATATAACACGGGCAAGCAAGCGGTTAACTCCCTTTTTTCCATAATGTTTACCAGGCCTTGATAGACGGATTTCGTCAGGCGCTCCTAGATCACCTTTCCTTTTTATAAATTTTCAGCTTCAATGACTCTAATTCAAGTTCAGATTAGAGTCATTGAAACTGAAATTTTCAATTTCCTCTTCATCTTCTGAAGACTCAAACACTTGCAGGGTCTTTGCAATTTCATCATCAATCAACTTTTTTTACATTTTACAATCTGAAAAGAAAAAATAATACAAATGAGACAATTTTTTAGGGCTCGTAACAAAATAGCGACACATACATCATCGGACCGAGGGCGGATATCTCCCACATTGTTTAGAGAGCCAGTGTCATTTGGACTTACGATTCTAAATTGAATTTTATACACAAATGCATAATTACACTATATAAAAATTGCACGACATACCTTTAGTTTACGACGGAGAAAATATAATTTTAAAACAATTTACGCCACATTCGCAAAAAATACACCATTGCAAATCAACTATCTTCAACTGTCAACTAGACAATTGTCTTCTGTCACCGGTTTATTTTTTAATTCATCCGGAAAAACTCCATGACCGATAGTCTATGACAAGAAGTGGGATTATTCCAGTCACGGCCTGGTTAAAAAATGTTAATGT
Organism: Euclidia mi; assembly: GCA_944739405.2. NCBI lineage: Eukaryota > Metazoa > Arthropoda > Insecta > Lepidoptera > Erebidae > Euclidia > Euclidia mi. The sequence goes on along the minus strand of OX123194.2, from coordinate 49,709,831 downwards.
ATGTGGGAGCTATGCTTCCATGGTTTTATTAAGGGTTAACAACTTCTAAATGACGCTGAATACTCTGTTCGTTTAGGAGTTAAGTGTTACCAACTTGTGACAATAATATCTATAATGTGTTATGTGCGTATGTATTTATGTATGTATGTTTGTATGTATGTATGAATATATGTATCAAGTATGTACCTATGCATGTATGTATATTATATGTTTCTGTATTTACGTAATATATGTATATTTATCTTTACTTAAAAAGGAACTTTATTATTACACCATTTTATAATTCTATTTCCCTTATCTATTTCTTTCCATCCAAAGGTTGCCTGGAAGAAATCGCTTTTAGCGATAGGGCCGCCCATTGTGCATTGTATTTGTAAACTTCTTCTTGTTCTCTTCTAACTCTGTAAAGTGACTTGTGGTGTACAATAAAGAATTATCTATCTATCTATAATATGCTGCCGCTCTGGCATGTTTCGACTATTTGCTCTGTATAGCAAACATTATTTAGTTTCTTGGTCAGATCATTTTCCTATTGTAATAAATTGCGATATTGATGTTATTGTACCAAAAACTGTCAAAGTCCAAGGTCAGAAGATAAACAAGGTTATATGGGGCTCACGTGATTATGATCAAATATGTCAATATGCAGAGTTGTGTGATAGCTATGTTGGTGCACAGCTGGTACCAGTTTTCATGCATGGGATGCGCATGTGATAGTTCTAACCACCACGCACACATACATATTTACTATGATCAGCTTATTAACTGTTTATCTAAAGCCGCTATAAATACCTACAAAGGTAAATGTTGTCACAATAAGAAACAGTTTATTGGTTGGAACTATCATGTGGGAGAACTTCATGAAACGGCTTGACGATACTTTTAGCTATGGAATTTATATGGGCGCCCTCGGGAGGGCAATAATATATGACGATATGATATCGACTCGGAAAACATTATAAAATAAAATAAAATGGTGTCTAAATAATGAAAATAAAATTAAGATGGATATTCTAGCAACACACCGACATAACAAAGATTTTATTAAATTTTGGAAAGAAACGAATAAATTAAAATTAAAAACTAGCCTGCCAGTTTCTGTAGGGGGGAGTCAAAGTCCAAAAGAAATCTCTGAGATGTTTAGGAATAAATTTAATCCACCTACTAATACTATTTATACCAGCCCACGCAGAGTCCGGCGTAATTCAAATCTGGGACCACGCGCAAGCGAACAGTCGCGAGATACCACTCAGCTACACGTATAAGCCGACGACGTGTTTAAATGTGTAAAAGAAATTAGGCGCGGTAAGTCCCCGGATCATGACGGGCTCACTGTGGAGCACATTCTGTACGCGGGACCTTTATTGTACGACAAGCTTGTCTCATTCTTCAACATTTATATTGATCACGGACATTTACCGCATAACTTTATGAAGACTGTAGTCGTACCTGTTGTTAAAAATAGAACTGGGGACTCTTCTAGTCTGTCTAATTATCGGCCTATTTCGCTTGCGACAATATCGTCAAAAAAAATTGTCCGACTCATCTCCAAACATTTAAATGAAGATAATATTCCGTTAAGTGATGCTCAGTTCGGGTTTCGAAAATGTATGTCTACTGACTTGGCTATTTTTGCTCTCAAAAATACTGTCCATAAATATTTGTCACAGCAAAAGTCAGTATTTGCGTGTTTTTTGGACCTAAGCCGCGCTTTTGATTCTATCAATTACAACATCTTATGGAACAAAATGCGCGATACAAAAGTACCTCCTGGCATTGTTGATATATGTATTAGAATATTGGTACGATAATCAAATTAATCAAGTTAGGTGGTATAATGCTTACTCTAGACCCTATAAACTAACTTGTGGTGTGAGACAGGGCGGGTTGATGTCTCCAGTTTTATTTAACTTATACGTTAACAACTTAATAGAGGAGCTGAGTAGCACCAGAGTCGGCTGCAACGTTGGTGGCGTAAGCGTAAACAACTTGAGCTACGCGGATGACATGGTGCTGCTCAGCGCTTCTGCCAATGGCCTGTGAGTACTAATGCATCAATGTGAACGATATGCAGCTACAAATCAGTTGACGTATAATACTCAGAAAACTGAAGTAATGGTGTTCAAGTATGGTAAGGGCCCTGAAAATATCCTGCCCATCAGTTTAAATAACGTAGATTTAAAAATTGTTAATAGCGTTAAATATCTTGGACATACAATAAATGATAAGCTAATAGATGATGCTGATCTAGAACGGCAGAGAAGGAGTATTGCATGTAGAAGCAATATGCTTGCAAGGCGATTTACACACTGCTCAAAACAAGTCAAAATAACACTTTTTATGGCTTACCGTCAGGCGTTCTACACTAACCAACTTTGGTATCAGTACACGAAGAGAGCCTAAGACTCTCTTCGTGTACGATATAATAATGCTTTCCGGGCTATGCTCAATCTACCATGGCGGTGTAGTGCGTCGGGCATGTTCTTTGAACACAGAGTGGGAGACTTCTTTGCGGTTCTAAGGAGGACAAGAGGTTCTTTTCGAACAAGGTTAATAAACAGCTCGAATAATATAATATTTTCTTGGGTTTACGCGAATGTTACACATTGAAATTAAACTACAGTTTACGGATTTTATCGCGTTATATTGGTTTCACTGGTTACTAAGTTATTACATTTAAACCGAATGATCTAGAAACTACATTTTTACTATTACTAGTTTTTTTTATGTATATTGTTTAAATTATGCGATAACTCCATCCAGAATACCGTATGAGACCATTATTTGCAACGTTGAAGATTGTCTAGTCAAGAACAATGTGAGTAAGGAAGATTTCGAGGCCATACGTCAGGACGTTTCTGCTGTATTGCGCCAGTCGAAAGTGCCGAAAAGGAATCTACCAAAACCCGAATATTTTGCACTGAAAAACCTACGAGCTAGATCTGAACTAACAGTACTCCGAGCAGATAAAGGAAATGCAACGGTAGTGATGGACACGTCCGATTATAAACAAAAAATGGAAAATCTTTTGTCGGATGAAAGTACATATAAATTGGTTAAGACGGACCCTACCAACAAAATACTCAAGCAAACGAGTGACATTGTGAAGAAATACTCCGAACAACTGAATCTGGACGTGAAATACCTAATACCATCGTGTGCAAAACCTCTTCAATTATATGGTCTACCGAAAATACACAAGAAAAATGCTCCACTGCGCCCTATAGTCAGTCAAATAGGGGCACCAACCTACAGATTGGCTCAACACATTGCGAAGATTCTCTCACCACTCAGAGGCAAGACGAGAGCGCATGTAAAGGATTCCTACCATTTTGTCAGTGAAATAAAACACCTACATCTCTCTGACAAGGAAACTATGGTTAGTTTTGATGTACAGTCATTATTCACATGCTTACCGGCACATGACTGTATTGAAATAACTAGAAGGAAGCTAATAGAGAACAACATGCCTGAGGAATATGCAGAAATATTGAAACACTGCTTAACAACTGGCTATCTGTTATGGGATGAGAAATACTACATACAAGTAGACGGTGTGGCAATGGGCGCTCCAGTATCGCCTGTTGTTGCTGACATCTTCATGGAGGACTTCGAGGCGCGAGCCCTGCAGACTGCCACCATCACACCGAGGTTCTACAAGCGGTATGTAGATGACACTTTTACAATTTTACCAACAGATATTGTTAATGTATTCCTAGACCATCTTAATTCTATTCATAACAACATAAAATTTACAATGGAATTAGAGGCAAACAATTCTTTAGCTTTCTTAGATGTACTTGTTATCAGGAACAAAAACAACTCTTTGAGCCGCACTGTGTATAGGAAAAAGACACATACAAATAGGTACTTAAACGGTGAATCTCACCACCATCCTAAGCAGTTAGCTACCGTGGGAATGTCTTTGTTTCAAAGAGCCCGGGGGATCTGTGACAAGAAACACCTGGACGCCGCGCTTCAACATGTCAAGCAAGTTCTGCAAGACAACAAGCTCCGACCGCCGCGCCAACGTCACAGATCCCCGAAGAACAAGCCAGCCACAGTAGAGAGACAACCTGCTGTCCTCCCATACATCAAAGGCGTGACCGACAAGATTGGGTACATCTTAAAGCGAGCTTCAATCAAAACCTTCTACAAGCCGCCAACGAAGATAAGCCAATTATTACCATCCGTCAAGAGTCAGTTACCCTTACAAGAGGCTGGGGTTTACAAGATAGACTGTGAGTGTGGGCTCTCATACATTGGACAAACCAAGAGAAGCATAGGCATTCGACTAAAGGAACATATAGCTGACATTAAACACAAACGCTCGACGAAGTCTGCTGTGTGTGAACATGTAGAACAAGGAACCAACCATTACATGCGATTTGATAAACCACAGATACTCGCAAAAGAACACCGCTTTATTCCAAGAATGATACGTGAAGCTATTGAAATTAAAAAACATCCTTATTTCAATAGGGAAGATGGTTGGAATGTTCCTCCAGCTTGGGACCCTGTTATCAGGCTAATGAAACCCAAGAAGGACAAAGTCACCAGAAGACATCATGACACAGTGAGCACATTCTGCGTAGATAGTAACACCAATAGTTGAAAAATGTTTCGGGTACTTTGAGATAACTTTGAAATTCAAGACAAAGACAAATATCACCTCAGTCTGCCGTGAACATGAATCCTGTAAAGAATTCGAAACGTCGGCTAGTAATAGTAAAAATGTAGTTTCTAGATCATTCGGTTTAAATATAATAACTTAGTAACCAGTGAAACCAATATAACGCGAAAAAATCCGTAAACTGTAGTTTAATTTCAGCTCGAATAATATTATATCGACTGTATTCTGCAAACTCTTTATGCTTAGACCTGAATGCAATTTGTATATTGATAAATGAATAATGTGTATGTCTAATTTAATATTTAATTGTTTTAATACTTTTTAATTTAATTGTCTGCCTCGTTGGTCTCGCGGCATAAATGTGCGCGTGGGATTGGGAGGTCTCGGGTTCGATTCCCGGGTCGGGCAAAGTGTTATTGAGTTTTTCTGTTTGGAAATTCTCAGTAGCAGCTCGGAGTCTGGTAATGTGCCCGGTACGGCAATAGGCTAAAAATTCATGGCGAAATGTGGCTGTTATATTACACCTCCGCCTACCCCTTCGGGGATACAGGCGTGAGTCCATAAATTAAAAAAAATAAAAATAGTTTGTGTGATTATTATATTGTAACACTATGGGACAGTGCGCCTGAAATTAAAAAAAATATATATATATTATTATTATAAAGAGTCGCGCCAATTAGTGTATTAGATGGCAACAGATACTAGACATGATGTGTATGTTTAAAATGAAGCGAGTTTTGTTATAAAAACGGATAGAAAGGAATTGAATATTTTTTAATATTCAGTATAATAATAATATAATTCTACTACATACACACATCACCATCTAGTCCCAAACTAAGCAGAGCTTGTACTATGCGTACTAGATAATAGATAAACATACATATATACTTTTTTTGTAAATACAATACATATTATACATAGAAACACCCAGACCAAGACAAACATCCATGTTCATGCACACAAATGTTTGACTTGAGCGGGAATCGAACCCGCAACCGTCGGCGTAGCAGTCGCTTAGACTCCCGCTGCGCCAACCGGTTGTCATTTCCCAATGTAATTCGTTCTTTGTGTTCAGATTGTGTAATTCCTTTTGGACTATACTGTTAATTTAAACGACTATTTATTCATAATTCGTCCAAATACCTTAATTGGTCTTCTAGTTTTTGTACTTGTAATTACAACTATAACAAAGAGACCGACAAACCGCTGAACACTGGCCTCTCAGTGTTTCTACCTTTTATTTCTACGTATTGTGTAGTATAGGACAACTTTTCTTGTAGGTTATAATACGACTAATAGGTATTATTACTTTAATATCTATGAAATCTTTATACAAATAAATTATAGCCCCTTATTTTAATTTTAATGTGACTGGAATTTCGATATCATTAGATAGATAAATACGCGTTATTGCACACCAACATAACGTTATACAATACATATTTTGTAAAGTGACTTCAAATCAAATCATTTATTGCATTTCATGTGTACATAGTTGTTACATTTTGAACATAGTATCTTTATACATGAAACCCTGTCAGGGCACAGCGATTTTAAAACATGCATGAATTTATAACAATTAAAAATATTAATATATTGCTTTTATGTTTTAGTAAATATACATTTCATTAGCAAATTAAATAAGTATACAAGAATGAATTAATCAAATGTTAATAATACAATTAATATTCAATATGTTAATTTTAAGAATTATGTCAAACATTACAAAATTATTAATTAGCTACATTTACATTCTTATGTCCTATCGTCGAAAAATTATTTCAAGCTATAGTAACATTTTTGTGTCAAATATTGTGTTAATTTATATTTTAACATACTATAGCTTGAGCAGTCTTTAATTACTTGCGGTATTTTATTGAATATCTTTATTGCCATTACATATGGGCTAATGTTGACAAATGTTGACAATGTTTTGATGTTTTAGATTGCTGGGTTGGTTAAGGCAGTATTTTACCTGGGAGAATATATTCGAGTGTTTCTTGGCAAAAAGGCATATATTATGTCTAGGATATAAATTTATGTCAGTGTGAGCATTTTGTAGTTTATAAAGTGTGGCTTGCAACTTTCCATACTATCTATATTTGCTAAGATACGTATACACTTTTTTTGAAGTATGAATATTGAGTTAGCCTCTGTTCTATTTCCCCATAACATTATGCCATACCGAATCCATGAGTGGGTATGCGTAATATGCATAAAATGCCGAAGTTGTATTCGTGGTCCTTTTTAATTCAGACAAGGCATATATAAAGCTAGATAGTTTGCTACTGATAAGGTGTATGTGAGATTTCCAATTTAAGTATGTATCTATGTTGAGTCCAAGTTTAAATGACGATAATGTACAGTCGGTGGCCTTATCGCATAGAGCCTATTATTATGTCATCATCATCATCATATCAGCCAAACGACGTCCACTGCTGGACATAGGCCTCCCCCAAGGTTCTCCACACAGACCGGTCTTGAGCCGCCCGCATCCAACCGCCTCCCGCGATCTTGACGAGATCGTCGGTCCACCTTGCGGCGAGCCTACCTCTGCTGCATCGTCCGGTACGTGGCCGCATCTCCAGAACCTTTCTACCCCAATGGCCATCGGTTTTTCGATCTATCTGCCCTGCCCACTGCCACTTCAGCTTGGCTATCCGGAGAGCTATGTCGGCAACTTTGGTTCTACTGCGGATTTCTCATTTCTGATTCGATCCCGCAGGGAAACTCCAAGCATACCTCTCTCCATCGCCCTCTGAGTGACCTTGAGCCTTCCGATAAGGCCCATAGTGAGCGACCACGTCTCTGATCCGTAAGTCATCACTGGCAACACACACTGGTCAAAGACTTTCGTCTTGAGACACTGCGGGATATCGGAAGAGAAGATATGTCGTAGCTTCCCGAACGCTGCCCAACCGAGTTGGATTCAACGATTGACCTCCTTCTCGAAGTTGGACCTACCTAATTGGACTACTTGTCCCAGGTAGATATACATGTCGACAACTTCGAGCGTAGAGTTCCCAATCTAAATAGGAGCAGGTACAACATTGACGTTCGACATGATTTTCGTGTTGTTCATCTTAAGACCTACTTGTTGGGAGACTCTACAGAGGCCATCGAGCATTGTGCCTAGGTCTTCCATGGCCTCAGCCATGACTACGATATCGTCTGTGAATCGAAGGTGCGTGACGTACTCGCCGTTGATGTAGATGCCGAGTCCATTCCAGTCCAAAAGCTTGAAAATATCCTCCAGTGCAGTGGTAAACAGATTCGGGGATATGACATCCCCCCGTCTCACCCCTCGCTGAAGTTGAATAGGTTTCGAACTCTGGTCCTGGAGGCAGACTGACTTAGTGCCGTTTTCATACAAACACTTTAGTACTTCGAAATATCGGTAGTCAATCCGGCACCGTTGGAGAGACTGTAGCACCGCCACGGTTTCGATCGAATCAAAGGCTTGCTTATAGTCCACAAATGCCAAGCATAGAGGCTGGTTATACTCCTCGGACTTCTGTATAACCTGCCGCAGCGTATGTATGTGGTCTATGATACTATAGCCTTTACGGAAACCGGCTTGTTCGGGAGGCTGGGAGTCGTCTAGCTTGCTCTCGAGCTGTTTTCGAGGGTCATCACAAATCGTGATGACCCTCGAAAACAGCTTGTAGACGTGGCTCAGAAGTGTGATGGGTCTGTAGTTCTTTAAGAGAGTTTTATCCCCTTTCTTAAAGAAAAGCACTACCACACCTCTATGCCACGCCTGTGGCGTTTTACTCTCGAGAATGATGGAATTAAATAGCTTCCGATGGGCTTCTTCAGAAGCTCGCTCGTAATTCCGTCATCAATCGGCGCCTTGTTGTTTTTGAGCTGTTTGTGAGCCACACTAATCTCGTGCATGCTGACGTCCGGGATATATTCGGTATAGTGTCGGGTCAATCCAGCTCTAGGGTCTAACGCTGGAGTACTTGCGGGTTGTCGCGTTGTCGTGTATAGCTGTCCATAGAACTTTACGATCTCCTCCAAAAGCTTAGGCTTGAACGATACGATTCTGCCATCTTCCGTCTTCAGCTTTGTCAGGTGACTCTGCCCAACAGACAGATCTCTCTGGTACACTCTGCATCCCTTATTCTGCTCGTTCGCCTCACGTACACATTTTGTGTTGTATTGGCGGAGATCGCGAGTCAGAGACTTAGAGATCTGTCTGTTGAGGTGCCGATATTTCGGCATGTCATCGGAGGATAGCAGAACCACCTTGCGCCTTTCCTCTAACAGCTCGGGTCGGACCTGAGATCTTGCTGGTTCTCTTGCTTTTCTGGGGCTTAAAGAATTTAGCCCCTGTTGTATGGACAGCATCCACGAACCCGTTACTGTACTCGTCCACATCTACGCATTCGCCCAGGCATTCGAAACGATTCTTGAGTTCGAGCTGAAAGCTCTCGGGGTTTTGGATATGAACCGGTGCCGGTCGGAGCGTGGACTTTATCAACCTCGACCGTTCGAGGCTTGTACAGATATTCAATGTGCCTCTTACCATTCGGTGATCGCTCCCCACTTTAAGCGAATTGATCACGAAGACATCATTGAAAATCTGCCTCTTCGTCGACATGATAAAGTCGATCTCATTTTTGGTGGCACCGTCTGGACTTACCCAGGTCAACTTGCGGCATTCTCAAGCTAGCCAGCAAGTGACCCCGGGAATTCCGATGCCCATAACCAAATTTCCCCACTCTCAGCTCATCACCGTCGCGATTGCCCAGTTTCGCGTTAAAATCTCCCATGACCACGGTGTAATGGGTTTTGAAGCCATGTATAGCCCGAGATATGCCCTCGTACATGGCTTCCACCTCCTCACCGCAGTGCGTTGAGATCGGAGCGTATACCTGTATGACCTTCAGCGAATACCGCTTGGATATTCTGAGTATAAGGTACGCTACCCTGCTCGATACACTCCCGATATTTTCCACGTTGGTCACGAGAGATTTGTGGACGATGAACCCGACACCACCTTGGGACTGTTGGTCGCCCTCCTGGTAGAAGAGCAAGTTACCGGAATTGAGAACTATCGAGTCCTCCCCCTGTCTTCGGACTTCAGATAGGCCTATGATATCCCATCGCAACTTGCTCAATTCTTCTTCCAGCTCGATAATCTTCTTGTCGGTCCGCAGTGTACGCGTGTTTGGTGTTGCCAAGGCCAATTGTCGTTGGTGGTGGTAGCCCGATCTCTTCCAGAGATTCTTCGCACCCCTTGCCCCGCCCTTACCATGGCCGCTACCATAACAGGACTAGCGGGGCCGCCGGGGACTAGGGACCGGTTTTGATTGATGTGTTTCATGTTTGGGGAGGTTTGCCGTAATCTCCACGCTTGGCAAGCGTATTGGCGATCGCAGTGGCAGAAGTCTTTGGTGCTGGACGCTGCTGCCCATCTAGCATCTTGGGATTTACTTCCGCCAGATTCGGTGGTTTGACCGCCATCTTTCGGTTGACTGCTTGCGCTGGGGGAGATACTATGACGAGTATCTACTCATCAGAGTAACTCCCCCAGTGGGCGGTGGGGTCCTCACGTCCAGACGCCATTCTATTATTATTATGTACTAAAAGATAAATACATTTAAATCAGTAACCTAATATTACTTTACATGCCAGAGCATGTCTACATATATACGTAACATAGACTAGCTCTAACTTAAAATACTCATTTAAGTATTAAGGATTAAAATTTGGGGTTTTACTTCATAATACGTTTACAAACATGTCCTATAACTTTATATGTATTATTAAAAATATATCCGCGTAGTACCTAAAATTCAGATTGAAAATCAAACGTGATTGACACAATTACGCGTTCTACATTGAGATTGGTGTAGAATTTGGAGCAGGTTTATCAGTATGCTGAGGGCCGATCAAATCAACGTGAATCGTGATATGGCTAAACACATAGTGAAGCCATTAGCCACCTTAAGTGAATAACTCAAAATGAATCTCCGTATATGCTCCTGTAAGTAAGTAATATAAAGTATCTTCAAATGAAATCATTCTTAATAATGTTTAGGCAATGAGTCTTATTAGTGTAATTATTTAAAGGTGATTCTGGTTTTTGACCTTGCTCACTCTGCTTTGCTAAAACTGCCATTATTATTTTATTGGTACCCGTTCCGTAGATAGGTGACAAAACGTAAATGTTTAAACAATTTTTCTTCACCCACGATGGAATATTAATATTGTATTTCCTAATAATTGGTATGACGAGCATTAAAATAAGCTCTACAAAAAACCACTCAAAATACATGACGTGTGTTGTGGGTTCTATTAAGACCACAGTTAATTACGGTTCCGTAAATCACACCGGTAGAACAGATAATTTATACCTTCGTTGAGTACAGACGTGTTTAAAATAAGTAGGTATTAAAATACACAAATAACTTGCTGAATCGTGACCTACTAAGTGTTATACATAATACAAGTATGACTATGTCTGACGCGTAATTAGAAAACTGAAATACAATATGGCCAGCAGCTTCTTTACCAGGAGTAGCAGGACCGTGCGCTCTCCGCCTCCTACATCGCCGGTAGGGCCCGCACCTGCATCCGCAACAAGACCTAATGCGCCGAGTCAAGGTGAAGATGTTCACGAAGTGATGCCCACTCCGGAGATCCAGTCGTGGATGACGATCATTGAACAAAGCCTCAATGAGATATGTTCTATTGTAGCTGAGGGTAAGATGAACACGAAGCAGAAACTGAGAATTAATTATCTATGCCGTAAAGTTGACAACGCTAAATCTCATATGGCAATACGGTACCAGTCCTTGAAGTTTAGAACAGTTCAAGCTTATTCGTCTATACAATCACTTGAAGAACAAGTTGACCTTTAACATCAGCTGCAGGACCTTGAACGGACCGTTGAAGAATCGTTGAAACTTCCCGTTACCAAGTCTTTTGCTGATATAGTAAAGAAAGGTACTAACAATTATATTCAGCCAGTTAAATTAAATACCATAGCCATTTTTATCAAAATCTCTCGTTCAAAAAATTATCAGTCCTGAGCAGATGAAGCTTCACGTACGCGGCTTACATAAGATAAAGAACGGCGGTGTTATAATTAGCACTGGCACTAAAGACGATATACAGAAGCTCAAACAGTCAGTGCAGCTCACGAACTCAGGCCTTAAAATCGACGAGCCTCATAAGCGGAAACCGAGGTTTGGTAGTTATAGGTGTGCCCACATCAATGCAAGAAAAAGAAGTATTTACTTGCCTGTACCACCAAAATCTAGCCGAGGTGTTGCCGAATTGCAATCTCGAGACCTTTTTCGAATCGGTAAGATTAAGCCACAAGTCCGGCAAGAAAGACGGTGAGACCTGCAACTATATTATAGAAGTCTCTGCAGAAATCAGGAAAGCTCTCATTACTAAAGATAGACAATTCGTAAACTGGACTTCATCCCCTGTAAAAGACTTAACATTGGTTACGCGATGTTTTAAGTGCCAGCCATATGGCCATGCCGCTAAGACTTGTCGGGCGGCTACATACATCTGTGGACATTGCGGTGATCGAGGCCACTTCTATAAAGGATTGCGTGAAAAAGGCAGACGAACGACAGTATGCTACATGCCTGCACTACAAAAAGCCGAGCAAACATATTACAGGATGCATTGACTGTCCAGCAAAAATAATGGCCGAGGGGAGATACATCAATACCATTGATTATGGAGATACCGAATTTCTATGTATAGAATACACCAAACTCATTTTAATAAGACAATACTATATTTTTTTATAAAGTTAACACCTCATTAGAATATTGACCTACTAACATAATATTTTAAATTCATCTAGTTTATAAGTGCACGTAACTGTTACATAACATTATAAATAAATGCTAAATTGTCTAACACTGACATTATTCGCGATTCTGCTGACCCGCAGTTTTCCAAGTCGATTACAGTTTTGTTTATCATGCACAACACGTAATTTATTGATTCTATTATACGATCAATGCTTATTAATAACTTATTATTAATTTATTTATTTATTTTCAGCCTGTAGCGTCCCACTGCAGGGCAAAGGCCTCAAGCTCAAACTCAAATATGTTTATTTCCATAAAAATTTTAAATTTTTTTGGACACGTCAGAAGGTCAAACAAATAAAAATAAAAAAGTATCTTTAAATGCATATTAAAATAATTGAGCTTTGAAAACAAATGCCTGTTCAGAAATTAGAGCCTCGTGAGAAGAATCAGGCAAGAAACCCCGGGCCACTCTTTTCTTCGTCTTGATTCTATACAATTTAAAAACTTAGTAACTACATTGAATTTTTCATAGGTATACTAGAAAACTAAACCATATAAAAATTTAAAACTAATCAAACATAAGTAGCCTGTAGGACCAAGCAAATTAATCCCAAGCATTTTTGTCTTCAATATAATCTAGCATCGAATTATGAACCCTTTATGACAAAGTTTTCGTTTTATAACATTTTTGAATTTATTAAAACTTAAATTTTGTATATTGCTTGGCACTTTATTGTAAAAGCGCATACATTGGCCTTGAAAAGATTTTTTTATTTTCTCTAGCCGGGTAGCCAGCACTACTAGTTTGCTCTTATTTCTAGTATTCAAATTGTGGATATCACTTTTCTTTGAGAATAGCCCTCATTCTTTGTTTTGGAATAAATATATAAGGTTGGAATAAATGTACTGGCTTGCAACTGTTAAATGTTTATTTCCTTGAATTTATTCCGTAACGAAGCCCCATAATCCAAATTACAAATTGCTCGAATAGCTCTTTTCTGCAGAACACAGATGGTCTGAATGTCGGCAGCATTTCCCCACAAGAGAATATCGTATAACATTATACTATGAAAATAGCTATGATATACAAGCCTGGCTGTGTCAATGTCAGTTAACTAGCGAATTTTCCTGACTGCATATGCTGCAGAGCTGAGTCTCTTCGACAACTTACTAATATGTGGTCTCCATTGCAGCTTAGAATCTAGTGTAATGCCTAAAAATTTGGTGTCATCCACAAGATCCAACACATCATACTTAGCCTTTACTGAGGTGTTCACTCGTTTGACGTTAGGCATCAAAAATCGAATACATTTAGTTTTAAGTCTATTTAAAAGCAGGTTGTTAACCTCAAACCAGCGAACCACCTTTGAGATAGCAATGTTAACATCATCCATGTCAATATTTTGACGTTTTAATTTAAATAAAAGTGAGGTATCATCAGCAAACAGTACTATCCCGTGCTTCTCATTAACGAGGTGTGGTAAGTCATTAATATATATTAAAAATAAAAAAAGGTCCGAGGATTGAACCCTGTGGGATGCCTATTTTGACTACAGACCCATGTGAACGCGTGCCGTTGACATCAACTCTCTGAATCCTATTACTCAAATATGAAGTAAGAAGATGCAGAGCAGAACTACTTAGACCATAGTGATGTAATTTCCTGATCAACGTATCATGTTCTACACAGTCCAAGGCCTTGGACAAATCACAAAAGACACCTAAAGCATCATGTGAATCCTCCCAGGCATTAAGGATATGTTTTACAAGCTCAACACCGGCATCGGTCGGGAGTGCCTTTGTAAAACCAAATTGTTTAGAGTGTAGAAGCTCGTTGTTATTAAAATAACTTTGCAGTTGGTCTAGAATCAGTTTCCCGAAAATTTTGCTGAATGTGGGCAGCACAGAAATTGGCCTATAGTTGGTGGGGTCTGATGTGCTACCTGCTTTGTACAAATGTATTACCTTGCTATCTTTCATAAGATCAGGAAATACACCACAGTCAATACACTTATTAAATTTATTTATTTATTAATATGAATTGTTAATTATCGCTTGTCCCGTGCCTCGGAGAGCACGTTAAGCCGTCGGTCCCGGTTGTCATGAAGATCTTTGACAATCGTTACAGGGCGTCAGTACCTTCTAAATAAACTGACACTAGTCTAAACCATGGAATATCGCTATCCCTTCGGGTTGCGGAGGTCAGACAGGCAGTCGCTCCGTGGAAAAGCTAATATTCAGCCAAATCCGGTTAGACTAGAAAGCGGACCCCAGACTGAAACTGGGATAACGCTAAGAGAAAGAAGATTTATTTATTAACACCATTTATAATATCATTACAGTTATTCCCAAATCGATATTATAAGTAACTTAAATCTAAATGAACAATACATAAAAGAATAATAATAATAATAACACATGTAGAAAATCTATCTAATTTTATTCACCTATTACGCAACATTCTGCAACAGACTAGAATTTGACCAGTGTGCAATTATAAATATCAATTTCACTGTGAATTAAATTAAGAAGTCGTATGGCGCGCGGTAATGGAGCATATTTTAGCAAGTTCGTTCTCGACACTGCGACGCTGAGGGCAGCGGGCCGTCGGCGCGCACCTACGTAGCCGTCCGGAGCGCACAGTCTTAGTTCAGCCAATATATCAGGGTGGTGTATATGGCCGCGCAGTACGCGCCACACGTACGCCGTACACTCAACCGCGTATATCCAACCATGCCGAGAACAAACAAGCTTGGGTACATAAGTGGGTAAAACGGGTACACACTATATTGCTTAAAATACAAAAACCGAGTGAATTTATTTTGAATTTTTTCCAGCATAGGGCTGTATTTTGCCTCATGTGGATTCCAAATAATAGAAGCAGTTTCAAGGTGGCTCCGAACAAGTGCGTTATATAAGATTTTTATTGCTGCTATACTGTCGAAATCCCTACAATTTCTAAGAAGGAACCCTAAATTCCTAAATGCCTTACTGCATATGTCACTTATGTGTTTACGAAACATTAGCTCCGGCACCATTGTCACACCCAAGTCACGCGTTCCCTTTAACCGTTGTATAGTTATACCGTCCATCTCATATGTATACTGTTGTGGAGTCTTGGCCCTGGTATAAATAATAAGTCCACATTTTGCAGTATTCAAATATAACTTATTAGCATTACTCCATTCAACAACCCGATTAATGTCACCTGTAACAGTTTAGCATCCGATACATCTGCTACCGATAAAAAAACTTTGAGGTCATCAGCAAAAAAGAGACATTTGGCATTCTGTATCACTGCAGGTGAGTCATTAATCATTAGGATAAATTCTAATGGACCTAGACTTGAACCTTGACTAATGCCTGAAAATGTGTAGTAAGGTTCAGACCTATAGCCGGCGTACTCTACGTACTGTCGGCGATCACCAAAGTTGCTTGAAAAGAATTTTAGCAAATGTGACGTGAATCCCAGCCTAGCCAGCTTCGACAGCAAGACCTCATTCCTGACCGTGTCAAAAGCCTTCCGAAAGTCGAAGTACGCACAGTCCACCTGTCCACCGGCGTCAATAACGGGCGTTAAATACGTCATAAAAGACAATTGGTTACTCTCCGTACTTCGACCCGGCCGGAAGCCGTGCTGAACATCTGTCAATTGCGAGCTAGTCTGGGCGTATAAGGTGGCATGCAATGCGTTTTCCAATACCTTAGCGAACGCCGACAGCACCGCCACTGGTCTGTAACTACTAATGTCGTCACTACAACTACCTTTCGGGACCGGTATAACCCTTGTTACTTTCCATATGTCTGGATAGTGACCTTCTTTTAGACACAGGTTAAATACAAGTAACAATGGCTAAAGCACAAATATTAAAGCTAATCTGTTAGCAGCCAAAGCAATAATGGACTTGGTATTAGTAACGGATTTTCCCCGCAAATCTGCAGTCTTCTTTATATTTATAGTATTAAAAGCTTTTATAACAACATTTGAATTTATATACTGAAATGAGAAGTTACTATAAATTGTAATCATTTTTTTCTTTCAAAAGAGATTCCGCTGCATCGGTTGATGAATCCAAAGATATAGTAGTAATAAAGGGGATATCAGTAAAAAATCTTTCAAACGCCGATGGAGTTTCTGATGTAATAGTGTCGTTGTCAATGTTCAAACTAAATTTAGAACATTTACTTTTAACTTTCCCAGTCTCGCTGTTTATACTATTCCATGTCATTTTCATTTTATCGTCACTACTCCTAATCCTTGAACTCAGGTAAAGAGACTTAGCTTTCTTGCAAAGTTTTCGAAATATCCTAGCATAGTTTCTAACATAATCCTGAAATTGTTCACTTAAATTAAAGTTTCTCTCGTCATATAGCTCATACAATCTCTTTCTACTTTTGTGAAGCCCAGTTGTTGCCCATTCACAGAAGGTTGCATTACCTCCAACTGTAATCGTTCTAGGTATGAAAACCGAATTAAATTCAGAACAAAACGCTTTGAAAAAACTATTATATAACAAATTAGGGTCACTTTCATCATCTAACAGTGACCAGCTAGTCATTTGTTTACTTTGAAACCTAGCAAAACGAGTTGCAATTTTAGGTATTACAACTATATTTTGCCTAGAAACATTCTTACTGTTATCATTAAAGGAGATCTGTTGGCCGCAATGGCCTGAGACTAACTGTCTAATAATTTGCTTGTCTCTTACTATGATATTTGTAAATATATTATCTAGGCAAGTAACTGTAGAGGAAGTAACTCTTGAGGGCTCTAAGTACAAGTTCTTCAGATTATATGATAGAAATAGCGCTTTGAATTTTGTACTAAGACTACTATTCTCCAATAAATTTACATTAAAGTCACCGCACACAACAAAATTTTCATTTAATTTTGCAACTTTGTTTAATATCTCATCCATAATACGCTCGAAGCTATCATACAGTGCTGAAGGAGGCCTGTATACACTTATTACAATAAATCTCCTCAGTTCCACAAAGGTTACCTCAATAGTTCGCTCAACAGACAGACTTACAATATCATGACGCTCTTTAAATTTAAGTTGTTTCATCATCATCATCTTAGCGCTGTCCCGGTTGCGCTCCAAAACCCACGCCTTGGAGCCCGGGGTTCGCTTTCCGGCTATGTCTCTCCCACTTCGCACGGTCTTCAGCATCCCTGGTGGTTAGTTGGTTGGCACGCATATCATCCCTTACGATGTCAAGCCAGCATTTCTTTGGCCTTCCCCGTTTACCGGGGCCCGGCGGAGGTAGCATGGCAAGACATTTGCTACCCACGTAAGATGCCGGTTGACGTAAGACGTGGCCATACCAGCGTACACGACACTCTTGCAGTTTGTCAGCAATGTCACGAACATGAAGGCTACCCCGGATGCGGGAGTTCCTAATGCGGTCTTTCCGCATGACACCACGCATCCAGCGCTGCAAGTTCATCTCCGTGTCACGCAGACTCTGCTTGTGTCGCTCAAGCACAGGCCACGTCTCACTGCCATATAACAGGACAGGTCTAATGATGGATTTCTAGACCTGTCCTTTGAGCTTAACCAGCATTTTGGGGTCACAAATGACACCGCTCACCTCACGCCATTTGACCCAGGCTGCCGAAATGCATGCCTTGACGTCGCAATCGATGTCACCAGACGCGTGCAGTACTGATCCCAGGTACTTGACCAGGTCCTTTCGCTGGGCAATGTCTCCGCCTATACGAATTGACGCGGGATCAGTATTGTTGTTGTTTATTAATTAAAATCATCAAGCCACCATATACTGCTTGCTGCCGGCTAAACGAGCTTCCTACTATATAATTATTGAAATTGAACATGAACTGGTTGCTTTTTAGCCAATGTTCAGTGATGCAAAATATATCAACAGCATTACAGTTCATAAACAATTCCATTTCTAAATCTTTATTAATCATACTTCTAATATTCTGATATACCAATTTAATCAATTTTTTGTTATTATTCCTCTCATACCTCCTTTTTCCACAGAGCTCTATTAATAATAACTTAGTTAGTAATAATTAGTAACTTAGTTTTATTTATTAGCTTGATTATATTGTATACTGTCAAATTTTGTAATTATATTATATTTATAAAATACAAATCAACAAATTTGTTAAGAGGGACCCAACTGCCTGTGATACAGTTTTTAACTTGTACAGGAGTTTGGTGATCTTTCCAATTCTCTAAACACTATAAGCCGTTTTTTTTTGGTGTTGGGTTGGAAAATCCTCATGGAGTCCCTCCGCCCTGGAGGATGGGCGAAGGGGACTGTCAGACTCTTACTGACTAAAAGCCAACCTGAGCCCCGAGCTCCTCACGTACCCATGCGACGGAGGATCGGGCATGGCCGAAATATTCGTCGCTACCCCCCGACGGGTATTGGCCCACCAGATGGTCAGGCGGGCCCCGAACAAAAGCCCCTTGGTGGAGGATGAAGGTGTAGGGTTCCGCCGCCAAAACACCCAGCGGCCACAGAGGATAGGGAGGACGGCAACCTGGCAACACCGCATCTCCTCTTCCTCTGCGGACCCACCGTGACGCAACAATGCTGCGGCCCCATTTGATCTCGGGAGATAGGGCGCGCGGCAACGCAACACCGACACGCCTCCCACCATAACAAGGTGGAGATTCCACGGGGGGGAACACTATTAGCCGTAAGTTTAATATAATATTATAAGAATATTATTTGTATCTGTGTTTTATGAGAAATAAATTTAGTATTATTATTATATAAAGGCTATTACGCCCCCTATTACGTGGGACCTAAAAATTCATGGCGAAATGTGGGTGTAATATTACACCTCTGCCTACCCCTTCGGGGATACAGGCGTGAGTCTATAAAAAAAATTATATTATTACAGTAAACATAATTATTGCTAATGTTCTTTATCTGCAAATTTAACCTACAGTTGGTGCCACGAGAAGATAGACTTTTTAGGCCCCCCTCACATTGGGAGTCAGCGTCTACGCAGCGGCACCCCGGCGTATACGCGGCGTCTACGCGGCGTCGACGCCGCGACAGCCGAGCGTTCTTTGAGCGACCGGCTGCTTACCACTAGAGATGTTCGCTTTATCATAGATAACTTGATAAGTAACATATTATTTTATAATAACCATATAATCTGTTATTTATAAAGCCCAATAAGATGCTTTGCTATTTTGTTTGAATATAAGTAAAGCCATTATGTCCTAGGTATAACATAGGATTGTCACTTAGCAGAGCTTTTAGGCCGCCCGCACTTTGGGTATGCGTATTCCTTGAGCGGCCGCTCGGCGTGCGCTAGGCGGGCATTCTTCGTGCGCTACCACTTCGCAGTTGTATGCACTTATTGTGTCATAAAACGAAATTAACAGATCTGTCACTGGCCTAAAATTGTTTTTATTTAATGAAAGTCGCCACGTAAGTTGCCAAATTGGCAATACTACGAGTATCTCACAGCAACAATATGATAGAAGTCATTAACAGTCAATTCCTTTGACACAGGACTTCATTGCCACTATGACTATAGATAGCATAAAGATTACTACTAAAAGTTAAAAAAATAACGTTTAATCGACATCCTCGTGCGGTAGATGGCAATCTAAACTAAACTTAAGGGATAGCATTCATGTCATTAGTACCTATTAACTTCATAGTAAATAAACAAGTAAATGATGAAGAAATTTTGTATTTTAAATGTGGTAAATTCTATTAAACCATTTTATTATTTAAAGCTGTTTCCCGCGGTTTGACCCGTGTCCTGAGGGAATTACTTCGCGTACCCGGTTAATTTATAGCCTAAGTTGGTACATCAGCTATCCGCCAGTGAACGTTCCGTCAAAATCAGTGCAGCCGTTCTAGAGATCAGCGAGAACAAACAGACAGACAAAAATGGTAAAAAATAATTTAGGTATATGTACCATATATACATCCACATGCATTTAGTAAAAAGTGGTTATTTTAATATTACAAACAGACACTTCAATTTGATTTATGTGTATAGATGTGTGTTATAGTTCAGATGGGCACTTGCAGTTCCACATCTGATGTTCCAGATCTTCGATTTTTGTAAGTTTGCAGCAAATGCTCATTTGACTGAACAACTTTTGCTAAGCCAACAAGTCAGTATATAGTCTAGTGTAGATAGGCTCTACCTTATCAGATGTTTCAGATCTTCAATTTTTATAAGTCATCAGATATATAAAATATTCTATTGATAATAAAACGCACGTACACCTTCTAACACTAAAACTTATTATAACAATGTGACTTATATAGATTAAACAAGACAATTATTTCAGAAATTGAGCAATACTTTAGTAATACCGGCTTTCAATTTTCATACCGACTCTACTTTTTAATCAAAATTATAGTACTGGTAATATCGCAATTTTTGCAAGATCCAGACCCAACGTAACGGGAATCATGTTATGTAACCGTACTTTCTTACATAAATAACCGCACCTAATATTCTTGAATATAATGGTACATATTTTTATCTAAATATTATCCGTATTAACACTACTGATTTCTATTTTATTGAAAGTATATGGATATGCATGAACATTTACCTATTATATTAGCGCTGCAAACATAACCTGCTATAAAAAATATTATTACGTTATGCTATAATATTTAGATGTAGCAGTTTAGCACACCCCTACTCACAAACCCGTCATACGCTACAGTGTTGCCAGCTTAGAAGATTTGCCGCTAAAACTGGTGATTTTAAGTGGCAGAAATAAATAAGTAGACGCACACAATGAAAATAAATCTTTAAACTGCTACGTTAAGAACAATTAATTGGTCTGATAATTACAAACAAATTCAAAATAGCCTTTGTTTTCAAATAACTTTTACGTTGATTTATTTAAAAATGATTTATTGTTGCTTAAAAGGGAACTTATAACTTGTGTGCGACTGATTGTAAATGTAATGTAAGAAAATCTTAGTGGACATAACTGTGTTTATGTCATGTGTCTAGTTAAGAACAATATTTCTTAGTGGTTTATGGTAGTTTTAGTATTCAGATCAGATGGAAATCTGATATAGTTGTTGGCAACACTAGTGAGGTCATCCGCTGTACCACAATGTAAAAAAACAACAGAAGTTAAACTTATACGTAGACGGTCGCGCGAGTGTTATCATATCTGGTATATACGGAATAACTATTACGGAAATGGTACTCGTATCTAGATTTTTAATTGATTATTGAGAATAAAACTGCTAAAAAACCGATTCAAAGCCGATGTTTTCCCGATGAACCGATGTTTTCAATGCCAGTCCATTAGTCTATTGAAATGCTACATACATTTTTTTGGGCTTAGCGTACATTTGTCACAGGACGCAATTTTATTTCATAGATGCCAAGGAGAGAGCCCTCGTCCTGCGGTCGCCATCTTGTAAAGAGTGGTACAAATGGGTTTTCTAGTATATCTGGCAAACTATTTGCTGCACAGAAAAATTTCAACACATGATGAGTTGCAAATTCAATTCGCTACAACTTTGGCCCCGTAGTATTTAGTCGTAAAATAATAAATAAAAAAGTTAGAAACGAAAATCGAGTGCAATTTGTAACAAATTTTCTTTTCAATGTGTTGTAGTTTTTTCGTCCTCATGAACAAAAAATCTATTTAATTTATCTTTACTATCACCAAAACAAGAACCTCTTACTTGAGACCCCGCAGCCTCCAAGACTACCATTAGGGCCAATTTTAACTAATCGCAACGATCATGAAAACAGGGGGTTGGCAAAATATGGACCAAACTCTAAAACAACGGCACTCTGTGGGCTATTGAAGTTGATGTTCCGCCCAAGTAAAGGAAACTGCATTGTTCTGCAGCACCTCAATGTTCTGGGGAAAGACGCTGCAAAATAATTGGAAATATCAGTGCCAATTATGATTTACCGACAAATTGCCTTTTCTTGCTATAGTTCTTCTAAAGCTCTATTAGATTATAGGCCGCAGGCTTATAAAAAGACTAAAGACATAGTAATCATAAAGAAACGTTATAATAACCTAAAGAAAACAATATCATAGAAAAACTTTTTATTCATGGTTTTACGATAAATAGTGTCAGAAACAAAGTTGTAGAGAATTTAATTTGCAGTAAAAATGCTTGAACCATATCTTAGCGTGATCAATAGTTTACCAGATGAATAAGAAAAACCATCCATGCCCGTACTCTTTCCAAGATGGTGGCCGAGGGAAAAGAGGTACGACCTCACAAATTTAGATCAAGCTTTAAAGTAGCCGGCCCTACACATCTGTAAAAAAATAGGTGATAATTATCTTCAAAAGCGACACTTAACTTAATAATAATTTGTTGTTCTTTGTTTCTCTATGTTTGCACAAAAACCATTACAAGACCTGTGCCTGAAGCGGATGGCACCTATATTTCGCGCTATACCTGACCTTTCTGAGATAGCCTATCGGTAAGCGACGTATATGTGTGCGTTGCTCGAGTGCACTTTGTATGTAGTTTAACTTCTGTTAGTTTTTTGTGGCTGTGAGATGCCGTCGCAGAAAACGCGGCGTCTACGCGGCGTCTACCTTGCTGATTTCAGCATGAATGGGCCGGCTCGACCGGGGAAGTACTACCCTCTCACAGAAAATCGACGTAAAGTAACAGAATCTAAACTGTTGCGTTTCGTACGGTGAGTGAGAGTGCCGGAGGCCCTATCCCCTATTCCTTCTCCTCATCCCACTCCTTATCCTATCCCTTTTCCCAACCCCAAGGGCGGCAACGCATTTGTGACTCCTGTGGTGTTGCTTGTGTCCATGGGCGGCGGTAATTGCTTACCATCAGGCAATCCGTCTACTCGTTTGCAGTCTTATACTATAAAAAAAAAAAAAAAACCAAAAATTTTAATTGAAATGCCCCAAAAGTCGCCGGTATTTTTAATATTAATTGAATTATATGCGATCAATATATCTCGCGGGGTCACGTGCTCGAATCTAAACACGCTCTTGCATTCAGGTACACTGCTAAGCAAAAAATTTCCAGCGTCTAAAGATGATGATTGTAAAGAGCTAGTAGTTGTTAAAGGTATGCTCGCAAAGAAACTATTGAACATATGCGCTACTTGAGTTTTGTTATTGACTAATAAATTGTTTTCTTTTAGTTCAAATTGGTTTCACCATGGTCGAGCTCTTCCTGTTTCATTATTTATAATTTTCCATGTTTCTATAATTATATTTGTTGGATGCTTAATTTTACTACTAATAAATTTAGATTTTGCCATAATACAAACTTGTTTAAAAATGTTTGAGTACATTTTTACATAATCTCGAAAAGGTGTGTCAAATCTATGTTGTTTCATACCATATTATTCAAATAACTTGGCTCTACTTTTGTATATACCTATAGTGGCCCACTGGTTAAAAGATCCCATAGTACCCTTTAGTGTGACAGTTTTTCTCTTAAAAGTATTTTGAAATTCATTATTAAATGTAAAAATGGATAATCCTTTTTTAAAAAATTGGGTAGTCACGCATATCAATACTCGATGCTCAAGACCACGTTACATGTTTTTATAAGAAATTAATATAACTAACACTAAATTAAATAAAATTGAATGTATTGTAATTACTAACAACAATATGGATGTATTTTTCCGAAATAAATAAAAAATATTATTATTATTATTATTTACTAGTCCAAAAAGTGAGTTATAAATTGTATTTGGATTTTAATAATAATTAATAATAATTGTTTTTATTTTCAGACCATGGCGTCCATTTTGTTAGTAACAATGTTCTTAGCCTAGTGTTAGTAATGCTTAAAACTACTCACAACACAACAAGAAACATACAGCAATCATTACAGCGCCATTCCATGACAAATGGCGCTGCAATGATTGATGTAACCACAGTCCAACCGACTAGCGATCATACTCAGAATGCTGTTGGGGCTGCCACGTACTCTATGCACCAGGGAAGCGCATCTCTTACGCATCGTAGCGTAAAAACAGTCTACGCGATGGTCAGCAAACATCCCTGATGCACTACAGAATCGCCGCAGCCCCATCAGCACCCTGAATGCATTATTGAATTGGACTCGGAGGGCACTGTAAGACTTTTGAGTATAGTCTGCCCACAGGCTGCACGTGTAGAATGATGTACAATATGACCTAAAAAGTGTTACTTTGACTTCTGTCGAACAACGTGCAAACCTGCGGGCTATCATGTTCGCTCGCACTGCCAGTGCCCTCCGTTCCCTCTCGATGTCATCATTGTCCTTGAGGTCAGAGGTAAGTAAATGACCCAAGTACTTAAATTTAGACACCCTACGCAAGGCTGTACCGTTGAGCATAACATTGGGAAACATGTTATCTGTACTGTTTCCTCTGACCTCAAAGACCATAACTTCACTTTTGAGTGGATTATATTTTAACCCGTGTCGCTCGGCATATGCTTCACAGATGGTAAGCAGTTTTTTAATGCCACATACCGATGCACTCAGCAGGACCATGTCGTCAGCATAGCTTATGTTGTTCACATTGATTCCGTCTATGTGACAACCTATCCGGGTGCTACTTAGTGCCTCAACCAGATCGTTCATGTATAGGTTGAATAGGGTTGGCGAGGACAATCCCCCCTGCCTCACCCCGCACTCCAACCTGTACGACTGCGACATGCTCCCTGACCATCGCACGCCATTGACCTGATTACCGTACCAGTACTTGCAGATGTTGATGAGTTCTATTGGTAGATTAGTGTTTTGCAACTTTTTCCATAGAATATCATAGGAAACTAGGTCAAAAGCCTTCGAAAGGTCAAGGAAGCATGCGTGAACTGCAGTTTGACGTTTTGTGTAATATTTGACAGCATGCTTAACACACAAAACTGCACTTTCAGTGGATAATCCGCTCCTAAAACCGAACTGATTGTCGTGAAGTTCAATCTGTTTGGTCAGCTGTGAGTTCAACATGCTGTCAAATACCTTCGATACCACTGTGGCAAGAGAGATAGGTCTGTAGTTGTTCCTATCTGATAGATCAGCTGTCTTATTCTTAACAATAGGTATAACAATTGTTCTAATCATCTCTTCAGGCAAATATGTGTGGCTTAGACAAAGGTTGAATAGCATAGACAACAATCTCGGTAAGTGGGGTCCAGCATGCTGCAGATGTTCAATGCTCAACCCGTCATGGCCGGGAGATTTACCTCTAGTCATTGATTTGATTATCAACTTCACTTCTCTAGTTGTACATCGAAAACCTAACTTTTCACCATTCTGAACATTGATCACCGACTGCGAAGACCCCAATGGTGATTTGACAGTAAAATGTTGTCAAAACAGATCTGCTATTTCGCCGGCATCGCTTACACCGTCGATACACACAGGAGTAACCGGTTTGCTATTAAGTTTATTCGTAGATTTCCAAAAAGATATAAAATCGTTCTTTGAGTGATGAGAGGCCAAAATATCCATTTTCACCTGTTCTTCATGGTTTTGACACCATCTCAGTCGGGATTTAAAGATTTTTCTGGCCTCACACATATCGTTATAAATTATACCTGATCTAGGTTTGCCATACCAATACCACAAGTAAAACTTCTGCTTAGCTACCCTGTGTGCGTCGCCAACATGTAAGTTCCACCCTACAACAGGTTGCTTTTTCGTACGCATATTTTTACTGCGTTTGCTACACAATGCTGCATCTTTTAATATTTTTACAATATTGTTATACAAGCTGGCAATGACTTGTCTATGTTGCGCAATATTACAAGTGGAATCTGCACATTTTATAAACTGCACTGGAAAGTCAACAAGTTTTAAGAGTCTATGACATTCAGTCATGTATTGACTAACTTGATCTACACTTCTTTCCCCCCATATAACGTCATTTACAGTCGGTTTACATCCTAGTATCTTAGGTGAAACTATGCCTAGATCACACTCCATTATTAACGGAAAGTGGTCCGACCACAGTACATCATAGTCGACAAACACTCTGCGCACTGACGGCACAGCTGCATTGGATACTATACAGTGGTCGAGCCACCTTTGCGAACCGTGAGCCTCGCTCACAAAAGTAAAACAATCAGACACGTTAGAAACGCCCTTCAACATTTCCACATCAATACAAGTCCACTCCTGGTCCTCACAAAATAACGATAGTTCGTTAAAAAATTGCTCAGTAGGGTGCGCATTGAATTGAACATGATTTTGTGAGTTTAATATTGAGGTTTTGAGTTTAGCAATAATATTGTTTTTGAAACGTATTAGACGATTGGTAGTCTGAGGCCTACATTCTACTATACTTGATTTATCATATGTTGAACAGGGAAAACTAGCTATCTGTCCACGGTGATCAGAAGGGAGAGAACTAATTACTACTGGGTTTGTGGCAGCACAAGAACTAAATATGTTATCCAAACAAGTAGAAGATGTTGCAGATACTCTAGTAGGTTCACAGAATAGGTTATTTAAATTAAATGACTTGAAAAGATTCAGAAATCTAATACACTGTGAAGAATTCTCTAAAATATTAATATTAAAATCGCCACATACTATAATATTCTTATTACTACATTTAATTTTATTGATAGCATCTTCCATAACAGTCTCAAATAGATTATAGTCACCAGAAGGAGGTCGATATACACAAATTACTATATATAGGTCTAGTTCCACACAGGACAACTCAATAGTGCGCTCAATAGATAAATTAACAATATCTTTACGTTCCTTACATTTTAATAAATTTGAAGTTATTATGAGAGAACCGCCTCTAATAGCCTGCATTCTTATATACGAACTCTGCACTGTAAAATATTCATTTATAACAATAAGCTCATGATTCTTTAACCAATGTTCAGTTAAGCACAAAACCTTAACATCATATTTTTCTAGAAATAAACTTAACTCTAATTCTTTGCCAGATAGGCCCTGCATATTTTGGTGTACTATATTCAAATACTGCAGCCTAACTGTTGTCCTATCTTGGAGTTTAAATCACAAGACGTGTCAATAAAAACGTTGTTAGTACAAGTACTAACCCTATCAAATAAATTGTAAACACAAGGGTCTTTTTCTTGCTGTAAATTGTATGCTAATAGTTTAGCAATCTGTCGCTTAATATAAAATGGCAGATACATTGTATCTTTTGTTAAAGTATTACTAATAAATTTATTAGCGTCAAAAAACAATATTGCGTCACTATGACGACAAGTTATATTATATAATAACATATTTAATTTGTGTATGTGCATGTTTTGTGTATGTGTTACGTTATTTGAGTATGGCAAAGCACATAAAATAAATTTACAACTAAATCTGGAATTAAGGTCTAATAACATTTCAACACATTCTATGATATGCTGTCTTTTTACAGTAAACTGTTACCAAACAACAATATGGCCGTACTACTCTCATCTAAGAGGTGCAACTTAATCTGATTAACTAAACTACTGTAATTATCCCCTGGCCTACATTAATTTATAACACACTGGTTCGTATACTCACAGAGAAGACTACCAAAATTATGACCTAGCCTATCAGAAAAAATGTATGTTTTGTTAGTTGATGTTGGAAACTTAGATTTAATCATATTTGATTGTGAAGAGGATTGGTTTTGTGGATTATCAGAAAAATTCTCAGGTAGTATGGTACTCAATGGCTCTGCTGGGGTTGGAGTGTGAGTGTGAGCACAAGGACATAAGAGCTTATTGGTCAGAGACTCATACATTTCTGCATTACATCTCACCAAGTCTACTAGCTCACCTGCCTCTACTATACGCTTACTCAGCTCTTGTTGAGAAGCTTGATATTTGTTAAATAGTTCATTTAAGGCGCTCTCCCTAAGTACTAGTTCTTCCCTCAAGCGATGAGTGTCAGTATCAAACACTACCCTATTATGTTCTAAACTTCTAGAGTACTTAGATAGTTGATCAAGTAAATAAATGCGCTCCTTTCTGAGAGTTAAATTAACCCTATGCACATTATATTTTTTCATAGATTTATGACATCTTTTAATTAGTTTATCAATAAATCTAAGCATTCTGTCATTTAGACTTGAGAGAGCTTGAGAGCGGACCTTGTGCTCCAGGTAATATTCAAATACAACTTCAATCCACATAATACTAATGTGTGACGTGGACAGGAGTAAAATTTTATTTTAGTACGAGTATTAGGTCAAAATTCTCGAAATACATTTCTGTATGCGAGTGGATGCGAGTATGTACCTACCTACTTCTATACAACTATAGACAGCTTTCTTCGTGGAATCACTTTTCTAATTCGAAGCAACAACTTGCTTCGAAGTAGAAAAGTGATTCCACGAAGAAAGCTGTTATTCTACCGATTTTTTTGTAACGGATTTAGATTACACTTTCTGAAAATGAATTTCTGATGGCCATGGCTTTCACATTGTACATATAATATATTTTACGTGTCATTTTCCACGAGTTCATTTTTCTGACCGCTCCACTCGACGATATTAACAAAATACGAAGCGCCGCAATTTCGCCAGCTCGGATCCGGATTCCTCACATTAAGTTACAGCTCTATTAGTCTAGGATCTTGTCGCGATGAGTTGAGCTAAGGAGCTTTACTTTATCTTAATATTGTCAGTGTATACTCTCATACATATTTAGCGGCACAAGTTCACCGATTTGATCTCGAGATTGAATTGTGCACGTATCTTCAAATGGAAAATGACCGTGGTACTTTAAAAGCTGTATTTAGATTGAAAGACATTAGGCACTCACGTTAAATTATCCGGAGACACAAAGAAATTACTTCATACATTTCCTTCAAAAGAATTACGATTGTGTCATGCCAATGTTCTTTTTTCATGACTTAAAAGAAAATGTGGCATGATGGACTAAAATAAAATCCTTTTAATAAACATTCGTCTCGCTATGTGCGAAGCACATGCTATTATAGCGATCGCAGCGCTTGCCGTGGCAGAAATACGCAACAATCCGGGAATTAAAGTCAATTTGCACGGAGTTATTAATAAAAAAAAATGCCTAATAATAGTTGTTGTTGTGTTGTGAACTGTAAAAATAACGGCAAAAATAGTCGGTGTAATATAAATGTTCTTTAAATTTCCTACATTTTATTTGCGCTATATTTGATGTGATATTTATTATTGTCGTTATTATTTTAGTGTTGATGAGTCGCCATGGTATCCCAAACCTGACAACACAATTTGTAGTGAACATTTTATGGGAAACAGATAATCAGACGAGGAAGAAAGTCCGATTTATGCTCCCACGATATTCCCTGAAATATATCCAAAGAGGAAGGTTAATGATTCTCCTAGGGGGTCCTAGCTAGATATACACTCTTGACAAAACGTAGAACCACAATAGTCTCAGACACCACATCAAGTCAAATAATAATTGAAGAAGGAACTGAATTAAATCAAACTCAACCTCTTATGAGGCCGCACACCGTCGAGCAATTGCGACGTTTTTTAGGTATGGTAAACTTCTAAAGATCTCATATTCCTAGGGCTGTAGAATTTCAATCAGTACTTAATGGATATTTGCATAACATCAAGAAGCATTATAAAACTATTGGAGACGAGAGAGAGGACTGATAAGGCCGACGAGGCATTTAAGAAATGTAAGGAGAGCTTGCAAAGCGCCGCTACATTATGTTATCCGTTACCTAATACTAAATTAGCACTGATAACGGATGCTTCGAACACTAGTGTTGGTGCAGTCTTGCAACAATATACAAATAATATCTGACAGCCACTTGGTTATTTCTCCAAGAAATTAACACAAACGGAAACTAAATATTCGACATACGACAGGGAACTCTCGGCAGTATCTATGGCCATGAAGCATTTTAAAAATCTGTTGGAAGGTCGCGATTTAACTGTGTATATATAGATCACAAACCCCTTATTTATTCTTTTACAAAATGTACTAATGATAAAGAAAGTCCCAGAAGGATTAGAAAACTTTCTTATATTAGTGAATTTACCACTGATATACAATATGTCAGTGGTAAGCATAATGTCGTCGCCGACGCGCTCTCACGCGTCGAAACGATACATTGTCCCACGACTATACATTTCGCCGAGGTAGCTAAACTACTGGCAAGTGATACTTACCTACAGCAGGCATTACAAACATCGGCTAGCAACTGCAACTTGCAATTTAAGCAGGTTTATTTGCCGGATTGTAATACCTTTATTTATTGCAAAACATCAACGCAAAATGTAAGACCTTATTTACCGGAACCATTCAGAAAATTAGCTTTTTATTCTGTCCATAATCTCAGTCATCCCGGCATCAAAGTTAGTAAGAAATTAATCAAACAAAAATTCTTTTGGCCGGAAATGGATAGGGACATTACACATTAGGCGAGATCATGCGTCCAATGTCAAAAAGTAAAAATCACTAGGCATACGATATCAGGCTCAGGCGAATATGAGAGGGCTGATAAGTTTTCACACGTTCATATAGATATAGTAGGCCCTCTTGGCACGACGGCAGATGGTTTTAGATACTGTCTAACTATGATAGACCGTTTTAGTGGTTGACCTGAGATTTTTCCAGTGCAAAATATTACGGCAGAGACTGTAGCAAGAGTGGTGTTCGAAGGATAGATATCCCGTTTTGGATGCTCTGTTAAGCTAACGAGCGACCAGGGCGGACAATTTTAAAGTGATCTTTTTCAGCAACTATTGAAGTATTTAGGTATTGATAAAATGCGCACGACACCTTATCATCCGCAAAGCAACGGCATGATAGAACGTTGGCATAGAGCACTAAAAGTGGCTCCTATGGCACGTCTTAATTGCATCAGTTCATGGATCGACGAATTACCATCTGTGTTGTTAGGCTTACGCGCCGCTGCTAGAAGTGACAGTGGCGTGAACGCAGCTGAGTTTACGTACGGAAATACAATTAGGTTACCGGGTGATTTTTATGACAACAGTAGATTAGGTGTGTCGAACTCGGCATATTTGCAAAAGCTAAGAGATGCCGTTAATCAGTTAAAACCTAGACCACCAAGCCACAGTAATACACGTTCGTTATTCATACCAAGCGATTTGACTACTTGCAAAAGTGTTTTCGTTAGGAACGATTACGTAAATCTCTGCAACCTCCTTATGACGTCCCGTATAGCGTCACTAGTAGATATGTGTCCCTACAGTACTTCCCCCTTTACAAAAGAAAAAAATATATATTTACCCCAGTATAACTACATAATTATTATTCCTATTTATGATCACTGACACCCACACGTAACACTGGTCGATAGACGTGGAATGTGCCGCCGATCTATGACGCGTACTGTATTTGTGGTTATTGACAACAACAAGTTATTTCGGGTACGTTCAGTTAAAATTTATTACATAGCAGATAATTACGATCCTGTATCTGTAGGTTACTAGTTTGATCTGCATAATATTATTATATAAAAATATTTGGAAGATTATCAGAATAATATTATTGACGGTTTTATGGTTTTAGGATAATGTTAGATAATATTAATTTCGAAGTTAAATAACAATAGTAATTGCCGTGTACAACGCTATTACCAGTACTTGTGGTCAGTATTAACCTACTGGTGTCCCCTTCTCAAACTTTTCGACGTATTAAGTGCACAAAACAATAACAGACATAATTATTTCACGCAGGTTTAATGCGATATTTGTATAATGATGACCATAATGTTGAGATAAATAGATGCTATATATTGTTTATTGCCTGCTGATATTATTTATTAAGTAATATTTTTTATGTAAGGAGGCAACAAATGATATAACAAGGTTTCATAATAAAAAAAGCAAATTTATCATAATTGTACCAATCAATACACCATTTTAAATATATTAAAAACTTACATCAGTCCTAAATCAAAAGAAACCTGTAGCAATTTTCTGGACAGGCAGTCTTGCGTAAGCAGAAAATATGGCATGATTCAAATAAGGATCGAAAAAATCCGAAAGAACAAAATTACACTAAACCTATCATAGTACAGTATCGCCTCTAGATCCTAAGGCAAAAGTTGACTTGTCACGTTACGGTCGCCCGCCTATCTATTAATATACCTTAGTAGGGAAAGTATATATATTATAATACCTTAGTAGGGAATTTCTTATCATCGTAGAAGCATTTATTCAAATTCGACTCGACTGAAAATATACTCTATATGAATAACCGATACACCTGAAATCAAGTGGCCATTAAATAAAGGTAACCTCGTAGATAGCAAACCCGAAAAGTCACTAAACGATGTTTTGGAAAGCCCTCACTAAATGTTCTTAGGGCTATGATCCACTTTGCCATAAAATTAAGTATAGTTTTGTGTTCATATTAAGTATTGTCTTATCGTGTGATAAGACGAAACTTATTATTAATATTAATACGTTTTTAATGAAAAGGAATGTGAAGGTATATTGTCAAGCAATCATTTAAAATCACATGATTTTATTACATTATAAGTTTAATTTTTGAATAGTTAAGTTAAAGAAGAAGCTTTACACGGGACATCATCATATTTCATATTTCTTTTCAGTTAAGTAGGAATATTGAAATATTTTTGTGTTCCATACATGATAATCACAGTAATTTAAGTTGTTTATTTGGATAGTTACTATTACTATCCAAATATGCAACTGTGATCTAGCACTCGATTAAAGACTTGAACAATGAAAAAACAGAACCATTAGACATTAAAAATAACAAAATATTTTTCTTTATTAGTGTTAATTAATGAGTAAGCTTTTTTCCAATTCCACAAAATATGATCGTCAAAACTAAACATACTAACGCACTTCGAATGAAATCCTAATTTGTAGGAACAACACATGGAAAAGTCGTTATACTTATTATTATCCTGGTATCATGTAAGAACCAAAACTATCATCAAAGCTATTTTAAAAAAAGATTTTCAACCACAAGTATTGTGTGAACTCATCTTTAAGAAGTGTGACAGCTTTCAGTCTCAAGAAAGTGCCTATAAATCGATGTACAGAAACCGCTATAAGATCCTTTCGGCTCACCAAAAGTCGCCAATTCTACATAAAAGTATCAAAGTTACTATTATGGCATCGCTATAAGTGTCGTTATAAAAATCTTGAACCAAAGCATATAATGTTTTCGCGACATTCTGCCAGCGGTTCTCTTGTGTTTTTGAAGTAGGCCCGTGTTTTGTTAGCGAGATTCCAATTTGTTTGAACGATACCAACATTTCAAGAGCATTACAAGGCATCATGTGTAATCAAAATGTTTAACTAAATTACTTTAGGCAGTCTAGCTGCTTTGTGTATAGATGATAAAGATTTTATACACGTGTTGAGCTTATTTTCATGGATAGCTAAATGGACCTCTGAATTCTGTTGTTGGAACACGCATAATATTGTCTTTTTCTTTTGATTTAGGACTGATGTAAGTTTTTAATATATTTAAAATGGTGTATTGATTGGTACAATTATGATAAATTTGCTTTTTTTATTATGAAACCTTGTTATAACATTTGTTGCCTCCTTACATAAAAATATTACTTAATAAATAATATCAGCAGGCAATAAACCGTCGTTGCGCTTGCCAAACCTGACATGTGCATTTTTTTAATTTTTGGTTTTTTCACTAGATGTCGCTAGCTACTAAAGCCGCATGCTTTGTAAAAACAATCATGTGCGAAATTTATGTAGAAACGGACTTGCCAAACTTTTAATGTGTAATACTTGCTGTGAAAAGTCTGACATGTGAACTCCAAACTACCCTCAAAAATCTGATATGTGAAACGAATTTCACATATCAGGTTTATGTCACTGACATGTGACAATTTTGTTAGGTTATGTCGTAAAAGTTTAATTTATTATTATGCAATAATAAACAATACCATTACAAAAACATATTTTTTTGCAACCAAATGGGTATATTTGTCTTAGGATAATCAGATAAACTTTTGTACAAAACAGTTTTTTGCGCTCGTGAATAGTTGTGTAAATGCACATAACAGATTTGGCAAGCGCAATGACGAAACAATATATAGCATCTATTTACCTCAACATTATGGTCATCATTATACAACTATCGCATGAAACCTGCGTGAAATAATTATGTCTGTTATTGTTTTGTGCACTTAATACGCCGAAAAGTTTGAGAAGGGGACACCAGTAGGTTAATACTGGCAACAAGTACGGGAAACAGGAAACAGTATTACTATTGTTATTTAACTTCGAAATTAATATTATCTAACATTATCCTAAAACCATGAAACCGTCAATAATATTATTCTGATAATCTTCCAAATATTTTTATATAATAATATTATGCAGATCAAACTAGTAACCTACAGATACAGGACCGTAATTATCTGCTATGTAATAAATTTTAACTGAACGTACCCGAAATAACATGTTGTTGTCAATAACCACAAATAACAGAACAACATTGCGTGGGTGGTGCTAGGCAAACTTTGTTTATCATTTGAGTTCGCTTATAAATAGAATACCTCATCTCTTCCCGTAGATATCCTGGAGATAATAAGGGACGATATTAGGTAGGCTTCTCACTGTGACGAACCAGCTTTTACGCGTTAAAAATACAACCGACAGGCCCAAAAGCCACAAAAGTTCAACACTGATTTTACGTTATAATAAGTAATTCAAGTTTAACCGAATCTAAACACTGTATTTTGTCTGACACTATCCAGTACTTTTCAGTCGTAATTATGGAATACTAGTAAAACACTCGGACCCGATTTCAGACGAATTTGACCATTGCAAAGACAGATATTTCAATATCTAAGCTTGATATCAACGAGAATGAAAAATTAATTATTTATACGCATACCAATGACCTGGTGACGGCATCCGGCAAAAATATCGGATTTCGTTAGTAGTGTAGTGGGTAGTGGTCTTAGAAGACATGGCATCACAGACAATTATATACTGTGGCTAATGTTGTACCCCAATCTACCTAAACGTGGTTCGGATGATTGTCCTGTCCTTGTTCTCTCTATGGTTGTAAACATCCTTGTTGTTCCGGTAATACACTGAGATTGCTGAAGCAGCCTATTCACCAAGAATACAATCATGTCGGAAAACAATTGAGACCGATTATGAGGCAGTTTAATCAGCTTATGTTATCAATATTGTATCAAAATAAATATATTTGGGTAAATGAAAAAAATATGTTAGAACATACCTTATGACATTATTGACACTACTTAAAAATAAAAACACCTAAGTATCCACAAGTATTACCGTGTCAAAAAGGTTTGCTCATTTTAATTGCGCTGTCGAAGGATAATATTTATAAACGCAATATTTAATCATGCCTGTTACAACAGTTTTATCCTATTCTTCCTTAACTAATATTTAAGTATGCAGCAGTAAGCAGTATTTAAGTGGCATTTGGTGGATTGAAACAATAATATCCGAAGAACTTTTGTTTTGTAACTTAGCAATAAAAAAACAATCATATTAGCTGAATTTTGCTGTCCAGTTTAAAGGATCATCTATTGCAGATGTAAGCCAAAAAGCAAATAAAAAATACAATATTGCCTAAAGTTCAATTATACGTAAAATAAAGCAACCCTAAAGTATTTTTTAAATATATATATTTCATGCATTGTTGGTCATAAATGTATGTAGTCCATTACATACTCTGTTATATATCCATCTAGTACTAATTTGCCACAATATGCATCCGTTCTACAGTTAACTTGCCCGGTATTCAGTGCAAGGAAAGTTTAAAACGCTAGGACACGAAGAACAAAACTTTAAGAGTTAGCTAAAGTTTTGAGTTAAGGATGCTTGCGTCGTTTCGTAACTCGCTTCAGAACATCTGTGGCTCGCCTCAAGACCACTAGTGGTAGATGGGACATGCTCGTTTTGTTAAGGAAGGAATGTTCACCAAGTAAATTAAAGGGATAATGAGTTGCTTTTGACGGAAGTGAGGAGTAACTATTATTCTATCTCACTCTTTTTTGAGAAAGATGAGATACGTGGTGTTTTTGTCATTGCATAAAGGCACATCCGTAGTCCAACGTTTTTTTTTTATAAAATAATTGCGTAATAATAATAATATTTTGATAGCAAAACTGTGCACCTCATGTGCGAGTCTGAATCACGCGTTAGAGGTTAAGATCTTCACGATATCCGGTACCATACATAATATTTACTAAATTTCAGCATGCATTGATAGAAGCCATGCTAATTTCAGCATAAATGGGCCGGTGCGACCCTCTTACAGAATATCGACCCTCTGTATTGTAGTCTGTTGGTATAGCTATAGTAGCTATACCAACAGACTACCATACAGAGGGCTATAGTTACCTTAAAGTAATTTTAATAGTAGTAATAAATTCATTGTAAATAAGCTTGATTATTTTCCTTGATTATGGGCATAATTATTATGTATGATGTATGTAATTCATCTCCTTCAAATTACTAAATGGAGGCAGATAAAAAAGTCCGTAATGGTAGATGTAACTAACGAGGTTAAAAATACGATGATTAACGAGTTCGATAAAATAACAGACATATATTTTTTTACCTCCGTCCAGTAAAAAAGTTGTAACAAGATCGTATTTATCGTGGCAATAAAATAAAACCATCTATAAACTGCTTCATAGAATGGTACAATCATAGAAATCATTCCAGCTGTTTAGGCGTTATGACGTAATATAAAAACTTATTTAAACACACATGGCTGTACCAATGGAACATATTACCTTCCGTCATGTCCCATAGTCGGGTAGAAATATGAGTTTTTATACCTCGACGTCTAGGCAATAAGGAAAAACGGTGAAATGAGAGCAAAAAGTTGCAGTGACACATAAGAAAAATATAATGGGAGAACAAAGTAATTTAGACAAGCTAACTTCACATTATGGAGACTATTTTTATCATATTTAATAGCAAACTGATGTTTACTCTAATAGACGTTGCTTTCTTTGTGTATTTTTACTGCAAAGTTTCTTAATACCAAGCGTATTTTATCTTTTAAGCGTATTTTTAGGTCGCCTATCGGCAAATTAACTGCAGCGAGAGTAAATTACTTACCCATCGACCGAACTGATTTAATTTTTAACTTCATTTTAGTAATGTACTAATCTGTTTATATAAAAGTCTTGCGATACTGACTGACTAACAGACAAGGCCATTCTAGTATAGAATAAATATGTACGCATCGGTGGCTGGTTGGATTTTAGACAGTTCAGGTACTCAGCACGTTAGCTCTTGTGAACTGAAACACACTTTGTATGTTACGCTCTTCACAAGTTCGGGTCTTAATAATTCTGTGGTGTCAAGGTAAAAGGGGATGAGCTAAAAATTTAAAAAAATGAGCTAATTACACAGTTGGATAAAGTAGATTACTAAGTTTTACGGTAAAAAGGAGATAAGTCAATTGAATGTATTTTGATTTCGTTAACCTCAAATAACAAAATAAGGTCTAAGTATAAGTAAGCAAAAAATTAAAAGTAAAAAGGAGTTATGTGTACTCATCTCCTTATTACATTCGTAATTCTTTACTTATAACATTGAGCGATGGGAGGTAAGTCGACTCGTGCCTAAATTCGAATTATAGTCCATTGTAATGTTACATTTTTTGGGCTTAGCGTGCACTTGTCAGAGGACGCAATTTTATTTCATAGATGCCAAGAGGGGGTTAGTGTAAAGTTAAATCCAAGTTTGTGGGGTTGCAGCCCTTGTCCTGCGGCTGCCATCTTGTAAAGAGTGTTACAAATGGGTTTTCTAGTATATCTGGCAAACTATAGGCCGGACAGAAAAAAATCAAAACATGATGAGATGCAAATTCAATTCTCTACATCTAGAAAAACGTAGTATGTAGTCGTAAAATAAAAAATAACAAAGTTACAGACACAAATTTTCTTTTCAATGTTTTCTTTTATATTTTTTTTTATTTATAGTCTCACGCCTGTATCCCCGAAGGGGTAGGCAGAGGTGTAAATGTTACACCCACATTTCACCATGCATTTTGAGGTCCCACGTAATAGGGGGCGAGCCCTTTGCACATCACTAGACTCCGGCATTCGGGTGCTGCAGCGGGACTGAGCCAGGGTGCCCGCCTATAGCGTGACCTGTGGCGGTATGGCAGAGGCTAGGAGACGCTCTGGCAACGGCGACAGGCCACCGCGGTCCGATGCCATGGGCGCCGGCGTCGGGCGACGCCGCCCGCCCGCGCGGCTGGCACGCGCGGCTGACGCGACTCTGACATGAGCCGCGTGCAGTGGAACGCGCTCTTTTTTTTCTAGTTTTAAATGAGATGGCTTCGAGTCAAATAAAATAGTAATTTAAGTATTAGTGGCGGTTTAGAAATAGCTTCGTATCCTCCGTTCCTGTGGCAAGAGACAGGCATCATCATTGTGGGAGTTAGATTTAGATCAACACTTTCATGTACATACAAATATACAAATAAGTTTTTTTCACCCAAAGTCAGCAAAGTCCATTTAGTTACAAGTGAAACCATATTTCTTTATTTTTTTTATAGTTGTTGTATTTTAGTTATAAGACCGTGCTTTCTACTTGATATCCGTGTCTACATACTTAGATCGCGAAAAAAAAAAAAAAAAAAAACTTTAGTAGCTATCATATATCCTCAATCCGTAATTCTAAAGTAGAATATTTACCTTACGTTACCCTAAAATTAAACGGAATACCTACCACTGGTCTTTTAGATTCTGGATCTTGCGTTACAATTTTAGGTAATAATTTGCATAACTTATTTTTGAAAGACGATGTTTTGGATAAATCGAAACCTTTAAGGTTAATAACAGCTGGCGGCGAACGATTTGAGTCCTTGGGATCGGTGTTTCTACCCTTTGAGTTTCAGGATAAATTGATTAACTTAGAAGTTCATGTTGTACCTGGGATTCAAAATTCCCTTATCCTTGGCATGGATTTTTGGCGAAGCTTTAGCCTATTTCCTAACAAACTAGAGTCTGTTTTGATTGTGAACAAGTCTGACGCTCAAGTAATGGAGTTGCAGGCAGTTCCCCCTACACATCTTGTTTCTTATGATCATCTTACAGTCGACCAGAGAGCTACCGCTGACAACATTATTTCTAAATTTACCGATATTTCATACGAGAAGCGGCGTCTCGGTTGCACAAATATTATTTCTCATTCAATTGATACAGGTGATTGCCCCCATATTCGGCAAAGATTTTATCGCATGTCTCCCGATAAACAAAGAATTTTAATAAAGCATCTTGACGACATGCTCTCAGAGGATGTTGTTGAACGATCTGAAAGCCCGTGGTCAAACCCGGTCATTTTGACCCCTAAGAAGAATGGTGAACTGCGTTTCTGTTTGGACAGTCGTAAATTAAATTCCGTTACAAAAAAAGATGCTTATAGCTTGCCTTATATTTCGGAAATTTTAGATAATCTGAGAGATGCTAAATACTTGTCTAGTTTAGATTTGTCTAAATCTTTTTGGCAAACATTAATTAAAGAAGAGGACCGTTGCAAAACAGCCTTTTATATTCCTACGCGTGGCACATTTCAATTTAAAAGAATGCCCTTCGGTCTTACGAATGCGCCAGCTACTCAACAACGATTAGTTGATATTTTATTTTATGGTCCAGAATTTGAAAATAAGGTTTTCTGTTTTATCGATGACATAATCTGTATCACGTCCAGCTTCACCGAGCATATTACTCTCTTATTACGCATTCTTGATAAACTAAATGTACAATAAATGGTTACAGATTGCAGCGTAATAATTGTACCTAATAGCGTCATTTTTTGTAATAGCGCTGAGAGGTTATATATATTCATTTTGTTTGTCATGTAACTTCATTTATTTTCTTTTTAATACTGATATGTTTTGTTTCTATTTATTTATTTTTTTGTTCCTTTTCTGTGTAAAATATGGAGTGTAAAGATTCCGAAGTAAAGATTTATTATTATTATTATAAAAAGCGCTAATTTAACTATTAATCTCGAAAAATGTCAATTTTTTTAGAGATAAACTAAAATATTTAGGCTATGTTGTCGACTCTAGTGGATTGCATCCCGATCCGGATAAAGTAAATTCAATGAAAAATTATCCCACTCCTTCTAATAGAAAAGAAGTACGTCGTTTTTTAGGCGCAGCCTCGTGGTACAGGCGTTTTATACCGAATTTTAGCTCTATTGCTGCACCCTTAAATAAGTTAACATCTCAAAGTAAAAACGCACCTCCATTCTGTTGGACGACAGAGGCTAATGAGGCGTTTAATAACGTAAAGAATTGTTTGATTTCCTCCTCGATGTTGGCTTGTCCTGACTACTCGCAACCTTTTGAAATACACTCAGATGATAGCGATTTTGGACTTGGCGCGATCCTCTGTCAAAGGTTAAATGGTGAGGAAAGAGTCATAGCGTACTATAGCAAATCACTCACTAAGCAAGAAAGAAATTACAGTGCCACAGAGCGCGAAGCCCTGGCTGTTCTATCTGCTATAGAGCACTGGCGTTGTTATGTTGAAAATGGTAAAAAGTTTATTGTTTACACAGATCACGCTGCTTTGAAATGGTTCTTGACCTTAACTAACCCTACTGGCCGGTTAGCCAGATGGGGAGTTCGCTTATCTTCCTATAATTTCGAAATACGTCATCGTCGGGGTTCCGATAACGTTTTACCTGATTTTCTGTCTCGCTCTTTACCCGTTTCTGCTATTGCTAATGATATAAATATAGATATTAATTCTAATCAGAATTTACCAGTTTCTACTAATGATCCTTGGTATTTAAATATCTATAAAGGCTGTTTAAGTTCTCCGACTTCCTTTGTTAACTATCAAGTAATAAACAATAAATTGTATTGTTTTAAAAAAACATTAAACCCTCTCACTAGAGAATTTCAATGGAAAGAGGTTATTCCGTCTGACCAAAGAAATGACATTCTAGGGGAGAATCATTCTTCGCCCACTGCTGGACATCTGGGTATTTTTAAGACATACAAACGTCTCGCACTTAATTACTTTTGGCCTGGTATGTACACCGATGTTGTCAAGTTCGTCAGTTCATGTAAACCTTGTATCACCCATAAACACCAAAATCACCCAAATTTAGGTCTAATGGGAAAACCCAAATCATGTCAAAAGCCCTTTCAGACGATTAGTATTGATTTGATTGGTCCATTGCATTTTGTTTACTTTTCCCCATTAAACGGGCAACTGCAGAAGTGATAACAAAAATTCTTGAGGAAAATGTATGTTTGGTGCATGGAATTCCATCTACTATTGTTTTAGATAACGGTAAACAATTTATTAGCGCAACCTTTAAAAGTATGTTGTCAAAATATAAAATTCCAAATTTGCATTTTACACCGTTGTATACTCCCCATGTGAACTCAGTTGAACGTTACAACAAAACCATTATGACAGCTATTTCAACTTTCATAGAATCTGATCATCGAATCTGGGACACTCTAATCACTAAAGTTCAATTCGCTCTTAACTGCGCATATAGTGAGGTTACTGGTTATTCTCCTAATTTCCTTGTTTTTGGTAGGGAGGTCATAACATGTGGTTCTCAGTATATTGATAAGGAATTTAATTCCGATATGGTGCTTGAACCACGGGACGGCTATGCCGAAACTTTAGGCTATTTATCTTCTATTTTCGAGAAGGTACATTCAGCTCTGTTATCGGCCCACCAACGAAATTGTTCATCTTATAATCTTCGCCATAAACAGGCAGAATTCAATGTCGGTGATATAGTTTGGCGCAGAACGTTTCATCTTAGTGATAAGGATAAATACTGTAGCAAGAAATTAGCGCCTAAATTTATTAAATGTAAGATTGCCTCAAAAAAATCACCTCTAGTATACAAACTTAACGACATGGCTGGAAAACCTTTAGGCGAATGGCACATCAAGGATTTAAAGTTGATTGATTACAAAGAATAATAAAAGTATAAAAACAACAATAAGAATACCTTCTACCTATTCATTGTTTAATTTTTTCAAACGAACGTTTCTAATTTATATTACCGTTTGTAGTAGTGCCTACTATAAATTGATATTTTCTGTGGTGGGTAGCAAATATTTTTTTTCTCGTAAACAATACTATTTTTCAAATTGCTGCGCAATTGTGTACTCAAATGTTATGTTGAACATTGTTTAAAAAAAAATACTAACCATAAACTTAATATATTGTTTTTTTTACCCTGTTGATCAGTGGTTAAAAGGTCGCTATTAGCTGAGCATACAAGTTCGATTCTCACATGTGTATTTTCTTTCCGCAAATCTATTTGTTGAAATGCATCTTGATTGGCGTATTGTTTTTCGCCGTGCCTTGTTCTGAAGTTCTGTTGTTATTCTTAATTCTGTATAAATTCCATAATCAAATTGTTATTATAGGTAATTTATAAACGATCATGGTGATTAACCGTGCGTCGCGAGCTCGGAACAGTCGAATAGTACCTACCATTTAGATCGTACCTAGTTGTCGTTATGACGCACGCGCGTTCACTCAGCGACGCGCCGATAAATAAATGCCTAACTAATGACTCACCATTGTTTACATTCAAAGGTGGTTACTGGTCGTGTTCTAGTTATTAATTAGAGCAAAATATTTAATAATTTCTTTCCTTTGACATTGAGCGGTCCGGTCGTGTCTGCGGCTTGTATTATTTTTGTTCTTCTTTACGAAAAATCTGTTGTTATTGTCTAGAATTACCGTAGCCAGGCAGGAAGGTGTATCAGAAGTGCGCAGTGGAAGATGTAATACATCTACCTGACCACGATAGACAATGATCCAGACACAATGCACTGCGTTGCACAGCG
Organism: Euclidia mi; assembly: GCA_944739405.2. Lineage (NCBI taxonomy): Eukaryota > Metazoa > Arthropoda > Insecta > Lepidoptera > Erebidae > Euclidia > Euclidia mi. The sequence continues at coordinate 49,666,668 of OX123194.2, read as the reverse complement.
ATGAATTTAAATCAATCAATATCAATATTGGGTTTCACTCACCCGCTATCCTTGCTGATGTCAGGCTTGAGCTAAATTAGACACATTCATACAAGTATATTGGCCAAAATAAATGAATGAAGTATCTTATACTTAGCTATTAAGCTTCAAACGCGACGTTTTCAGGACACGTTGGCACGTGGAAGTCGATACCAGATTCACAGTTTTCACAAATGTCAATCAATAGTTCACAATCAATTTACCGTTGCCAGCACTAGATCAGGCGGCGTTCAAAGCGGTTTACTCAATTTAATTTAATTCGCGTTAATTCAAAAGGCGATATTTTACGTACGAGACGACAACGTGGTAATTTCTCAACGGGAAGCGAACGGAAGTGACAGTTCAGTGTGACCATTGTCAGAAATTTTCAATAGACTAAACAAAACGTTACTCAATCGATCTAATCGATTTGACTTATAATAAAAACTAATTCTATTTCAAACATCCACCCGCCCCGGACCGGCCTACCGGTCCGCTAATCGGTTGGTAGACGTGACAATGTTGCAACCGCTCTCCTCAGAATCGAACCGTCCACCAAGACCTCAGCAAATCGGGGAACTCCATCAGCCCCAGTTACCAAATGAAGGATGCGCCCCCTGCGCCATCTGAGTGGCGGAAGGTTAGCCTCCTTGATCAAAACGAGGTCACCAATCTTGGGTGGATCGGTCTTGTCGGTCCACTTAACGCGTTGCTGGAGTATGTGCAAATATTCCAAGTTCCAGCGTTTCCAAAAGCTCTGAGTAATCTGGCGTACCAATTCAAAACGCGAGAGACGACCAGGTCTCGTATCAATATAGGGGTACTCAGGCAAGGCGACAAGTGGGCGACCAATCAAAAAATGGCCCGGCGTAAGGGCCTCCAAATCATTCGGATCTGAGGAGATCGGGTACAATGGCCGAGAGTTCAAAACGGCCTCAATCTTACAAAACACAGTTGCGAGTTCCTCAAATGTAAGAACAGACTCACCGATTGTCCTGCGCAAGTGTGTTTTGGCCGATTTTACGGCGGCCTCAAATATACCACCCCAGTGTGGACAATTTGGTGGGGAAAACAACCAATTTATCCCACGTCGGGCAAGCCTATCACCTATATCAGCTTTGTTGGTTTCAAGGAAATTAACAACATCATTCAAATAATTATAGGTGCCCTTGAAGTTAGTGCCGCAGTCAGAACGGATCAAGGAAGGCATCCCTCAGCGGGATACAAATCTGTCAAATGTGGCTACAAACGCCTCGGTCGTAAGCGAGGAGACCAGTTCTAAGTGTACGGCCTTTGTGGAGAGACAAACAAAAACACACAAGTAGGCCTTAACAGTCTTGCTGTTTCGAAGTGTCGACGTTTTCACCAAAAAAGGACCAGCGAAGTCCGTGCCAACACCGTCAAACGTCCCGCTTTCAGATACGCGATCTGCCGGTAAGTCCCCCATCAAGGGCTGCATGGTAGAAGCCTTGAGCTTATAGCAAGGGATGCAGCGAAAGACTACACTCCGAATAATTCTTCGGGCAGACAAAATCCAAAACTCGCGTTGCAAAATGGCCAACAAGGCATTACAACCAGCATGCGAATTTTTAAGGTGACGGTCAGTTACCAACAAGCGTACCAAATGACCGTCCTTAGGTAACAAAAGGGGGTGGCGAGCCCCGTAAGGGAGGTTGGCGTTCTTGAGACGCCCTCCAACGCGCAAGAGACCCGTATCGTCCAAAAAGGGGTTCAATTTAGATACAGCGCCCGATAATTTCAATTTCCCTGACTTGAGGATAGCAATCTCCTTCTCAAAGTGCGCCAATTGCACAGAACGAACCCAAAAGGTGAGGGACTCCTGTCGTTCCTGTGGTGAGAGAAACGGTGTCAGTCGTTTCTGTTGTGGGTACCTAAAATTAAAAACAAAACGCTTTGTCCAAGCAGTGACACCTAACAACTTGTTGAGGGAGCTGTAATGATTCAACAAAAAATCGGGGTCGAAGGCGCATTCCACCTTCTCAAGAGCGAGTGTTCGTAGACCCGGCAAATTAGAAGTATTCAAAACTGGCGTTCGAGGCCAATCAATTTCTGGTCGACTCAACCATTCCGGACCCCACCACAGCGAATGACCTATCAAACTAGGCGTCAAGCATCCGCGCGAGGCACAATCAGCGGGGTTGAGCTCACCTGGCACGTGTCTCCAAACAAGTTTGACTTCGGATTTCTGGATTTGGGAAACGCGATTAGCAACAAATACCTCCAAAGTGTGGACAGAAGCCTTCAACCAACAAAGAACAATTTGGCTGTCTGTCCAGGCGTAGGTCCCATTAATACAAATGCTTTTACCCAAAGTGTTAGACACGTGGTTCAATAAGCGTACAAGTAGAGCTGCTCCCGAGAGCTCCAATTTTGGAATGGTCAGAGATGTCCGAAGGGGTGCCACCTTGCTCTTTGCCATGATCAGGGAAACTCTCACCTGACCTGAGGCACTGACTGTGCGCAAGTACACCACAGCCGCGTGACCACGTTCCGAGGCATCACAAAACCCGTGAAGGGTGGCCTTGTACTTCCCGGGAGGAAGGATGGGACGAGGCAAGGAGATCTCACTGACGGCAGGAAGCGAGGATACAAAAGAGGTCCATTCCTCAACAAGAGTGCCGTGCAGAGGTTCGTCCCAGGTCAATCCTGCTGTCCAAAGCTTCTGCAAGAAGCATTTTGCCCAAAATATAATTGGACAGATCCAACCGTTCGGATCAAAGGTTCTGGCGACAGTAGACAATACGAGACGTTTAGTCCAAGAACACGGCAATTTCAAGTCTACGTTATATGTAAAGATGTCTTGGACTGGTCTGTACTGAACGCCGAGAACAGCCATCATGGCGGGGTTGTCAACAATCTCAAATAGATGTGGATCCTGCTGATGATCCTCTGGCAAGCCTTCCAAAAGCGCTGGTGAGTTGGAAATCCATTTACGCAACTCATAACCAGCGGAGGCCAAAATACCTATCAATTCGTCCCGCAGGAGGATCGCCTCGTCCGCTGTGGAGGCGCCCGAGCAAATGTCATCGACGTAAATATCGTCTTTCAAGATGGCGGAGGCTCTTGGGAAGCGTAAGCCTTCGCGGTCTGCGAGCTCCCAAAGAGAACGTATTGCCAAATAGGGGCTCGACCTTAACCCGTACGTATTGGTATTGAGCTCGTAGACGACCATGGGATCACGAGGAGACTCTCTCCAAAGGATCAGTTGGAAGCGACGGTCATCAGGGTGGATAATCGTCTGCCTGAACATCATTTTTATGTCGGCCACGAAGACAACCTGATGTCGTCGGAAGCTGGTGATGACGTCACAAAGGTCCTTGACTAACTTGGGACCAGAATGCAAGCACTGATTCAAGGATACGCCTGTTGAAGTCTGCGCGGAACCATCAAACACTGTGCGCAGCTTGCCAGTCGATGGCTTCAATACCGCATGATGCGGGAGAAAGTAATGCTCCACCGAACGCCAATCCAAATTTGACACAGACATGTGTCCCAACTGTTCATATTCCCTCATGAACTCAATGTACTTCTGTCTGAGCTCCGGATCACGACCCATGCGGCGCTCCATGGCCAACAACCTCTTTTCGGCTAAAGGTCGTGACTCACCAAGCGGAGGCCGAACAGACAGGAAGGGTAGCCTCGTAATAATCCGACCAGAACGGAGTCGACCAGTGTTGTTCTGGAAGAACAGCTCGCACTCCTCATGTTCTGGATTCAAACGGGCAGCTTGAGGGGGCTCCTCTATCTCCCAAAACCTCTGAACCGCATCAGAGAGAGCAGAGCCTACAGCCAACAAATTATCAAGTTCGGGTGGAGGGGGGTCCCTAGGTACAGGTCCCATCAAAGCAAATCCAAACATGGTCGGGATGGCAGTCAAACCATTTGGCACCAAGACCCGTTTCCCACCAATCAAAATTCCACCGAGGACATCAGAGCCAATCAACAAGTCGATTTGTCCCGGTGTGTCAAATTTGGGGTCTGCCAGTTCCAATCCCGATGTCAAATTCACCACAGCAGCGGGTAGCTGTTTCTGTGGGTGCATGCCCAAAATATTCTTCAGCACAATAGCCGAGGTCCTAATCCTCGGGTGTGAAGATTCAACAGGGCCAAACAAAACCTTGACTTGCCCTTCAACATTAGAGGCTACGTCCCCTATGCCCCGTATACAATTTGGAAAAGAACCCATATTTAATTTAACCTGCCCTACCAAATAAGTGGAAACAATGCAACCTTGTGAACCTGTGTCCAATATAGCACGGACAACAACAGAGGTCCCCGTGGGTCCCCAGACCCTAACAGCAACCGTTGGTAGGATAACGGTCTCAATGGGGGAGGTTGGAGTTATAGGGCAGGGGTCAATGACCTATTGTTGCCTGGGCGGCGACCGTTGGCCAGGACCAGGCAAGTCAAAACGAGGGTGCGGCTTGAAGTCCTCAAAGGCGCGATGGCTCGATCCGCGCGCCATCTGTGGGGGGTCATAATGACGCACCCGCCCAAAACGAGGTGGGCGCGAGTCAAGGCGGGGACGCTCCGCCAAAGGAGGGGAATACCTGGGGCAGCAGTCATGGAGCTGGTGACGCTGAACAGCACATTCAGGTGCGCGAGAGAGAGGAGGCGTGCGCACGCTACGGTTCTCCAAGCGGGGTGAGTGGCGATCAATTGAGCGAGGCGACTCTCGGCTACGCGCCGGTGAGCCTCGGCTGCCACCTTCAAAACACCCGCCCGTGCGCGGCGTCGGCTGGTTGGACAAGCGGCCAACCTCTCTGGCATTCATGCAGAGAATGTCCAAATGCTGTCCTCCACAGTGAGGACAGGGGCGAGAGTTTGGGCAGTCTCGCTGGTAGTGGGACCCCAAGCAAGAAAAGCAAAGGCGGCGGGCATTCGCGATGCGCCTACGAGAGGCGACATGAAGGTCCAAAAATACCCTGCAACTGGCCGTTCTGTGCCCCGTGACCTTGCAGTAGGAGCACTCCGCTGGGCTCTGCGTGACCGCAAAGCGAGGAGGGCGCCGGTCAACATTGGCTCGGGTGTGACCGCGAGCCTGCTCCTTGACCTTGGGCGGCTGCGTCTTAGCCGGCGTGTCACCACCGGAGTTGTCCAAGACCCGGCACTCATCCTCCAGGAACCTCTCCAGGTCAGCAAAGGGGGGCAGATGGGTCGCGCTATCCCCACCAAAGCGCTGCTCAAAACGCGACCTCAGGTCGGCAGGCAGCTTCTTCAGCACAATGTGCACCAATAGATAGGACCATTGGTCCACGGGCAGGTCAAGGCACTTAAGTGCGTTGATGGCCACCAAGAGCGGGTTCAACAGTTGGGTGCGCAACCCAGAGACCCGGGTGAGCGTCGGCAAACCCAAAATCTGCTCGATGTGCGTGTCGGCGAGGCCACGCTTATTATGGTACCTACGGGTAATTAGGTCCCGAGCCGTCTGGTACGCCTCGTCAGACACGGGCAGATGCTGGATGAGGCCCTTAGCCTCCCCATCCAGAACCGACATTAGATAGGCCAATTTTTGTGCTGGCCGAAGGTCAGCCCTGTCATTGACCAGGCTGTCGAACAAGTTAATGAAGCCCAGGTAGCTTCCTAGGCAGCCATCAAAATGGGGGAGGTCCAAAGTAGGGAGCCTACTCACCAGCCCCGGTGCTGACCTAGGAAGCTCCTGCTTCAGGCCGGGTTGCCCTTCCCTATCGGCAACTAGTTGTCTCGCACTATTGGAGACAGCATCATACAGGTCTAAGACCTGGGCATAGTCTTCGCTGACCTTATTTCGCTGGTCAGCAGTGAAGTCATTGATTGACACTTCAAGACAGCAAGTGCTGAAAGTGCGGAATTGCTGTTCCACACTTGCCAGGCGATCGTCAATCCGCTCGTACCTTTGAAGTAGGGCCTGCTGGCGATCAGGCCGGTTCACTAAAGCACTGGCTGAGGCAAACCAGCGCAAATCTGATGCAATAGCACCAGCAGCCGCACGCAAGTCCTTGATAGCTGACATAATCAAAATTTCAAAAGAGCCCGGACAAGCGTTAAACTATATTAACAATCAAAACTTAATTTTTCTCAATTCTTTGAAACCAACAAAGTATTAGCCTGTTTACTGCAAGTGCAGGCAAGTGACAGGTATCTACTGTCCAACAAAATTAATAGTTTCAATATATTGAAGAATCAAACACAAAAGTTATCAAAGTTATAACTTATAACAAATTAAAAGTTGAAACTTCAAATTAATTAATTAGTTATTTGCAACAGACAGACTGGCTGTGTTATTTGAGATATACAATAGTAAGTAAGCACAGAATAAGTGTTACCTAGCAATATTATCTATATTATAACAAAACAAAGCTTACCAATGTGACCCGCCCAAGTGGCAAGGTCAAGTTGGTTATAATGTTTATGAATATATGCAATAAACTAAATTTACTAAATTTATTGATACATACAGCTGTTATGTATCCAAACAAACTGACTTATTAATGCAACAACAAATTTAAGTTAGATTTTCCAACAATACAAATCAACAATTACTGATTGAGGTTATGTGACAATGTGTTTCAAATTATCTAGGTCAACTTATACAATTAAATATTATGTATTTTAGACAATAACTGACCTGACAAACACTACAATACTGTCTACAAGGTGATAAGATACAAGCTCATACCAATCTGAGTTTATGCTCAGTAATGCAACAGCGGCTAAATTTCAACTACAGCTCTGCACCAAAAATTATGTCTAGAATTACCGTAGCCAGGCAGGAAGGTGTATCAGAAGTGCGCAGTGGAAGATGTAATACATCTACCTGACCACGATAGACAATGATCCAGACACAATGCACTGCGTTGCACAGCGATGAATTTAAATCAATCAATATCAATATTGGGTTTCACTCACCCGCTATCCTTGCTGATGTCAGGCTTGAGCTAAATTAGACACATTCATACAAGTATATTGGCCAAAATAAATGAATGAAGTATCTTATACTTAGCTATTAAGCTTCAAACGCGACGTTTTCAGGACACGTTGGCACGTGGAAGTCAATACCAGATTCACAGTTTTCACAAATGTCAATCAATAGTTCACAATCAATTTACCGTTGCCAGCACTAGATCAGGCGGCGTTCAAAGCGGTTTACTCAATTTAATTTAATTCGCGTTAATTCAAAAGGCGATATTTTACGTACGAGACGACAACGTGGTAATTTCTCAACGGGAAGCGAACGGAAGTGACAGTTCAGTGTGACCATTGTCAGAAATTTTCAATAGACTAAACAAAACGTTACTCAATCGATCTAATCGATTTGACTTATAATAAAAACTAATTCTATTTCAAACAGTTATACCTAACTATATTCAAAAAGTTTACTTATCTAGTGGCAAAGGCCGAACCCAAGATTTATAAGTCGTAGGGCTAGATCAAGTTTCTTATATCTACAAATCATTATTACCTAATAATTACCCTAAGCGCTTCTCCATAGATTGTTATCTTTAATATTAGGCTATTACACTGGCCTCGGCATTTACATGTAGGTATGTGTGATGAATTATGAATGATAAATGTTTATGTTCAAATTCAGACTGCCGTTGTACGCGTGAAGAATGCAAGCGTGGGTCATTATTATTTAGGTATCCTAATTAGCGTATAGGGTTGTCACTTGTTCAAGGTACTCAGGCCCTTGTTTTCTCTAATTTCAGGGAGTATCTTCAGGGCTGCTACGCCCGTTGGGCTAGGGAATTTTCCTTAGGGAAAATCCCGGCCTAACGGGGGGGTGTGTGACGTCACATCGCGCCCCTGCGCCGCGAGCCTCGCTACGAGTGACGCACAGCAGTGGGCCGTTCCCTCGCGCCCCTCCACGCCGGCCCTATAAATACAGGGGACACACGAGGCTTCGCCCCTTTTGCTTCGGCCAGCACCACCGAGTTGAGTACAAGACCATCTGAAGACCTGTGAAGTGCCAACGTCGACCACGCCCTGGATAATTGTCTCTTCTGTTAACCTTAATAACTGGAATTATAACGCGAGTTTAAACCTTCCTGGTGATCTTTTTTTATTTATTTCCCATAAGTCAACCTAATTATCTCTCTTTAATTGCTCGGCGAGTGATCGATCCCGGCTACCCCGTGGAAATCAATCACTCGTGCGACACTGCTACTGAGTATTCGGAAAAACCAACACTTTTGCCTGACCCGGGAATCGAACCCGGGACCTCCGATCAGCAGTCGCATACGCTATCCACTGGACCACGGAGGCAGTATTTTCAATGTGTTGTAGTTTTTTCGTCCTCAGTAACAAAAAAATACATTTAATTTGTCTTTACTGCCTCCAAAATAAGAGCTAGTCCTTCAACTTGAGACTCCGCAGCCAAGACTACCTCCAATTTTGACTCATTACAATGATCATGAAATCAGGGGTTGGCGAAATATGGACAAAATTCTAAAACTACGGCACTCTGTGGGCTTCTGAAGTTGATGTTCCACCCTTGCAAAGGAAACTGCAATGTTCTGCAGCACCTCAATGATCTGGGGAGAGATGCAGCAAAATAATTGAAAAATCAATGGCAATTATGATTTTCCGACAAAATGCGGTTTTCTATAGTTCTTCATCAATAATTGATTGCCAAAGCTCTATTAGATCATAAGCCGCAGCCTGGTTCATAAAAAGACTAAAGACGCAGTAATCATGAAGAAACTTGTGGTGAACGTGAACCAGGTATTGTTCAGTTCAAAACAAAATTAGATAATTTGGCCGAGTTTAAGGAGATTTATTTCTTTAGAAGGGGTAAATCAAGTGATTCTTTGAATCCCGGGAAATGCTATAATGGTCAAGTTCCTATAAGTCAGGGAAGAAAACGAGATCTTATTAGTATTCTCCATTAAATTGATAATACTTGCCATGGCTACTATCATAAACTACAATTACAAACAAGTACACAAACACACGAGATGTAGATCCGGATATCGAGGAGTTCAGTGAAGCTTAAGGTTAAAGCATTATTTTTGGTATTTCAATTCAAATCCTTATATTGACTCGTCTCTTTATGTGTTATTTATTTATGTATTGAATATTAATATGTTTTAATTATTTTTACATATATCATGACACCTGACTTGAGAGAGACTCTTCTTTCTCCTAGCGTTATCCCAGTTTTAACTCGGGGTCCGCTTACTAGTCTAACCGGATTTGACTGAATATTAGCTTTTCCACGGAGCGACTGCCTTTCTGACCTCTGCAACCCAAAAGGATAGCGATATTCCATGGCTTAGACTAGCGTCAGTTTATTCAGAGATAGTTACTGACTCCCTATAACGACCAGGACCGACTGCTTAACGTGCTCTCCGAGGCACGGGGCAAGCGATAATTAATAATTCAATACGCACATAACTCCGAAAAGTCAGTGGCGTGCGCCGTAGATTCGAACCCGATACCCTCTGCATGGCAGTCTGTTGGTATATCCACTAGGCTATCGCTGCTTTTGACTCGAGAGAGACCATGGCCCATCATTGCTTCATGCATGAAGAGGTCGATGAAGGTTGTGGTAAAAGCTTTGACTGAATCGAAGCAATTGATCTGCCATAGTCTATCTCGAGTCAGGTGTCATGATTTATGTAAAAATAATTAAAACATATTAATATTCAATACATAAATAAATAACACATAAAGAGACGAGTCAATAGAAGGATTTTAAATTTATTTTTCTTGTTATAGAAAAAAGAGATATGTCAATTATTTTAATATTTTATTAATAATTTATTTTTTTGGTAACATATAAAAGAGTACTAGATTGTGAAATGTCAATTAAAACAAATTTGTATTAAGTATATGTTCACATTTTTGACTAAACAGCATTTATCTTATAAAACATTTAAGCGTTTTTTTTATTAGCCCCTGGTGAAAAGTTGTATTTTTCGACACCACAGAATTACCCTGATACCACAGAATTATAATATAATTTTGCTTCTATTTGTTACTTCACTAGGATTGAAGAACAGTTTTGCGACGTGTTGTCTCTTAGACGATCTGAAACTGTACGTAGTGTTCCCCGACAAGAGTAAACATCACGACTCTGTAACCGCACGAAGTACCGCCGTGCAGCAATATACCATCAAATGGTGTGCTTTCTATTGGTTTCACAACCATCGGATCGGATCCATTATATAAAATTAAGAACTGTTCTTTAATTACTTACTGACTGCACGGTTGGCGTAGTGGTTTAAGCGATCGCCTCACCGCTTGACGCTGCGCCGAGTGTTGTTGGTTCGATTCCCACACAAGACAACACTTTGTGTGATCCATAAATTGTTGTTTCGAGTCTAGGTGTTCATTGTGTCAATTGGGTGTATGTTTGTAAAGTCCCCCGCGACACAGGATTTATTCATTGTGCAGAAGTTGTCTTTAAAAAAAAAAGCAATGAAAACAATAATTAGTTTGTGTGTTGCTATCATTTTCTTTAAAAGACTCACGCTATGAATAACTCCTCTGTCGCGGGAATTTTTACAAACAATCCATTAAGGAATATAACGTATACCCGGCATTGAAACAAAATTATAAGCCCATAGCAGTCGGCGCAGTTTTGAACGGTAAGGCAGCCGCCTAAACGGCATCGGCGTAAGTATAGAACAAATTCCTTTTAAATATTAATCCAACTATAGCTCAGTATGGAAAACCGTGGTATAGGTGGACATAATAAGTATACAATCATTAAAGAATATTCCGTTTAAAATAAACTTGTCCAGTCTAGTTTTAAATAACTACAGCAGCAGTCGGCAGGCAGTGAAGCGTAAACATCGCGGTTGCCTGGACTAACTTTAACTCACCGGTGTTTCTTCTAATTAAGTTGCGGAGAGAGGAATAGGATGACTGTATTTTCTCTTTATAAGTAATAAACATGCCTATCAAAGCTTAAAGCTTGATTACTTTAACGTCGAAGCGTAAAAAGTGTAAGACGCAGTGGTTTAAAGTCTGAATTTGTTTGAAAGCAAAATATTATTATTTAATAAACACATATGTACTCGTAAGGTTATATTTTACTAGCTGAGCCCGCGTTTACCCCCGTGTTATTTAGGGCTTCTGCTCCGCACACAAGGCTCATAGCGTGATATTATAGTTTTCCTTGATAAACGGGCTATCCTATCCTATATCAGTAGTTCCTGAGATAAGCGTGTTCAAACAAATATAAAATGAAGTAAGCAAATTCTTAAGCTTTATAATATTAACTTTACAACTCCTGCACGTTAACTGTATTCGTTATACCATAGTAACATCCCGTTAAGTCACCCAATGAAATTATGACATAGTCGCTAGTAGCGGCTTTAACTTAAGCGTACCTATTCTCCAAACGAAACAAATACCATATTTGTTTCGTTTTGTCACAAACAGAAAAAGAATAAAGCGTCAAAATAACATATAACCACTTCAGTTACACTTACAAGTTACTTTACGTAAATAACTATCAAGTGCCGGCAGTATTTTAATACGATAAGTTTGACGCTCAACAGTTCTTTGGGCCCTTTTAAAATCAGTAATGAAAATTTTGGAAACGATTGTTTAAAGTCTTTAAAGTCAGTCACGGCAAGAACTGAACATAAATAGTGAAGGTGACAACTTAAGACTGCACAAGGTGTAGTAGTTTAAGCAGTAACTTCTCCTTTTAGCGTATACCTTTCCCCACACGGGATGGTACTTTTTGTAGTTTGCGAACTGTTGGTCCGAGTCTTGCTGCTTTTTGTGTCTGTTGCTATAATTATGTCCAAAGCCCCTCGCAGTCCAGTTGCTTTAAGTTAAGGCGTTGCCTCCAAAAAGTAAATAGTGAACATGATGTTCATTGCAAATCTATCTATTGGTACTCCCAGTTCATCATCATGAGCCTTGTATATAAACTGTCCCACTGCTGGGCACGGGCCTCATCTCACTATGAGAAGGGTAAGGCCATAGTCCACCATGCTGGACAAGTGCTAGTTGGCCGACTTCACATGTCTTTCAAGAACATGGAGAACTCTAAGACGATGTTTTCCTTCGCCGATAAGCAAGCGATAATTAACAATTCACTACGCACTTAACTTCGGAAGTAATTGGAGCGTGCCGTGGATTCGAACTTGGTCGGTCTCTCCACTCAGCTATCGCTGCTGTATAACTTGAAAATTAACGTAAAGTCATAAATAAACAGGGTGGCGCTACCATAGGGGCACTTTTTGAACAGAGGCATAGCGTACAACATTTTGAAGCCTTGTAACAAAAATCAATTAAATCGGTGCAGAAGTTTAGCCACAATATCGATTTTAAGTTCCGCAATTTTTGCACATGCTTTGAATTCCACACAGCTGATACAAAACGGTCAACGACCCTACATTGCACGCCCCGACTCGCTCCGACGCGACGCCTCGACGTCATCCGAAAGGCTCAGCGCAGATAAAACGGAGCGCAGCGGAAAGGATTTTATTAACGCACTTGAAAATAAACTATATTTTTTTTACAATAAAGTGCATAAATGCTTGAACCTGACAAAAAACATTCGCGCGTCCTCGAAGATATGCGGTAATCCTCGCGCGGCGTCGAGTCGGCGCCCGCATCGTAGTGAGTCGCGGCACGCCATGTAGGGTCGTTGACCGTTTTGTATCAGCTGTGTGGAATTCAAAGCATGTGCAAAAATTGCGGAACTTAATATCGATATTGTGGCTAAACTACTGCACCGATTAAATTGATTTTTGGTACAAGGCTTCAGAATGTTGTACGCTATGCCTCTGTTTAAAAAGTGCCCCTATGGTAGCGCCACCCTGTATACCACTATTTTTTTTATTTAATACAAAAAAAAATAACAGGGCTGTAAGTATCTTCAACTGATCATATTTGTGTAGGTAAAAAACAAAAACAAAAAATCCCAAAACTGTCTCAAAACTGCCCACAAAAATACATAATAATTGGTAAATGCATAACTAAAACTATGACCAACCCGCGTTCTATGTGTAGTACTATGAGTAGTAATAGTAGTAAACTGCACCATTGATAAATTTCCCCCTGTCCCTCTGCGCCCGCACCGCGCACCGAAGCGACAAATAGTGCTAAATTGTTAGCGGAAGTGAGCGCATCCATTTTTCGCCGCTACAGTTAATTGTTTGTTTACGTTTGCCCGACGCGTTGGCTTATCAGTTCACATCACGGGAGTATGTAGCTATGCTTCATGCGTACTTTTTGAGTGGAGGAAACGAGAGTGCAGCTGTGCGTTTGTACGAGGAAGAGTTTGGAAGCCAGTGGATCGGTCGAGGCGGCCCTGCAGCTTGGCCTCCATGCTCACCTGACATCACACCCATGGACTTCTTTTCGTGGGTGTACAAAAGTGAGACGCTTTTGACGAAGTGAAAAGACAGAAGCGTACTTCTTCGATTAAAAAACAATTTAATAAAACGTGCCCGTCTGAGTATTGACAATGGTGGTGGACATTTCGAAGGACAGTGGAAATACTTCTAAGTTTAGTAAATAATACCTACTGAAGTAAATAATAATTTGATGCGGGCGGCTCAAAATCGGTCTGTGTGGAGAACCTTGAGGGAGGCCTATTTCCAGCAGTGGACATAGGTAGGCTGACATGATGATGATGAAATAATATTTGTAAATAGCAGATGATTCTAACTTCATAAATACGCCAACATTACTCTTTTCTTTTATTACAGAAAACCTTCTTTTATTTTGATATTTGTTTGCTTTCTAATTAAGAAAATTAAATTTATTTAATTTTCTAAATTCTAACCTCTCTTTCATCTTACTTTAGTAAGTAACTACATCACTTATTCTTTTGTTTCATTTTATTATCTAAGGTAACCAACATCATAAGTGCGACAGAGAGAATGCGAACGAGCAGGATAGAATACTATCAATGAATTAGTAAATGGATTGTAAAATATGTCTATGATTCAAGTGAGATTTTCTACAATAAACAAATGATAATAATTTTGCTATATATAGATATTATTAAATTCTTACGTCACGTATAATATAATAACGATATTAATGTCTTCGCTAATCTGTCCTTAAAGGTTTTGTACTAATAAAAAAATAAGGGTGTACTTACCGAACTTCGCACTTCGCAAAAAAGAAAAAAAAGTAAATAAGTATGTTTATCCATTATCTAGTACCCATAGTACAAGCTCTGCTTATTTTGGGACAGATGATTTTGTGTAAATGTGGTAGAATATATATTATTACTTTTGAAGTTTCTAATAATGTTACCTTATATTCTCGACTGAAACTATTGTTGAATGAAGTTTGTATTTTGTATTTCTTGTGCATCCTCAAAATATGAAATATGCTGCTATTATTTCGTACAGAAATAATGTTAAGCAAAAGATACTCGATAACAAAAAAAGAACAGTGCACTTACTTAATTACATAACTTAATTGAATAAGGTTCAAGGTTTAACGCACGCTACAAAATACGAAAATCACTTCAACTTAACTTCAACTTATTTTTTTTTGTACGAGCATTAAAAGCGCTCTCTTATTTAGATGATTTACTTGCTCTCCACATAAACTCAAATTCAGTACAATAAGTTCTAGAATAAACTACGGTTTAATCATGTTTTCAAAAAAAAACTAATATGGTGTGACCGAGTAAATATTTTATTCTATATAAAGAAATATTTTAGAGAATTTCTGTTGATAAAGGTTTTAGTACTAATACAAAAACCGACCAAGTGCGTGTCGGGCCACGCGCAATGTAGGGTTCCGTAGTTGCCCATAAAGGCCATTATTGATAATAACTTCTGTTTCACATGTGACTAAAAACGGGCATCTCTAAGTTTAAGCCAGCGCTCCCAATGTAAACTCACAGAAATAGGTATTTATAAGTTAACCGACGATTACTCGTAAACTAGTGATGTCTTCTTAGCCGTGATAGTTTTCCTTTTAAATTCGTTATATGTACTACATTTGTGATTTTTTTCACCTCTTCCAAAGTAATAGTTTAGCCAGCAGAGGAGGGGGGACACTTGAGTCTAACAATTTTTTTCATTTCAATGCTTGATATTTGACAAACCAATCACTTGATCGCAAAATGATTTGAGCAAACTAATAATATTTTTTTAAAACCTATCCAATTATACCCCACACAACGGGGTACTCAACCAAAAAAAAATTCAACCCCGCTATATATGTAAGGGAGATACCCTTAAAAAAAATATTTTCCTAAATTTTATTCTACAGTTTTGTTGCAATATTGTATGTCTATATTCATGTCAAATATCAGCTTTCTAGCACCAGGCGTCTTTGAGCTAGGCTGCGGATGGACAGACGGACGGACATGACGAAACTATAAGGGTTCCTTGTGGACTACGGAACCCTAAAAACGATTATGATAATATTTTAAAGCTGCTTAACTAAAGAGATTACTTTTATAAAATTTTACCATGAAACACCAAAGAATTCTCTTATATCATTAAGAACAGGGCTGCGCTGATTTCAAAACGGCAGCCTTCGAAAGTTTGGCAGGATGATTGGTGTTTGCAGTGCGTTGCTGAATAATAACAAGCGTAAATTCCAATAAGTAACGCCTCAGCTAGTCGTAAAGGTTGGATTTTATACACAAAAAATGGTATAGGAAAATAAACCGGTGGGTAAATTGGGTATTTTTACCTACTCTGTAATATTTCGCTCTTTGTGCCAAGATTTCCGGGTCATCGTGGCCCTTCCGTCCTCTAGGAGGAAGCCATTCGCACGCTTTTACATTTTTTATGAAACAATCCTAAAGGTTGAGGTCGTTACGATAACCAGTGAGGTGCTAGGGTAACGATGTACAGGTTTATATACGTTGATCGTTTTATTCCTTTCTGTATTATAATATATTTTTCCAATAGTAATCGTAAGGTATATTTTCTTTGAAAATGAAATGTATATTTCCCAAGATTATTCTTAAACTCCAAATCAAATGAAACCGTATCAACACCTTTAACGAAATATTGATACAGAAACAACACAAAGCTTCGCATAGTTAATCCTACTCCTAATAGTTTCGAGAACACAGTACAAAAGCACAATAAATTAAAAGAGAACAATATTTTCTCAACTTGCCGTCCGGGGCCGAACATAATTTTGATATATTTACGGTTGGATCACGCTCCATTCATTGTGGTTCTATTGTTAACGAGATTGTTTGGGCATCATACCAACAAATTGGATGTGCCAAGAGCCATGAAGGGGATAGGCGGCGGCGGCATATTTACCGCTTACTTCTGTAGGATTGCGAAGATTAACGAGATCGCTCTTACCTCATTATGCTACGGTTCCTTTCGTCTATTGATTTAAGACCCAGTGTGAAATGGCAAGTAAATGACGTTTAAGATTTTGATCCTAGTGCCGTCCATATTTCACTCGACTGATTTTTATTCTTGGTTACGTTACTTGTTATGAGGAGACAAATAATATTTTTCGTTTAACCAATAATCTTTGCTTCGATTTGTGCCTTTATTAACTACATTGTTTTTCTATTAAATTAAAAGATATTATGGCATATGGAGAGGTGGCAAGAGGATAGGGAGGCCTTTGCCCTGCAGTGGGACAGGTTAGGCTGTATATAATAATAAATAATAATAATGGCGTAAGATATCGTCACCGATATGATCTCAATGTAGAGATTTAACCAAGAGTCGTAACTCTTGTTTAAATCTCTATTTCAAAGTTTATCGTGTTGTTTTGTTAAGCCATTGTCGAACATAAGACCTCAGTAATGCTTGTGAAACTAAATGGTGGTGGATGAAATATGAGTATTACACGCTTACGCCTAGTGATAGATCGACTGTATGAAAAAGCTAACCCATGTTTAGTGAAACAAACTGAGCGAATATGTCATTCACAAAAACTACTGTAATATCAAAATACGTCCTTGCAGTGTAAAGTATGCACAAATTTATCCACCAAAGCTACTTGGTACATCAATTTACTGAGATATTAGCTACCATACTATCGTCTGAGACAACATAAGCCACTGTCTGTCCGTGTAGAGAAGCGACTTAAAACCACAACAATACGCTGCGTTGCATCAGAATAGAGCACAACTTTGTTCTACACTGTACACAGTGCATACAATATTGTCTGTCTGCCGTTTCATGTTATTCAATACGAGAATTCGGATCCAATTAATCCTACCTATCCATAAAATAGAACAATTAGTCTATTTGGTTTTTATTTCTGAGAAATCGTTGGATGAACTACATAATTATCACACCGCATCTAACCATATTCCGGCAGGTTTGGACAGACGTGGCACACTTAATTTCTCTTTTTATGCTAATTGTACGAGTACATATCCCAACTCTTACACTGATCCTACACTGTGAGGAAAAAGTGATAAAGTATCAAGTGTGTAACTGTTCGTCCACGACTCTGACTAAGAGCTGGGTAATAATGGAAAGTTCTCGGACATGTAGGATTCCTCACGAACTTTCTTTCACCGTTTATTTATTTATTTTTATTTATTGTACACTTTATTGTACACTTATACAAATATTTTAAGGAAATTCACATAAGATACAGTACAATGGGCGGCCTTATCGCTAAAAGCGATTTCTACCAGGCAACCTTTGGATGGAGATATTATTGGTAGGAAAGAAATGATAGTTGTAAGCGTACCAATAAATATTATATTTCAATATATATAAAGTTATATAATACTAAGATAATATGCATACACATACATAAATACTTATGCATGCATAGACGTACGTAAATAAAATACATACATATACATACATAAATAATATTTAATACACATATACTTAGTAGAGCGGGCGAAACTAGAAATATCATAATGATAGATAGTGCTCCTTAACTAAATATTTGAACCTGGTTACCGTCTGAGCCTGTCTTATATGTAGCGGTAATGCATTCCATAGACGAACAGCAGTGACGGATAACGATTCGTCATAAAAGGTTGTGGAATGTGCCGGCATCTTCAGTTTCATATTTTCTGATGACCTCAAATAACGGTTATGCGCATCATGAAGGAATTCGAATCGTCCTTTAAGATAGGAAGGAGTTGAAGGGCTAAACAGTATATTATACAGCAAAGAAAGAATGTGAGCATTCCGGCAATATCGTGTGGGTAACCACTTAAGCTGTGCTCGAAATTGTGAAATATGATCGTATTTGCGTAATCCAAATATGAATCTAATATAGAGATTTTGAAGGCGCTCGAGTTTGTCTAGCTGGTTTTAGGCGACATCTAGATAGCTGACATCTGCATAATCAATGATGGGTAAAAGAAGAAAATTTCTTAGTCTTCTCAATGAACCTGCTGAAGCAAACACTTTTCGATACACCTCTTGTATCTGCGATCGCCACGTTAATGTAGAGTCCATAATTATACCCAGATTCTTTACCTTATCCTGTATCGGAATAACAGTGCCACGAAGGTAACGTGAGGCAGCTGAGACCAGTCGATTTTCGTTGTCATTCTTGCGCTCCCAATAAGAATAACCTGGGTTTTAGAGGGATTGACTTTAAGCCCAAAGGATTTGCTCCAACTGCTGATACGTATCAGGTCACTATTAATGGCACCAACAGACAGTGACATTTGTGGCAATGGCGACTGTGTATAGATTTGGAGATCATCTGCATAAAGGTGATAGGAACAGCGAAGATCATTTGATATAGAATTTCTAAAAATTGCGAAGAGCACGCGATATATTATATAATTAACAACTAGCTACGCACTAAACGTCTCGTCTCTCTACTGGACTATAGTTACAATACCTTCCATATATGAATTTTTTATTTGTGTAAAATGTTGGTGAGATAAGATAAGTCAAAACACGCTGTGAAAAATTGACTACAAATTTATTCACATGTAAAATAGAAAGAACTAGTTCATGTTTTATCTGTGTGCAAAATGCGGTCACTAAATGGCACAAGTGGTCGCTGAAATGCATTAGGCTACTGATCCCTTCATGACCAAGCAACATTGTCAATTATTCGGCTATACTACTACCCCAACACTCGCGAATTTCGAGGTGAAATTCTACACTACATTGGGTAATATATTGCAGTCAAATAAACCTTTGCCAATATGAATCTTAATTTAAACAGAACTGATTCAATGATTTCATTTGAACAAACATTATCCAATATTTCGAATACAAATAAATCGCTATTTATATAGTTGCTCATAAAACAATAAATTTAATTTTTTATAACAATAACACAAATTGAATAGCTCTGTTGGTAATATTGAAATTTTAATCAATTTATTTTATTTAGGGAAATTTATTAGGGTGCGGTCGCGGGAGGAGAGGCGTGTCGTTGTTACGTTGCCGCGCGCCCTATCTCCCGCGACCAAATGGGGGCGCACCATTCGATGCGTCGCGGTGAGGCCGCAGAGGAAGAGGAGATGCGGTGTTGCGTTGCCGTCCTCCCTATGCTCTGCGGCCGCTGGGTATTTAAACTAACCATCTGGCGGGCCAATGCCCGTTGGAGGGTGGCGATGATTGCTTCGGCGATGCCCTACCCTCCGACACAGGGGTACATGAGAAAGTTGAGGTGGTTTTTAGTGGAAACACCACATACTCCGGCTCTCATTTCCCCCAAGAGTCGGAGATCCGAAGGGATTTTCCACCTCGTAAAAAAAAGGTTAATTTATTATACTAGGCATATGACGTTATCGGTCGAATTGCATGAAAGTTCGGCGAATCAACGACTTATATTAAAATAATATTATGACTTAAATATTTTCAGATTGAAGTGGCATTACATATTTATGATTGTGCCATTTGTAAAGCTTTAAATTGTAGATTTTGCATTATATAAAATAAGAGATGCAACCACGCTAACGTTAGCCTGATGAAACATTAATAATAATAAAATTTATTTCAAAATATTTTGCAGTTAGCATCGAATGAGCTTCCAATAGCCGAAATACAAATTAAAATATAGTGAAATGTCAAATATGGCCTTCCAAAATTACAAAATAAAGCTACGTCTGCCTTCCATTATCATTTTTCAAACACATGGACGTCTTGGAAAACGAAACTATAAATATTAAAATATATGGGATCCGATCTCTTTCGAAGTTTGCACCCTCCTCCTCATGGTGTCGGTTATTCTTCGTGTGTGAGTCTTGTATGCCTCATTTACTAAATTGTATGCGTATTCTTTGCCAAATTATTATCGTAGCTGATAATAATAGACATCGACTTGTTATTTAAGAATTAGAGAATGTTTGTGTAGTTTAGCTGTAAGTCATGAAATTTTAGTAGCAGTCTGTTATACAAAATTAAATTGGGTGAACATTATCTGCCAAGTTTCGTTTGGTAGTTATATTCAGCATGGATCTGTTATGTAGAGAACCTATCCAATCAAAGCTCAATAACGTGACTTGAATCGAAAATCAAGGCAAACCTGACATACGTTGCGTCTGTAAATTGTGTCGTCTTACAAAGTAATTTATTCATACATACATACATAGACTCACGCCTGTTTCCCGGAGGGGTAGGCAGAGACCACGGAACGCCATTTGCAACAATCCTGACATATCTCTCTTGCTTCATTTACTCCCATCAGATTCCTCATTCATGCTCTTCTGTTCAAGGTACTTCTAACCTGCCCTGTTTTTAGGATGTCTCCAATCTGGTCAGAGAACGTCCGCCTAGGTCTTCCACTTCGTCCTGTCCCATCCACACTTGCCTTATATATCTGCTTGGTCAGTCTATTGTCATCCATCTTCTCCACGTGCCCAAACCACCTTAGCATACCTTTCTCGATGCTTGTCACTACATCTTCTTTTACCCCACAACAATCTCTTATCACACAATTCTTTACTCTGTCAGTCAAAGACACACCACACATACTTCTCAGTCCTCTCATTTCTACAGCATTTATTCTACTTTCATGACTCTTCTGCCATACCCAACTTTCACTACCATACATAAGTGTAGGTACCAACACTCCTCTATGCACAGCCAAACGTGCCTTTTTGGATACATTATGACAGTTCATAAAAGCCTTCAAAGCTCCATTCACCCTATTACCTACATTAACTCTTCTTTCAATATCTTCTTCATTCTTACCATTCCTAGTAAACAGCGTACCTAAATACACAAAATCATTCACTTGTTCCACTCGTTGTCCATTGATCATAACATTACAAGCCGTAACACATTCCTCCTTTTCAAAAACCATAACTTTCGTCTTGCTCACATTCACTTTCATTCCTTTTCTCCCTAAAGCACCATGCATGATTGTTACCATCTCCTGCAACTCCTCCGCTGAAGACGCAAGTATTACCTGATCATCAGCATAAAGGAGGCATTTGACGAGTAACCCATTCATCCTTAATCCACAGTCACTATATTTCAAATCTTGCAAACAACTGTCCATGAAGAGGTTGAACAGCCACGGCGATGCTACACATCCCTGTCTAATACCTGTCTCGATGGTAAACCAGTCAGTGTACGACCCGTTTATCCTCACACAAGCTCTGGAATCTTCATAAAGGGATTTCAGAGCTCTTATGAGGCTGCTGTTCACCCCATACATCGACAGTACCGACCACATTTCATTCCTCACCACTTTATCGTAAGCCTTTTCTAAATCCACGAATGCGCAATAGACCTTTGACCTTTGGCCAAGAATTTCTCGGCTATGCACCGCAAGGAAAAGACTTGATCCGTGCACCCCATACCCTTTCGGAATTCCGCTTGTACATCCCATATTTTCTTGTCGGTTACTTCCATAACTCTTTCAATCTACTGATTGAAAGAGTTATGGAATATATAGCTGTAAGGTACTCCTTAGCATACAATTTGCCAACAATGCTGAGAAGGCTAATGCCTCTATAGTTCTTGCAGTCTTGTTGCGAGCCTTTTCCCTTATAAAGAGGCACAACTTCTGTGTAGCCCAGTCGTCAGGTACTCGGCCGGTGCTCCAACACAAGTTAAACAAGCGCTGCAGCTGACTAACTATGATGCCCTGTCCAGCCTTCAGCATTTCAACGGTAATCCTATCATATCCTGCAGCCTTACCTAATTTCATTCTTTCCAGCTTCATAATCTCATCTACGCCAATATCACTTTCATCATTACCATTATTACCATTCATTTCGGCGATCGATGTCTCTATCGCCGGTCTTTCAAATAAACCTTCAAAATATTCCTTCCGCCTCTTCAGCACGCATGATTCACCATTCAGTATCTTTCCATTCTTGTCTCTGATTGACGTGTATTCTGAGGATTGAGTTCTTCCTCGAACTGCACGAACGGATTTCCAGAAAAACTTAATGTTTCTTCGGAAATCTTCAGATAATCTGTTATCAAACTCATCTTTTTTTTCCTCTTTCTTCCTTTTTACAATTTCTTTCACTATTCTTTTAGACCTAACAAACTCCTTTTTTGCTTCATCTATGTCATCATTTGTTGCCTTTCCCATTCTTTCATTTGCTCTGGCAGCCAACCCATCTAACCACGCTTTCTTCTTCTCTGATACTGCTGATTGTACATCCTTGTCCCACCATGTATTCTTAACCTTTCGTAGTTTCCTTCTCTTGATCACACCACATAATTCAGGCGCTACACATACTACCTCTTCTTTAAAGGAATGCCATAATTCTTCCGTATCATATAATTTATCCAATGTTTTGATTATAAGAATATTTATAAATACTATCCAATCTTATACTAATATATAAAGCTGAAGAGTTTGTTTGTTTGGTTGAACGCGCTAATCTCAGAAACTACTGGTCCGATTTGAAAAATTCTTTGAGAGTTAGATAGCCCATTTATTGAGGAAGTCTAAAGGCTTTATAACATTGCGCTATTAGTGACGGAAGCGGAGCAGTAGCCTTAAATAACGCGGGTGTAACCGCGGGCATCCTCTAGTTAGATTATAAATCTGTGCCGACTATCGAATAAGTACCAAAGTAAAAGCTTTGCTTATGTTTACGGTTCTAGATCTATTCGGATCAGGCAAAGCTTTGCCAATTGAATTTATGTTCAAAATCTTACAAGAGTGACGTAAGTTCAATAAGAAAAACAGGCACCTCCTTACATATTATGACTATTAAAACGCAATTTGACCCCACAGAGTATGCTTTGTAACTTTGTAGAAAACTTTTTTACATTTTGTACATAGTAAATAAACATCGCTTTTTTTTAAATTATAAAAATAAATAACTGATATTATTAATATCGTATGTAACCCTACTGTAATGTAAAGTAAAAACTAAAAGCACAATTAGTTTCATGTATTTGCATTTAAATTTTACATCATATGCATTAAAACTTTGAAGTAAAATAATGGCAGAGTAATAGAACGTTTCAGCTGTTGTAAATAAACAAAAAAGTCTGTGTATGGTAATACGCAAGCTGTGGCCAGTTGAATGTCGGAATTCATTCAAAAACGCGTGGGTAAAACGGATAGCATGGTTTGTTTCCGTGCTAGGAGATAGCGATCTGTGGATAGTTTTAACATGTGAACATTTTAGTTCCCATGCAAAATATATTCGCGAAACTGCACAGTTTTAGCTTAATGGATTATTTATTTATGCGCTCTGTGTATTGAATAGTATTTTATTTAGATTTGATATTTTAGATGATAAAAATTTAACTGTAAAATACATCTGTAAATATTTTCTTGGGAAATTCTAGCGTTACTAACTCTCCTAAAGACAACGCACAATTAAATCTATTAAGCACAAGAAGCTGAAATTTGGCATGTATGTTGAGACATTTATTCTCACGGGATCGCTCAGAAACGGTTAAACTAAAGTAAAATGTGTGGGCGTAGCTGCAAGCATCCTCTAGTCTACAACAAATACTAAATATTTATTTACTTATTTTTGTATGAGTCTAACCCTATTTTCGGTGTTTATAAATCACTCGAAGGCCTCCGACACAGCCTAACGATTCTTGCCCTTAGACAAGAATCCAGATTGACGCCTTAACTATGAAGTGTAGTAGAAGCGCTCTGATATTAAGCCACACTTGGTGACTTATCTGAACGTTGCTTTACTTTCAGTCTATTACAAATAGCATATCAAGTCACCCTTAAAAGGAACAATTAACTAAATATTTAAATTTTCTTTATTATTTATTATGTCGTTGCGCATAGACGATTTATATTCATTCTTCTTATAGAGAAGGCTCAATTTCAGCAGTTGACTGTGAAAGAAGTAAGTATATTGGCTTGTGCAGCCATACTGATCTAAAACATGCGTGTTCTGACAGTATAATGACCACGACGTTACTATCACGGAAAATCGACGCAACGCGATGGATTTCCTACAAGTGAATTTCTTTTAGAAGAATGTGTGCACCGGAGTACCGGACCTGCCTTTAACATCCACTTCGATTCTTGTTGTAAAGGAAGTTGTGAGAATATGAGGAGTGAAAAGGGTTATGGCCGGCCACATAGAAGATAGCTCCTCAAACTGTTCATTATTAAACTGAAGGGCACATCTGTGACAGTCAAGGAGTTCCTGACAAGGTCCAGGCAGGCTATTTTCAGCAAGGCTCGCCAGCACTTTGGGATCCATTCCTGTTGGACAAAAGACGGTGTCATAATGGTGAAGGCGCCGGACGGGACTCGGCATAAGGTAGCAACCCCGGACGGCCTGGACAGTCTGCTGCAGAAATGTCCCAGGCAGGCAAGCGGTACTGCGGGCAAGAGCGGGGCCGGGGCTGTTGCGTCTTCGAACACGACCTCTAAGCCTCGTAAATAAACAATCAGCTCAGTATTACTCCTATTTCTAGCTCTATTCCTTTCTTTACTCTGCTTTTCCAATTTTATACTCAAATCTCAAAGTTTATAATGCATGATTAGTTTGTTTATTTCGCTAATCGACTTGTCACAATGTGAGGTATGTTTGACATTGACATTTGACAGTTTGTAATTAGTGATACGATTACGTTCGGAAATGTTTTCTCTATCTTTACTCTTTCTATTGTCCGACGTTTAAGAAGATATATATATATATATATACGGGAATTAACGCAAACATGCATTAGGTATTTACATACCTTATTTTGCTTGACGTTTCGGGGACGGTTTTACACACATTACACTGGACATTAAAGTGGGGTGTTGTTAGTCGAAACACTGGATTCCACGCCGAAGACAATTTGAAGCCCTCTTCCCGATTGAAATTTTTATGTTTTCTGATTTCGATCGCTTCACGCACAACTCTTGGGTAAAAGTAGCGTTCCGTGGAGAGGACTTGGGGACGATGAAATTCAATCCAGTGATTGGTGCCCGATTGAAGTAAATGTTCCGCAATCGCTGATTTGTTCGTTTAATGGTTCTTTACAGCTGCGATGTGCTCATTTATACGTTCAGCGATAGTCCGCTTCGTTTGCCTTATATGAGAGCTTCCGCAGCTGCAGTTGATTTTATAGACACCTGGGGTTTGTAGCGGTAGAACATCCTTTGGTGTGCCCACTTTGGCCCCTGGTGTAAATACGGTCGGAATGGAGTAGTTTTTTAACTTGGCTCCTATTTTATCCGTAACACCTCTAATGTAGGGCATGTAGGTCGGTTGTCTATTTACCGCTGGATGTTTTTCTCGCTTGGTAGGCCGCGTCATTCGTCGTTGTACCGGATATCAGTTCTTCCTGAGTACCTCCTGAACATGCTCTAGCTCTACCTTTAAATGCTCAGGGTCAGAGAGGTCATGTGCTCTGTTTTTTTAGTGACGTCACAACGGATTGCAGGTGACGAGGGTGGTGGTGCGACGTGGCGTGCAGGTATCTATCTGTGTGTGTAGGCTTCCGGTATACGCAGTGTGTTAAGGACCCATCTGGTCTCAAAGTCACTTTGACATCCAAGAATGATAACGATCTGTCAGTTTCCATTTCGTAGGTGAATGTTACTGGTAAATGGTGATGTATGTTACTTTGACCTGAATGGAGATCTCCTCAATAAACTTGACCGTCTTCTGAATAACTGCATTCGATTCGGTTTTAATCTTCGTAAGTGTCTACTTATCGTTCCCAGCTAAAGTGGCTCCCTATACGTCAGCGCCGTAGTTTGCGTGCTCTCACTACTCTATACACTATTCTCACATCTCCTACTTCTCCTCAGTATATAACTCCTTACTTTCAGTACTTATGTTCTAACCATGAGCGAAATCTTCGCTCCTCTACTAATCTTCAACTCATGGTTCCTTCTCATAGATCTGATTTTCTTCACTCTTCTTTCACCATTCAATCTATTCTTCTATGGAATGCTCTACCTCCTGAGATCAGAATGGCCAAAACCAAATTCATATTCAAGTCCAAGGTAAAGGAACTCTTGTTAGCTGAGTCCGCGAATGTATCTTAAGCCACTATCTTAACCAGGTATATGTTTATGTATATATGCATATTAACATGTATCATATGTTTATGTATATATGTATATTATCTGTTATTATATTTGAATTTAATATGTATGTATTACGTTTATGTTTTTTTATTATAATATATATTTATGTAAGTATGTATAATTACTAGGACCAATGAATTTAATTCAATAATTAGTAGCTTTTCCTAACCTACATCATATAATACACCTACTTCTTATCTCTCTGCACCACTCTAAGGTAGACTGGTAGATAATGCCTATGGCATTAAGTCCGCCTATATACTTTGTGTATATGAAGAATAAATAAATAAAAATAAATAAATTATTCTAGGTTTGACATTGCAATACCCTGATGCGTTGCTGGCAGCACTGGTGTTTAAACGGTAGGCCGCTTAATATTCAGCGCCCCGTTACTCCCCCCCCGTGGGATCTCCACCTTGTCGTGGTGGGGGGGCTCAGTAACCGTGGATTGGTGACCCACGGTGAAGCTAAGAGGGATCCAGGAGGGGACGCTCCGCGTGGGCTTGACGGACGCCTGCGCAGGATGCGTCCAAAGGGGCGGGTGCGACGGACAGTTCTTCTGTCCCTCGCAGTCGGGTGCGGTCGCGGGAGGAGAGGCGTGTCGGTGTTGCGTTGCCGCGCGCCCTATCTCCCGCGACCAAATGGGGGCGCACCATCGTTGCGTCGCGGTGGGGTCGCAGAGGTAGAGGAGATGCGGAGTTGCGTTGCCGTCCTCCCTATCCTCTGCGGCCGCTGAGTGTTTTGGCGGCGGAGCCCAACACCTTCATCCGCCGCCAAGGGGGTTTGTTCGGGGCCCACCTGACTATCCGGCGGGCCAATACCCGTCGGGGGGTAGCGAGGAATGCTTCAGCGATACCCGACCCTCCGACACACGGGTACGTGAGGAACACGGGTTGGTTTTTAGTCAGTAAGAGTCTGACAGTCCCCTTCGTCCTTCCCCCAGGGCGGAGGGACTCCATGAGGATTTTCCAACCCGACACCAAAAAAAAAAAGCGCCCCGTTACTCGTTTGACACTCCTATTTCTTTTATAGTATTACGTCCGATTCGAAACCGATCTGAATCCGACAAAATGCGGTCCAGTGTAGTCGAAGAACAATTTCTATATTACCTTACGCACGACCTCCCCAATCATATTTCTACGGAATTCGGTGCGTGATCTAGAAATATATTTGGACGGGTTCGGATTGCATTCGAATCGAGCTGAGTGCGTAACCGTTCTCGTGGTATAAAAAAAAATATTTTGTTACTCGTCAGACGTAGGTATTGAAAAATAAAAAGGAAATTTTGGTTTAAATAAGTGTTATTGATTGTCCCATATAACAGCAGTAATGGATTTATGAAATGTGCTCGGCAGTAGGCTTGCACCCTTGTACACGCGACTTAAAATATAGCGAGTGAATTTTAGGTGTAATAAATCTTTGCTTACCCTTTCGGGGTCTAGAGGCATGACGTACTCATGCCTATGTGATATTTATTTATGGAAAGAGTAAACGAATGGATACGCACGCAAACGAAAACAGATCGAATATGGAAATATCTGCTGCCAGGAGTATAGTGTGTAGACAATCTTGCACTGTGTACTGGAAGTAAATTATTACGCGGGAAATTCATCTTTTTGGCAATACTGTGTCTCATGTGAACAAAATAATCCTATATATTACAAGAACATATAACAGACATGCATGCAAAGAGTAATGAGTATAGAAGAAGCGCGTGAGGTTTATAAGGATAGAAGCAGGTGGCGTTCTGTTATCTCTGCCTACCCCGACGGGAAAAAGGCGTGAGTATATATATCTGTGTAACATATAACAGAATCTTTTGAGACTACACAATTTTATTCAAAGGGGTATAGTCCGGTCAATTTAGACATCTGAGGGTACAATAATTCGCACACAGCTGAAAATTGGTAGACTTGTTCTTTTTTTTTTGTTTTTTCCCAGGGGTCGGATTGTCGGGGGGATTTTTTTGATTTGATTTATAATGGTGTTGAACTATCCCACAAACAAACTGAGTGCGAATTATTGTAACGTCACCCCTAATTTTTTGGTCTAATTTGTCCGGACTAGTAGTAGGTACTTCTTATAATATCTTAATATATAAAATCCTTGCGTTACTGACTGACTGACAGACACGCTACAGCGGAAACTACTGGTCACACGAAGATGAAATTTAGCATGTGTGTTCGTTGAAGAGTGTAGTGCCGAGTAAGAGAGGATTTTTTGAAATTCCTCCCCCATGGGGGTAAAACAGGGCGTCAAAATTTGTATGTAACTTTTTATTCCTTTAATGGTTTGACTTCAAACTTTGTATATTAGTCCCTCAAACGACGATATTGAACACTAAGAATATGTTTTTTTAAAGTTCTTCCCCCAAGGGGGTAAGATAGGGGGTCATAGTGTGTATGAAACTTACTATCCCTTAAGTGGATTGACTTCAAACTTTGTGTATTGGTTCCTCAAACGATTGTAATGAACACTTAGTATTCTTTTTCGGAAATTCGTTTCCTAAGGAGTTAAGATAGGGGTCAAAGTTTGAATGAAACTTATTATTTCTTTAATGGATTGACTTCAAACATTGTATATAGGTTCTTCAAACTACGATAGTGAACACTAAGAATTAATTTTAAGGAAATTCTACCCCTAAGAGGGTAAGATAGGGGTCAACGTTTGTATGAAACTTATTGTTCTTTCAGTGGATTGACCTCAAACTTTGTATATTGGTTTCTCTAATGACCTTAGTAAACACTAAGAAAATCTTTTTGGAAATGCTTACCATAAAGGGTTAAAAAGGGGAGTCATAATTTCAAACTTTGTATATAACCTATATACAAAGTTTAAAGTTAATCCTCAAATGACGTTAGTGAACACTAGGAAATAAGTTTTTGAAGTCACTGCGGGGGTTAAGAAAGGGTGTCCTATTTTTATAAAAAAAAACTTAAATGAATTCACTTGAAACTTTGGATATCGGTTCCTCTAGTGACATTAGTGAATTCACCCCTAAAACGAGGAGTCCAAAAAGAAGTCATAGTCAAGGGGACGATCATTTAATTTTCATTCATTTAAATTTATGTGCCTGTCTCTTATCTAAGCGCCTTTCATCTTCCATAACTAAAATGTGTGATGGTTCTTTATATGACCAATAGAAGCCAAAATACTTACAACCGTTATTTCGCTATTAAAATTATTTTTACGCAGGTGAGCACTTTTTATCAATTATCTGCTTTGTCCCTCTGCTGACCAAGGCATTCCACATTTCTGTAACCTTAAAATACTAAGAAAGTGTTTTTGAACTTGGATAATTTATTATAAAAAAAATTACAATGTCGGTGAGATACACAAATGTACTGCTACGAATCCTTCACAAATGAGTCCGACTGGCTCAATAACCACTAATTTAATTTTAACTAGCTTTTGCACGCAGCGACGCCTAAATGCAATTTTCATCGTTTTTTCGAGAGTTTTCATGAACCATTAGTAAAATTCACACCTAAATCGATTCAACAATTTTAAGGTTACCCTGAATAAATAGCCAGTCAGAAAAACAATCTAAATAAATCATTGGAGTTAGCAACAATATGCAATGCAGTTATTTTGAGATTGCAGACAGAGAGTCAAATATTATTTATTTGTATAATATACTAATAAATTATTCACAGACATCATTCTTTTTGCCTCAATTCCCTCTGAAATTTTGGGATAAAAGAGTAATAACATACAGCATGTATAATATAACATTTATAAATGCTGTATGTTATTCATTTTTTTATATCTACGTTTTTTTTACATTGCATTTATAATATTACTAGCAGTCGCCAGCCGCTTAGCCTGGCCGTTAGGGCCTACTGCTTACTTTCAAACCTTATTTTATGGCCTAAGGGGTGACATATTATTAAATCTTGTTGAATTGGGTGCCTAGCCTACGATATAAATAGAACCCGCTATCCAAAATTCCATCTGCAAGTAGTTTGGGCTCTGCGATGATATGTCAATTAGCCGCTCAAGGTACCGCTAAAGCATCACGCGGTCGTTATCTGACCACCCGCGAAGCAAGGCCACTTGCCGTGCTACCTTAAACCTAAACTTACGACTCGTCACTCGGGTATTGATATTTGAAATGATGTTTTTATGAAAGTAGATTAAATAAGCTTTGTAGTAATGTTTGAATGGTGACTGAATGACGGAATGTTTAGTTTATGCGACCCGCCAAACTTGATCCTATTGTAAACAATGACGTCTATCGATGACCTACTCGCCATTTTTGTTTGTCATGATAACAATATGGGTTATAAATTGCTTAATTTTATTATTTTGTATACCTAGTGGTATAAGCTTTACAAAAATATAAAATTAAAGCAATGCTTGCTTAGAAAATTATTTAAATGTCAGCATTTGAAATTTTTGTATATTTCACTGTCTTTGCATGTTGCGCGCGGGGCGTATTTATGGATTCAAAACATCATTGTAAACAAATAATATAATTATATTTGATATTTTTATGTTTTAATTGTGAATGGACTAATAAGTTATAAAATAACAGCAAAAAAATAAACAAATATTGTGTAATAATTTAATTCAAGAGGCTATATTCATTAAATTACTGAAACAACGGCATTTATTTTTTATTGAATGAAAATATATAGATAACGTTACATTTATGCTATGAATTATTGTTTTATTATGAGTATATAAATAAACCTATCATGTGATAAATAATACTCCTATAATTCATGAGATATAGGCTTTCGAAGATTTTGGCAGGTATGGCGGTTATTTTTTGCGGGCAAAAGGAAACAATTGTGCAAAGTCCAATAAGAATAATTCTTATCGGAATCTTATCAGATATGGTTTTTTAAATTGGTAATCTTGTTGAAAATAAACTTATCTAGGTTTGAATCTGATATATAACAAAAAAATATGATACAAAAAATAAAATACGAAAATTGGCGGCAATTAACAATCATTTATATTTTATATTTTTTTATGTTTAAAATTAAAATGTTTCTTTCAATTATATTTATTATCTCTAAAAGTAAATTACTTACCTTTCTAACCGTGTACAATACTTATATACCACCCATAATAAAAAACGACGAGAAATATGAATATGTTAGAAATATAAAAGCGCGCTTAAAAATGGCGGGAAAGTATTATACCGGGTGCGCTTTATACCGCTCTTGCGTGGGCTTCAAGTATATTATTTGGTGTTAATTAATATCATTCGAAAGCTTATTTAATTACGCGTCTTTTGATATACAATATTAACTTAATAAATATAAATATCACCATTATTTAAACGAAAATATTACGCGCCGTAATTAGCTTGAAAGCCTAGCCTCGAAAGTGGCCAAAATACTTCTACGGGTGTCCTGAGATGCCTCGATGGTGGCCAAAATGCTTTGAGGGGTTAGGACACAGGACACACGTCTGCATGCTCTAAGCAACAAATTGGCAAAACCCGAGTAAACGACTGCTACGCACGACGTGTTATACCCAACATATCGCTGTATCAGGATTGACTTAGTGGTGCTCGAACACGATTAACATCGAAATTTCCTGACTTTCTTCCTAGCTTTAATTTAGTAACTTAAAAAGTTACGGTATTTACTATGGTGCCCTTTTTATAATTCCGTAGTAAACTACAAGGAACCTGTATCGTTTCGCCGTGTCCGTCCATCCGTCTGTCCCGTCGGGGTTTACGCGAAAACTATAAGCTCTAGAAGATTGACATTTGGCAGAGTTATACATTGTTATAACGCGGTCAAAACTATACAATGTATTTTTGTAAAACACGAAGGTTTTACTTTAGCCGTTTTTTTAGGGTTCCGTTGCCAAGAAAACCTAAACTTAATAAGTTGCCATGCCTGTCTGTCGGTCCGTCTGTCCGTTCATACGTCACAGTCATAGATGTATTCTATAAACCGTTTCACGACTTTCTTAGATAATTCTTTATTGTGCAAATACACTGTTGGTACAAATCTGGTATAAATGACTTAAATGTACATAGGTACGTACTACATTCACAAGGGCAAAGTGCGTTTTCTTCCAGGTTCCTACCAACCAGGCAGGTTCTTTATACATGGAACTGACTCAATTTTTTTATTATATTTGTCATTATTATGCAATGTGTCTACAGATAGATCTTTAAAAATTCGATTAACCTAAAAGCATTGTTTCTCAATCTAAATTGCTTAAAAGATAGCCGGTAATACTTTACCGGCTATCTTTTAAGCAATTTGAGTTTTACATAAATGAGTAAAAATTCTAGAAAATTATACGTTGTTTATCTTAATGAAATCTTTAAACAAAAATTGGTTGGAACGAAATGTTCTCAGCAGTTTTTGAGATATGGCACATATTCAAAAACCGCAAATTTAACTTTGTCGTTTATACAACCACTATGGAAAACAAAGCTATTTTTGGTGATAAAAAATATTGTGATATTCGGTTAGTTGAAGAATCAATGGTATGTTAAGTGGATACCTTTACTATGGGCGAATTCGATTCGCACTTGATTTAATTATTTATTCAGGGCCTGAACAAAAATAAGAAACGAAATTTTTATCCAAAACCACCAAGTGCAAATCGTCTCCTTCCCTCCACTATTTTAGAAGCCGTAGTCTTTAGGTATATAATTATATACTATGCTAAATAGGTGCATACATAATGAACCTTCAATAAAACTTATAACGGCTCATCAGGACAACTTACAACTTACATTTGCAAGCGGTGAAGTGAATTTTGTGCTTAATTCCAACTATCCTCAGGTCACTGTGTAAGAGCTTCTTCGGAACCCTACATTGTGTGTGGCACGACACGCACATGACTGGTTCTTTAAACACCTATCAATTCCATGTATGGGATAGAGAAACATAGAATTGATATTAAAATTACTTTCTTCAAACAGTAGTAGTAGCGGCGGTAGCTCAGTGGTGTACGTAACGGACTGCCGAGACGATGGTCTCGGGTTCGATCCCCAAGTACCCCAGGCACACACCTCTGACTTTTCGAAGTTATGTGTGCATTAAAATGTTAATTATCGCTCGCTTAATAATGTGCCCGGTAGATGGCAATGGGCCCGCCCCCTATTACATTGGGACCGAAATATAACTGGCAAAGTGAGGGTGTGTAATACACCTCTGCCTACCCCTTCGGGGACAAAAGGCGTGAAGTTATGTTATGTTATGTCTTCAAACATACTAATATGTGCGGTGTGTCTATAGATGGGTCTTACAGAATTACTTAAAGTTTCCTTAAACGTTTATTTCAAGTCAATCGTTCGAAAAATATACACTGGGGTTCTTGGGGTGAAAACTAGGATATGTCCCCTGACCCCCAAAAAGTTGTGTCGGTTCATGTGCCAAACACCCTGTATAATTATTAGTTTCTATGTATAATATGTATGTATTTACAAAAAAAAAAGTATATATGTATGTTTATCCATTGTCTAGTACCCATAGTACAAGCTCTGCTTAGTTTGGGACTAGATGGTGTTGTGTGAATGTGGTAGAATATATGCGAACAATGTAAGCACAGTGCACAATACGACATTAATGTATGATGTGACAGTATTGACTCCTACATTCCTAACTATTATAGGAGCTGGATTCAGAGCATCACTGAAAATACAGTCAATTGCCATAGACTCACGTTATAATCAAATCAAATAACTAAAGCTCTGTTTACAAGTTTCATTGTTGTTGAAACACCTTAAATGTATGATGTCTTAAGAAGATTTCAGTTATTTGTATAGCTAAGAAGCATGAAGTTTTATACAGAAGCTAATAAAGTGATTCATAACCATTCAGTAACCTCCAGTTACCAAACCAAGACTTAAACTAGTCACTCGGTTGCCACCCATTTATCTGCGCATTCTCACAAGGATCGCCAAGTGCCTCCTGGACTTTATGATTTCCACGAAACCCCAACACCAGAGTTGTCTGCCTACCGCGTACTCACGGACAACTGCCTTCACAGTTGTATTGAATCCGATCTGTACTGATTTGCGGCTACAAATCAACCTCTGACATTGAATCACACAAGCAATCAAACAACAGAGTCGTCTGCCTACCGTGTACTCACGGACAACTGCCTTCACAGTTGTATTGAATCCGATTTGTACTGATTTACGGCTACAAATCGACCTCTGACATTTAATCACACACCCAATCAACATGTAAGCCCAGTTTTCTACTGTCTCGTCAGTATTAAGGTTCACAATTTGCTCTCTTTAAGATCGTCAGTTATGCTCTGATCCTCTGGCACAAAGTTTCAGTATCAAAATCAATAATCAGGAAACTCAAAGTAAAACTGACATTTCACTGTCGCTGTATCTCTCAAGATATTATTTCAAACCAATTAAATCATAACATTTAAGCTCTATATGTAATCATGGCTATACATAGCCCAGTAACCTCCAGTTACTCTACTTTCTGCGAACCCCACGTGGGAACGCCGAGTCTCTTCAGGACTCTATGGTTTCTTCTGAAACCCGACCTAGGTCAGAGCTGACTGCAATACCGCCTACTCACGGACTACTAAGTTAGTAGACGCCGATTTCTACCGAGCTACGGCTACACGTCAGCCTCTGGTGCGGTCCGATCCGACAATTTTAAGGTTACCCTGAATAAATAGCCAGTCAGAAAAACAATCTAAATAAATCATTGGAGTTAGCAACAATATGCAATGCAGTTATTTTGAGATTGCTGACAGAGAGTCAAATATTATTTATTTGTATAATATACTAATAAATTATTCACAGACATCATTCTTTTTGCCTCAATGCCCTCTGAAATTTTGGGATTAAAGAGTAATAACATACAGCATGTATAATATAGCATTTATAAATGCTGTATGTTATTCATTTTTTTATATCTACGTTTTTTTTATATTGCATTTATAATATTACTAGCAGTCGCCAGCCGCTTAGCCTGGCCGTTAGGGCCTACTGCTTACTTTCAAACCTTATTTTATGGCCTAAGGGGTGACATATTATTAAATCCTGTTGAATTGGGTGCCTAGCCTACGATATAAATAGAACCCGCTATCCAAAATTCCATCTGCAAGTAGTTTGGGCTCTGCGATGATATGACAATTAGCCGCTCAAGGTACCGCTAAAGCATCACGCGGTCGTTATCTGACCACCCGCGAAGCAAGGCCACTTGCCGTGCTACCTTAAACCTAAACTTACGACTCGTCACTCGGGTATTGATATTTGAAATGATGTTTTTATGAAAGCAGATTAAATAAGCTTTGTAGTAATGTTTGAATGGTGACTGAATGACG
Organism: Euclidia mi; assembly: GCA_944739405.2. NCBI lineage: Eukaryota > Metazoa > Arthropoda > Insecta > Lepidoptera > Erebidae > Euclidia > Euclidia mi. The sequence goes on along the minus strand of OX123194.2, from coordinate 49,631,022 downwards.
GAATGTTTAGTTTATGCGACCCGCCAAACTTGATCCTATTGTAAACAATGACGTCTATCGATGACCTACTCGCCATTTTTGTTTGTCATGATAACAATATGGGTTATAAATTGCTTAATTTTATTATTTTGTATACCTGGTGGTATAAGCTTTACAAAAATATAAAATTAAAGCAATGCTTGCTTAGAAAATTATTTAAATGTCAGCATTTGAAATTTTTGTATATTTCACTGTCTTTGCATGTTGCGCGCGGGGCGTATTTATGGATTCAAAACATCATTGTAAACAAATAATATAATTATATTTGATATTTTTATGTTTTAATTGTGAATGGACTAATAAGTTATAAAATAACAGCAAAAAAATAAACAAATATTGTGTAATAATTTAATTCAAGAGGCTATATTCATTAAATTACTGAAACAACGGCATTTATTTTTTATTGAATGAAAATATATAGATAACGTTACATTTATGCTATGAATTATTGTTTTATTATGAGTATATAAATAAACCTATCATGTGATAAATAATACTCCTATAATTCACGAGATATAGGCTTTCGAAGATTTTGGCGGGTATGGCGGTTATTTTTTGCGGGCAAAAGGAAACAATTGTGCAAAGTCCAATAAGAATAATTCTTATCGGAATCTTATCAGATATGGTTTTTTAAATTGGTAATCTTGTTGAAAATAAACTTATCTAGGTTTGAATCTGATATATAACAAAAAAATATGATACAAAAAATAAAATACGAAAATTGGCGGCAATTAACAATCATTTATATTTTATATTTTTTTATGTTTAAAATTAAAATGTTTCTTTCAATTATATTTATTATCTCTGAAAGTAAATTACTTACCTTTCTAACCGTGTACAATACTTATATACCACCCATAATAAAAAACGACGAGAAATATGAATATGTTAGAAATATAAAAGCGCGCTTAAAAATGGCGGGAAAGTATTATACCGGGTGCGCTTTATACCGCTCTTGCGTGGGCTTCAAGTATATTATTTGGTGTTAATTAATATCATTCGAAAGCTTATTTAATTACGCGTCTTTTGATATACAATATTAACTTAATAAATATAAATATCACCATTATTTAAACGAAAATATTACGCGCCGTAATTAGCTTGAAAGCCTAGCCTCGAAAGTGGCCAAAATACTTCTACGGGTGTCCTGAGATGCCTCGATGGTGGCCAAAATGCTTTGAGGGGTTAGGACACAGGACACACGTCTGCATGCTCTAAGCAACAAATTGGCAAAACCCGAGTAAACGACTGCTACGCACGACGTGTTATACCCAACATATCGCTGTATCAGGATTGACTTAGTGGTGCTCGAACACGATTAACATCGAAATTTCCTGACTTTCTTCCTAGCTTTAATTTAGTAACTTAAAAAGTTACGGTATTTACTATGGTGCCCTTTTTAGAATTCCGTAGTAAACTACAAGGAACCTGTATCGTTTCGCCGTGTCCGTCCGTCCGTCTGTCCCGTCGGGGTTTACGCGAAGACTATAAGCTCTAGAAGATTGACATTTGGCAGAGTTATACATTGTTATAACGCGGTCAAAACTATACAATGTATTTTTGTAAAACACGAAGGTTTTACTTTAGCCGTTTTTTTAGGGTTCCGTTGCCAAAAAAACCTAAACTTAATAAGTCGCCATGCCTGTCTGTCGGTCCGTCTGTCCGTTCATAAGTCACAGTCACAGATGTATTCTATAAACCGTTTCACGACTTTTAAACAAAAGTTGAACAGTAGAATAATAAGGGGGGTTTTTGTACATATATAGATAATTCTTTATTGTGCAAATACACTGTTGGTACAAATCTGGTATAAATGACTTAAATGTACATAGGTACGTACTACATTCACAAGGGCAAAGTGCGTTTTCTTCCAGGTTCCTACCAACCAGGCAGGTTCTTTATACATGGAACTGACTCAATTTTTTTATTATATTTGTCATTATTATGCAATGTGTCTACAGATAGATCTTTAAAAATTCGATTAACCTAAAAGCATTGTTTCTCAATCTAAATTGCTTAAAAGATAGCCGGTAATACTTTACCGGCTATCTTTTAAGCAATTTGAGTTTTACATAAATGAGTAAAAATTCTAGAAAATTATACGTTGTTTATCTTAATGAAATCTTTAAACAAAAATTGGTTGGAACGAAATGTTCTCAGCAGTTTTTGAGATATGGCACATATTCAAAAACCGCAAATTTAACTTTGTCATTTATACAACCACTATGGAAAACAAAGCTATTTTTGGTGATAAAAAATATTGTGATATTCGGTTAGTTGAAGAATCAATGGTATGTTAAGTGGATACCTTTACTATGGGCGAATTCGATTCGCACTTGATTTAATTATTTATTCAGGGCCTGAACAAAAATAAAAAACGAAATATTTATCCAAAACCACCAAGTGCAAATCGTCTCCTTCCCTCCACTATTTTAGAAGCCGTAGTCTTTAGGTATATAATTATATACTATGCTAAATAGGTGCATACATAATGAACCTTCAATAAAACTTATAACGGCTCATCAGGACAACTTACAACTTACATTTGCAAGCGGTGAAGTGAATTTTGTGCTTAATTCCAACTATCCTCAGGTCACTGTGTAAGAGCTTCTTCGGAACCCTACATTGTGTGTGGCACGACACGCACATGACTGGTTCTTTAAACACCTATCAATTCCATGTATGGGATAGAGAAACATAGAATTGATATTAAAATTACTTTCTTCAAACAGTAGTAGTAGCGGCGGTAGCTCAGTGGTGTACGTAACGGACTGCCGAGACGATGGTCTCGGGTTCGATCCCCAAGTACCCCAGGCACACACCTCTGACTTTTCGAAGTTATGTGTGCATTAAAATGTTAATTATCGCTCGCTTAATAATGTGCCCGGTAGATGGCAATGGGCCCGCCCCCTATTACATTGGGACCGAAATATAACTGGCAAAGTGAGGGTGTGTAATACACCTCTGCCTACCCCTTCGGGGACAAAAGGCGTGAAGTTATGTTATGTTATGTCTTCAAACATACTAATATGTGCGGTGTGTCTATAGATGGGTCTTACAGAATTACTTAAAGTTTCCTTAAACGTTTATTTCAAGTCAATCGTTCGAAAAATATACACTGGGGTTCTTGGGGTGAAAACTAGGATATGTCCCCTGACCCCCAAAAAGTTGTGTCGGTTCATGTGCCAAACACCCTGTATAATTATTAGTTTCTAATAATATATGCGAACAATGTAAGCACTGTGCACAATACGACATTAATGTATGATGTGACAGTATTGACTCCTACATTCCTAACTATTATAGGAGCTGGATTCAGAGCATCACTGACAATACAGTCAATTGCCATAGACTCACGTTATAATCAAATCAAATAACTAAAGCTCTGTTTACAAGTTTCATTGTTGTTGAAACACCTTAAATGTATGATGTCTTAAGAAGATTTCAGTTATTTGTATAGCTAAGAAGCATGAAGTTTTATACAGAAGCTAATAAAGTGATTCATAACCATTCAGTAACCTCCAGTTACCAAACCAAGACTTAAACTAGTCACTCGGTTGCCACCCATTTATCTGCGCATTCTCACAAGGATCGCCAAGTGCCTCCTGGACTTTATGGTTTCCACGAAACCCCAACACCAGAGTTGTCTGCCTACCGCGTACTCACGGACAACTGCCTTCACAGTTGTATTGAATCCGATCTGTACTGATTTGCGGCTACAAATCAACCTCTGACATTGAATCACACAAGCAATCAAACAACAGAGTCGTCTGCCTACCGTGTACTCACGGACAACTGCCTTCACAGTTGTATTGAATCCGATTTGTACTGATTTACGGCTACAAATCGACCTCTGACATTTAATCACACACCCAATCAACATGTAAGCCCAGTTTTCTACTGTCTCGTCAGTATTAAGGTTCACAATTTGCTCTCTTTAAGATCGTCAGTTATGCTCTGATCCTCTGGCACAAAGTTTCAGTATCAAAATCAATAATCAGGAAACTCAAAGTAAAACTGACATTTCGCTGTCGCTGTATCTCTCAAGATATTATTTCAAACCAAGTAAATCATAACATTTAAGCTCTATATGTAATCATGGCTATACATAGCCCAGTAACCTCCAGTTACTCTACTTTCTGCGAACCCCACGTGGGAACGCCGAGTCTCTTCAGGACTCTATGGTTTCTTCTGAAACCCGACCTAGGTCAGAGCTGACTGCAATACCGCCTACTCACGGACTACTAAGTTAGTAGACGCCGATTTCTACCGAGCTACGGCTACACGTCAGCCTCTGGTGCGGTCCGATCCGACAATTTTAAGGTTACCCTGAATAAATAGCCAGTCAGAAAAACAATCTAAATAAATCATTGGAGTTAGCAACAATATGCAATGCAGTTATTTTGAGATTGCTGACAGAGAGTCAAATATTATTTATTTGTATAATATACTAATAAATTATTCACAGACATCATTCTTTTTGCCTCAATGCCCTCTGAAATTTTGGGATTAAAGAGTAATAACATACAGCATGTATAATATAGCATTTATAAATGCTGTATGTTATTCATTTTTTTATATCTACGTTTTTTTTATATTGCATTTATAATATTACTAGCAGTCGCCAGCCGCTTAGCCTGGCCGTTAGGGCCTACTGCTTACTTTCAAACCTTATTTTATGGCCTAAGGGGTGACATATTATTAAATCCTGTTGAATTGGGTGCCTAGCCTACGATATAAATAGAACCCGCTATCCAAAATTCCATCTGCAAGTAGTTTGGGCTCTGCGATGATATGACAATTAGCCGCTCAAGGTACCGCTAAAGCATCACGCGGTCGTTATCTGACCACCCGCGAAGCAAGGCCACTTGCCGTGCTACCTTAAACCTAAACTTACGACTCGTCACTCGGGTATTGATATTTGAAATGATGTTTTTATGAAAGCAGATTAAATAAGCTTTGTAGTAATGTTTGAATGGTGACTGAATGACGGAATGTTTAGTTTATGCGACCCGCCAAACTTGATCCTATTGTAAACAATGACGTCTATCGATGACCTACTCGCCATTTTTGTTTGTCATGATAACAATATGGGTTATAAATTGCTTAATTTTATTATTTTGTATACCTGGTGGTATAAGCTTTACAAAAATATAAAATTAAAGCAATGCTTGCTTAGAAAATTATTTAAATGTCAGCATTTGAAATTTTTGTATATTTCACTGTCTTTGCATGTTGCGCGCGGGGCGTATTTATGGATTCAAAACATCATTGTAAACAAATAATATAATTATATTTGATATTTTTATGTTTTAATTGTGAATGGACTAATAAGTTATAAAATAACAGCAAAAAAATAAACAAATATTGTGTAATAATTTAATTCAAGAGGCTATATTCATTAAATTACTGAAACAACGGCATTTATTTTTTATTGAATGAAAATATATAGATAACGTTACATTTATGCTATGAATTATTGTTTTATTATGAGTATATAAATAAACCTATCATGTGATAAATAATACTCCTATAATTCACGAGATATAGGCTTTCGAAGATTTTGGCGGGTATGGCGGTTATTTTTTGCGGGCAAAAGGAAACAATTGTGCAAAGTCCAATAAGAATAATTCTTATCGGAATCTTATCAGATATGGTTTTTTAAATTGGTAATCTTGTTGAAAATAAACTTATCTAGGTTTGAATCTGATATATAACAAAAAAATATGATACAAAAAATAAAATACGGAAATTGGCGGCAATTAACAATCATTTATATTTTATATTTTTTTATGTTTAAAATTAAAATGTTTCTTTCAATTATATTTATTATCTCTGAAAGTAAATTACTTACCTTTCTAACCGTGTACAATACTTATATACCACCCATAATAAAAAACGACGAGAAATATGAATATGTTAGAAATATAAAAGCGCGCTTAAAAATGGCGGGAAAGTATTATACCGGGTGCGCTTTATACCGCTCTTGCGTGGGCTTCAAGTATATTATTTGGTGTTAATTAATATCATTCGAAAGCTTATTTAATTACGCGTCTTTTGATATACAATATAAACTTAATAAATATAAATATCACCATTATTTAAACGAAAATATTACGCGCCGTAATTAGCTTAAAAGCCTAGCCTCGAAAGTGGCCAAAATACTTCTACGGGTGTCCTGAGATGCCTCGATGGTGGCCAAAATGCTTTGAGGGGTTAGGACACAGGACACACGTCTGCATGCTCTAAGCAACAAATTGGCAAAACCCGAGTAAACGACTGCTACGCACGACGTGTTATACCCAACATATCGCTGTATCAGGATTGACTTAGTGGTGCTCGAACACGATTAACATCGAAATTTCCTGACTTTCTTCCTAGCTTTAATTTAGTAACTTAAAAAGTTACGGTATTTACTATGGTGCCCTTTTTAGAATTCCGTAGTAAACTACAAGGAACCTGTATCGTTTCGCCGTGTCCGTCCGTCCGTCTGTCCCGTCGGGGTTTACGCGAAGACTATAAGCTCTAGAAGATTGACATTTGGCAGAGTTATACATTGTTATAACGCGGTCAAAACTATACAATGTATTTTTGTAAAACACGAAGGTTTTACTTTAGCCGTTTTTTTAGGGTTCCGTTGCCAAAAAAACCTAAACTTAATAAGTCGCCATGCCTGTCTGTCGGTCCGTCTGTCCGTTCATACGTCACAGTCACAGATGTATTCTATAAACCGTTTCACGACTTTTAAACAAAAGTTGAACAGTAGAATAATAAGGGGGGTTTTTGTACATATATAGATAATTCTTTATTGTGCAAATACACTGTTGGTACAAATCTGGTATAAATGACTTAAATGTACATAGGTACGTACTACATTCACAAGGGCAAAGTGCGTTTTCTTCCAGGTTCCTACCAACCAGGCAGGTTCTTTATACATGGAACTGACTCAATTTTTTTATTATATTTGTCATTATTATGCAATGTGTCTACAGATAGATCTTTAAAAATTCGATTAACCTAAAAGCATTGTTTCTCAATCTAAATTGCTTAAAAGATAGCCGGTAATACTTTACCGGCTATCTTTTAAGCAATTTGAGTTTTACATAAATGAGTAAAAATTCTAGAAAATTATACGTTGTTTATCTTAATGAAATCTTTAAACAAAAATTGGTTGGAACGAAATGTTCTCAGCAGTTTTTGAGATATGGCACATATTCAAAAACCGCAAATTTAACTTTGTCATTTATACAACCACTATGGAAAACAAAGCTATTTTTGGTGATAAAAAATATTGTGATATTCGGTTAGTTGAAGAATCAATGGTATGTTAAGTGGATACCTTTACTATGGGCGAATTCGATTCGCACTTGATTTAATTATTTATTCAGGGCCTGAACAAAAATAAAAAACGAAATATTTATCCAAAACCACCAAGTGCAAATCGTCTCCTTCCCTCCACTATTTTAGAAGCCGTAGTCTTTAGGTATATAATTATATACTATGCTAAATAGGTGCATACATAATGAACCTTCAATAAAACTTATAACGGCTCATCAGGACAACTTACAACTTACATTTGCAAGCGGTGAAGTGAATTTTGTGCTTGATTCCAACTATCCTCAGGTCACTGTGTAAGAGCTTCTTCGGAACCCTACATTGTGTGTAGCACGACACGCACATGACTGGTTCTTTAAACACCTATCAATTCCATGTATGGGATAGAGAAACATAGAATTGATATTAAAATTACTTTCTTCAAACAGTAGTAGTAGCGGCGGTAGCTCAGTGGTGTACGTAACGGACTGCCGAGACGATGGTCTCGGGTTCGATCCCCAAGTACCCCAGGCACACACCTCTGACTTTTCGAAGTTATGTGTGTATTAAAATTTTAATTATCGCTCGCTTAATAATGTGCCCGGTAGATGGCAAGGGGCCCGCCCCCTATTACATTGGGACCGAAATATAACTGGCAAAGTGAGGGTGTGTAATACACCTCTGCCTACCCCTTCGGGGACAAAAGGCGTGAAGTTATGTTATGTTATGTCTTCAAACATACTAATATGTGCGGTGTGTCTATAGATGGGTCTTACAGAATTACTTAAAGTTTCCTTAAAAGTTTATTTCAAGTCAATCGTTCGAAAAATATACACTGGGGTTCTTGGGGTGAAAACTAGGATATGTCCCCTGACCCCCAAAAAATTGTGTCGGTCCATGTGCCAAACACCCTGTATAATTATTAGTTTCTAATAATATATGCGAACAATGTAAGCACTGTGCACAATACGACATTAATGTATGATGTGACAGTATTGACGGTGATATACGATAGCACATGCGCACTCAATTATTACAGCGCATGCGTTCCTACTTCCAAGAGGTAAATTTGTGCCGTACTAATTTCTACTCTTCCTACAATCCCTCCCAGTAAATTTTTTGCAACTTACCTATGTCCGTCTTCATGGTCCAATATATCTTTATATAAAGTTTCTACAAAATCAGTTCAGCCGTTTTAGCGTGAAAACGGAACATACATATATGTCGGCGGGTAGCTTGATTCTTGGCCGGTATCAACACTTCTCATCACAGTTTGTTATAAGTTCATACCAAATCAAATTTAACAAAACTGACTAGCTATTTTGTATTACTGAACACGAAACGAGTGACAGTTTCTAGGTACTTGTTGTCCGCCCGGAGTCTCCAAGAGAAGTGATAGTTGTCGTTGCTGTGTTGAACGTCGATCATCATGTAAACTTAAACACTTTCTATAATATCAGAACTACGTTGTTCTACCTCAATTTCGTCAGTTGTACTTTGACCTTCAGGAATTTTTCGCAACCTGTCGAGTGCGTACTTAGTTACGCTTAGAATTAAGGGCTTTGCGATTATAAAGATCATCGTAAAAATCTTTTGTGACCTCAAATGGGCCTTTATACTTTAAGATGTTTCAAACCAAGTTAACCAAAACATTAAAGCTAAGATATTTGGACTCTACATCTTCTAACCAAATTCCTTTAATAAACTACCTTCACTTTCATTGCCAGTTTTGGCCAGATATGCTTTAGCTATACCAGTTACCAGGCTCCTCACAGCCACATACAGGCCTCACACAGGCCCCGCGCCACACACGGGCCGCGCTCCACACACGGACCGCGCGCCACACACGCGATATTGAATAGCAAGGTATCCGTGATTGCGATCAACAACCACACTTTAATGTACTTTGCTCTAGGATTGAAATTAAACTACAATTTACGGATTTTATCGCGATGTGTTGGTTTCACTGAGACATTTGAAACGAATGATCTAGAAACTACATTTTTAATTTATTATTAGCCGACGTTTCGACTTCTTTACAGGATTCATGTTCACGGCAGACTGAGGTGATATTTGTCTTTTTCTTGAATGTATAAGTTATCTCAAAGTACCCGAACATTTTTCAACTACTGGTGTTACTATTTACGCAGAATGAGCTCACAGTGTCTTTAGGTCTTCTGGTGACTTTGTCCTTCTTGGGTTTCATTAGCCTTATGACAGGGTCCCAAGCTGGAGGAACATTCCAACCATCTTCCCTATTGAAATTAGGGTGTTTTTTAATTTCAATAGCTTCTCGTATCATCCTTGGAAGAAAACGGTGTTCTTTTGCGAGTATCTGTGGTTCATCAAATCGCAGGTAGTGGTTGGGACCTTGTTCCACATGTTCACACACAGCAGACTTTGTTGAGCGTTTATGTTTTATGTCAGCTATATGTTCTTGGAGTCGAATGCCTATGCTTCTCTTGGTTTGTCCAATGTATGAGAGCCCACATTCACAGTCAATTTTGTAGACACCGGCCTCTTGCAAGGGTAACTGACACTTGACAGTTGGACCGAGAAAGTACTTAGCAGAGATTTAAATTACGCGATAACTCCATCCAGAATACCGTATGAGACCATTATTTGCAACGTTGAGGATTGCCTAGTCAAGAACAATGTGAGTAAGGAAGATTTCGAGGCCATACGACAGGACGTTTCTGCTGTATTGCGTCAATCGAATGTGTCGGCAAGGAATCTACCAAAGACCGAATATCTCGCACTGAAGAAGTTGCAAGCTAGGCCTGAACTTACAGTACTTCGAGCAGATAAAGGAAATGCAACGGTAGTGATGGACACGTCCGAGTATAAACAAAAAATGGAAGATCTTTTGTCGGATGAAAGTACCTACAAGTTGGTTAAGTCAGACCTTACGAACAAAATTCTCAAGCAAACTTGTGATATTGTTAAGAAATACTCCGAAAAACTAAACTTGGACGTGAGATATTTAATACCATCGTGTGCAAAACCTCCTTAAATGTATGGTCTACCAAAAATACACAAGGAAAACGCTCCTCTGCGCCTGATAGTTAATCAGATAGGCGCACCAACTTACAGACTGGCTCAACACATGGCAAAGATTTTCTCACCGCTCAGAGGCAAAACGAGAGCACATCGCTCATTAACAACAAGAACGTGTTAACGAAAATATGTATCGTTATGGAATAATGATACAGTATAACCCAGTGCATCGCGCTTTAGCAGCAAGTAGATTGCTGCTAAAACGCGATATTTCTAGCGCCGAAAATGACCGAGTAATGAGGGAAAAGGTCGGCGCCTATCGGTTTAACGCCATCTCTTTCTGCCTTTAAGTTTAATGCAAGATCGGTTCACATCAGTTGACGCCGCTCGCTTGAGGAGGAAAGTGCTGCCCGATTGCGGCAAAAACGTAACAGCCACGGTGTCACGGTTTTGATGAAAGGTAAATACAGCTTTTTGTTTTTTTTGTGATTTATTTTTGCAGCTATAACGGGACATTTTGTATGTAGGTCATTATTGTAGTAAAAATAGGGATCCCATGCTATGGTTTACATAGGATTGTACCGTTGTTGCTGAAATAAGCAATGTTTTTTTGTTGGTTAATTTAAGATGTTCCGTTACAGTTGATAATAAAAGTACAAAATGTTTGGTCTTAATGTTGGTTATATCAAGTTAACACATTCTTGATAAAAAATGAATTTTTTTTACAACGAATAGCTTACAATGTTGCATTATAAATGATAAAAACATTGTCTAATTACAATTTATTTTGCAGATGGAATCAGGTCTAGGAAGATTGTAAACCTTGTCCGAGGAATAAATGAACATTCACGTAAGTGTAGAACTTAACATAATATAGAGTTATTTTATTTGTGTAATTATTAGATTTTTTTCCTTTTATTACGTAATACGTAATATATACGTAAACTAAAACAAAAATGTTACAACTCTATTTTTGTAACATTTTTGTTTTAGGTTACGTGTTTAATATGCTGGTTGACTTTGGTGAGTCATTTATCCGCAGGTTATGGTTGAAAATCAGTGTCTGACATAATTTTATGTCAGACGTACCTATACCGAACCGTGACCTATTTTTGCCATATTCAAAATTAATGTGTTTGTATTTTTACTCTGTTGTGTATAATTATGTATATCTTTGATCCGTTTTTTGTACTTGTAGTGTATGTATGTATGGCAAAAACAAAACCTTATATCATTTCATTTCATCTCATTTAAGTTATAAAAATGAAAAATAATACCGATTCTCCAAATACAAATGAATTAAACAATCAATGTTTTTTTAGCATGTGAATCAACACCGGAAGAACAACTCGTTACAACTCGACTAGTTCTTTGAACAGTAGCACTTCCTCATCAACAATACTATCAATTATTGAAGGTATGTTCACTTATAATTACAATATAGCAGTATTTTTATTCACACTGCACACAAATAAGTTTCATTGACGACTGCACGGTTGGCGTAGTGGTCTAAGCGGCCGCCTAACTGCTTGACACTACGCCGAAGTGTTGTGGGTTCGATCCCCACACGAAACAACACTTTGTTTGATTCATAAATTGTTATTTCGAGTCTAGGTCAAAGAATAGATAGTACTTACGTAAAAAAGCATCACTTCTCAAACCAATTTATTGAAATTGTGACTCTAATTACTAAGCAACAAAGTGCAATTCAGCGCGCATGAGCACTCAGTGCCTAACGTGATATTCACCTAACCGTTCCCGCTCTTTTCTAACATATAACGCTGTCGCTGTCTGGCGCGGAGTGACGCGCTAGCTGTCGCGCTAGGGTTGTCGACTTGCCGCTGCTACTATAATATTTATTCATCGTCTATCTACCTACTTTACCACGTATCTAATAATAAATAATTATCCTATAAGTATCCTATCCACAAAAAATCTGGTCGTTTACATTTTCACTATACTAATTCTTAGTTATTTCCTAAACGCGTGGACCGATTTATAAATTTGATTTTTTGTTTGTAGAGATATCTCAACAATTAAATGATGATTCAAACAGATAATAACCATTTTATCTGTTTGAATCATGTAAATCGGTCCACGCGTTTAAGAAATAACTAAGAATTAGTATTGTGAAAATGTAAACGACCAGAATTTTTGTGGTTTTTGTTCTATGAGCTCAAATAGTGGGATAGGATACATACATACATACATATACTCACGCCTTTTTCCCGTCGGGGTAGGCAGAGACAACAGAACGCCACTTGCTCCTATCCTTACAAACCTCACGCGCTTCCTCTACACTCATTACTCTTTTCATACATGCTCGCCAGTTGCGGGTACTTCGGACCTTTCGGTTTCTTAGGATGTCTCCAATTTGGTCGAAGAATGTCCGCCGAGGTCTGCCGCGACCGACTTGCCCACACACATTTGCCTTATATATCTGATTCGTCATTCTTTCTTCACTCATTCGCTCCACGTGTCCAAACCACCTAAGCATTCCTTTCTCAATCCTTGTCACCACATCTTCTTTCAGTCCACTGCTCTTTCGTATAGTTGCATTCGGAATTCTATCAATCAGTCTTACCCCACACATACTACGCAGTGATCGCATCTCAACTGCGTTAATTCTACTTTCATGCTTTTTCTGCCAAACCCAGCTCTCACTTCCATACATCAACGTGGGGACAAGCACTCCATTGTGAACCGCCAATCGTGCCTCTTTTGGCACCGTCTGACCGTTCATAAACGCCCACAGTACTCCATTTACACGATTTCCCGCAGTCACTCTCCTTTCAATGTCTCCCTCACATCTTCCGTCCCTTGTAAATACGCTACCCAAATATACAAATTCCTTTACTTGCTCTACAATTTCACCTCCAATCGTAATATTACACTCAGTCACACTTTCATCTTTTTCAAACACCATCACTTTCGTCTTTCGTGCATTAACTTTCATACCTTTTGCTTTAAAGCTCTTGTTCATGCAGTCCATCATGTCTTGCAACTCATTCGCCGATGATGCAAGAATGACTTGATCATCGGCATATAAGAGGCACTTAACACGCACTCCTACCATATCGATCCCGCATTCAGTTTCTCTCATATCATTCATGCACCTATCCATGAATACGTTGAACAACCAGGGCGAGGCTGCACACCCTTGTCTGACACCTTGGGAGATGTCAAACCAGTCCGAATAGGCACCATTGATTCGGACACAGGCTCTAGAACCCCTATACAGGGATTTCAGAGCCCTTATTATAAAGTTGTCTACCCCATACATGGATAACACCTTCCATAATTCCTTTCTATTCACCCTATCATAAGCCTTTTCCAAGTCTAAGAACGCGCAATACACCTTCTGGTTTTTTGCCAGACATTTTTCGGTGACGCAGCGCAAGGAAAAGACTTGATCCGTACATCCCATTCCCTTTCGAAATCCCGCTTGCACATCCCATATCTTGTCATTAGTCACATTTACTACTCTGTCAATCAAAATTCTGGCATACATTTTTCCAACAACACTAAGAAGGCTGATCCCGCGATAATTTTGACATTCCTGCTGCAAACCTTTGCCTTTATAAATTGGAACAAGCACTGCCTTCGTCCAGTCATCTGGAACTTGGCCCTGTTTCCAGCATAGATTAAAAAGGCGATGCAGCAGGTTAATTATGAGTCCGTCGCCAGCCTTCAACATCTCAGTCGTCACTCTATCACATCCAGCAGACTTTCCTGACCTCACACCTTTTAACGCTTTCATAATTTCATCCATGCCAATTTCATCAGTCGGGCTCACAAACATATCTATAGTTTCTTCTTTCTCTACTTGACACATATCTTGCTCAAATAAACTCTCAAAATAATTCTTCCAGCGCTCTAGTATCTTTCTTTCTTCATTCATGGCTTCACCTCTTTCATTCCTAATCACTTTCATTGATGTACTCATATTTTTACCTCGCGCTTCTTTCACGAGTTTCCAAAAGAGTTTTATATTCTCTCGGAAACTTGCACCGAATTGTTCCTCATACTTCTCCTTTTTCTCATTCTTCTTCCTCTCTATACATTCTTTGACTCTAGTTTTCACACATCTATACTTGTCCTTCATTTTTTTAACACTATCTTCATTCATACCACCACTAGCTCTATTCGTCGCCTCTATTGCTAGGATATCCAGCCATGCTTTTTTCTTTTCCTCAACCATTCTTCTAGTTTCATCATCCCACCAGTTAGCTTTCTCGCATTTCTTACTTCTTCTTTTACTCAAACCGCATACTTCTTCAGCACATTTCACAATGTTGGTTTTAAATACCGACCATACCTCACTCACACTTTCCTTATTTACAAGATTCCAACTTTTGTCCATCCGTTCGCTCAATTGCTTTTTGTACATATCTTTCATACCCTTATCTTTCAATCTTTCCACTTTTATACGTTCTAATTCTGTAGTGGAACATTTATCTCGGTGCCGCCAGCGTTTAAAAAGACCACTTATTTTACTGATAATCAAATAGTGGTCTGTGCCAACATCAGGTCCGCGATAAGCTCTGGTATCCACTACTTTCCTTCTCATTCTTTCATCTACTATCACAAAGTCTATCATGCTTCTTAACACAACATTTCCTTCCTTCTTTTGCCACGTGTACATATGTACCATTCTATGCTGGAACCATGTATTCATCACAGACAGATCCATCTCCACACATACATCTAACAAGTACACGCCGTTGTCATTGACACTCTTATCTCCAAACTTCCCTAGTACACTTTCATACCCATCACGTTTCACTCCCACCCTTGCATTAAAATCTCCAAGCATGACAATACGTTCATTCCACTTACGCAATAACACGACTTCTCTCATTTGTGCCCAAAATTCCTCTCTTACTGCTTTACTATAGGAAGAGTCCGGAGCGTATACACCTACCAAAAAAAGAGGTGTCAGGCCTACTTTCATCCGGACCCAGATAAGACGCGGACTTACGCACTCATACTCACGCATACATTCTGCTATTCGCTCTGAAAGAATTATACCGACGCCTTTACTGCCATGTTCTTCATCGGTAACCCCCGACCATATCTCTGTGAACGGGGCGCGCGTCAGCATATCATTCCCCTTACGCTTTGTCTCATTCACACACAAAACATCTAGTTTTCTTTCATTCATTACTTCGTAAACATCATCCATCTTCTCATTCATTCCTCCTCTAACATTTAAAGTCGCAAATCGGCATTCCGTTGCCCACTTTCCGCCCCGACGAGAACAATTCCGCATAGGATTAGGATGGTTTTGGCGTGACGTATGGCGAATATCGTCGCCGCCTACAGCTGTAAGGTTGCTCCCCCCAGAATACAAGGAGCAGCCTCGTCGTGCAAATACAGGACGAGGAGGGTATTCTCCGGCTCCGCCGGTACCCCCCTGGGGTACACTTAGAGTAATATTACCCACAGGCATGATCACATCGGTTATAATTTGACTGTATATTTTGTTTGGAGTTTAACAGTCAGTCCCCAACGGCGGGACAGACTGCCGGGTTTGTTTCAAGTTTTCCTTCTCTATGGTTAAAGACGTCAATATTTATTTTATTTTGATGACAATGCGTCCGTCGAAATACCTTAGTCGCCTTTTACGACACCTCGGTAGGAGAGAGGGAGGGCTATTCTACTCCGCCGGACACCACACGGCAAGGATACTTAGGGATAGGATACTTATAGGATAATTATTTATTATTAGGTACGTGGTCAAGTAGGTAGATAGACGATGAATAAATATTATAGTAGCAGCGGCAAGCCGACAACCCTAGCGCGACGCGTCGGACGCGGGCTTGGAAGCCGCGCGAAAGTGTAGGCACTTATCGCTGTAGACGGCCGAGTGAAATAGGCCTGTCTAGGTGTTTGTAGGGACACACGTACCACGATAACATTATATAAATATACACTTTTGAATGTGTGTGTTACTGCACGCGGCTGCGTCCGCACCATTTTGATTTATAGCGCCAGTCGCAAATAAACCTTTGTTTCGAAGTAACGTTGTTCATATTCCGCTCCCTCGCATCAACCTCAAACACGATAGTAAGATACAGCATTTCAACTGACCATAATTGGGCTAGGACCTTACAACTGGTGACCCCTTACGTTGGCATAGCGTGTTAGAATTTTGAACAATGAATCCTCAAAGTTCGGTTCCACGTGCGCAGGAAGCAAAATGCGAGGTGAGCGGCGACAGCGGAGAAAAGGCCTTAGCCAGCATTACCGTGGCCTCGCGGATTCCCGAATTTTGGGCGGACCAAACGCGACTCTGGTTCGTCCAATTCGAAGCTGCCGTGGAGAATCAGAAACTGAGCGATGCTACGAAACAAAATCTCGTGGTGGCGAAATTGAGCAAAAGCGCCATACAGCAAGTGAGTGACCTCTTGCTTGCCCCACCGGAAACGCGGAAATACCAGACCTTGAAGGAGAGATTACTTCAGGTGTTTGAGGAGTCCGAGACCAGGAAACTACAAAAACTCATTGGAAAAATGGAGAGAAAAGGTACCAGATGAGACCCTCAGGCTGATGAGCAATCACACCTGCCGACAGCCGTGAGAGCCATATTGACGGTTACGGAGTTGGAGAGTCAGGATGTCCTCGCGGCGGTAGCGGACAAAGTGCTGGAAATCACGGCAGGAAGTCCCAACCAGATATCTGAGGTCAGGGGATCGGAGACGCTGAAGGAGCCTACGCCTGGCGGAACAACGGATACCAACCTGATCTTGGGGGAATTGGCGAAGATTAGCTTGCGGCTCGATGAATTGGAGCGTGGCAGACCCAGGGCAGATCACTGGACTGGCCAGAGATCCAGATCGGCATCGCGGAGCGGTAATCCGGCGGCTAAGAGGAAAAATGCTAATTGGTTATGTTTTTACCACTTTCGTTACAGGGAGAAAGCAGCAAAGTGTGTGAAACCCTGTAACTGGAACGGGGCCAAACCGAAGCCGTCGGGAAACTAGAAGTCGTGCAGCCGGTGGCGGGACGCTGTACAACGCACAACCGTCTCATAGTATGTGATAGGGTAACAGGTATGAGATTTTTAATTGATACCGGTGCGAATGTGTCCGTCATACCAGTGAATAGAAGTCGTTTAAACAAGTACAGTGATAAATCTAATTTTAACTTATACGCGGCAAACGGACCTCGAATAAAAACTTATGGTGTTAGAACATTAACATTAAATTTGGGCTTGAGACGTCCCTACATTTGGGATTTTATAGTAGCAGAAGTCAGTCAGCCGATATTAGGCGCAGATTTTTTAATGCAAAATAAATTACTTGTAGATAAAAGTGGACGACGTCTCTTAGACCAAATAACTAGTTTAAGTGTTATAGGATCGATTGTAAAGTGGAAGGGATCATCGTTTACTACAATTGATAACAATAGTATATACTCTGATTTACTTCTACAATTTCCGGAGATAACTAAACCTGTTTGTTTTAAGGAAAACCTTCCTTATTCTGTGTTTCATCATATTGAAACCACCGGTCCTCCGGTATTCGCGCGTGCTAGGCCATTAGCACCCGAGAGGTACGTTAAAGTCAAGGAAGAGTTTCGGCGTATGCAGGAGTTAGGTATTTGCAGGCCGTCGAAGAGTCCTTGGGCAAGTCCCCTACACGTCGTACCTAAAAAGGATGGGCATTTACGTCCGTGCGGCGATTATAGGGAGTTGAATGCAATAACTAAGCCGGATAGGTACCCCATACCGCGAATTAATGATTTTACATACATCCTAGGTAATAAGACAATTTTCTCTCGTTTAGACATAAACAGAGCATATCATAATTTATTAGTAGCGCCGGAAGATGTCGAGAAAACCGCGATTACTACACCATTCGGACTATACGAGTTTATGCGTATGACCTTTGGGTTAAGAAATGCGGCTCAGACATTCCACGGTATATGAATAATTCTGTTTTTCAGGGATAAGAAGAAGAATTTAGGCAGGAAGGCGATGACTTAGATTCTAATTTTTATTTTTGTTATATCGATGACGTTTTGGTGGCTAGCAAAACAGCGGAAATTCATAAACGTCACTTAAAAGCGATTTTCGAACGGTTGGATAAGTTCGGTATTACTATCAATTTATCGAAATGTTGCTTTGGCCAAACAAAATTAGAATTCCTTGGCTATGAAATTACGCCAGACGGGATTAGCCCGCTGCCAAATAAAGTACAGGCAATTTCAGAATTCCCGAAACCCAAAACTATTGACCAGTTGAGGCGTTTCTTGGGAATGGTGAATTTTTATAGGTCTAGTTTGCCTAGGGCCGCGGAATATCAATCAGTATTAAACAGATATTTACAAAACGCGAAAAAGAAAGACAAATCGCTCGTTCAGTGGACGGACGAAGCGGATGCAGCGTTCGCAAAATGTAAAAGTAGCCTACAGAATGCAATTGTGTTGTGTTACCCAATAGCAAATGCGGAGCTTGCAATTATGTGTGACGCGTCCAATAACTGCGTTGGTAGCGCATTACAGATAAGGGTTGGCACACACTGGCGTCCATTAGGTTATTTTTCTAAGAAACTTAGTGATGCTCAACTAAAATATAGTATCTATGATAGGGAACTTTTAGGGATATATTTATCAGTGCAACATTTTAGGTATATGGTAGAAGGTAGACCGTTTATTATTTACACTGACCATAAACCGCTTGTATACGCGTTTTCGAAAAAACCCAGCGATAAAGAGACGCCTAGACGAGTTAGGCAGCTCCTCTTTATCAGTGAGTTTTCTACGGACATACGGCATATTAGCGGTTCTGACAATGTTGTTGCAGACGCGTTATCGCGCGTTTCGACGATTGCATGTCCGACTGCGCTCGACTTCGCAGAATTAGCATTAGCGCAACGTACGGACAAAGAATTGCGTAGGTTGTTATCGGAACCCAGCGAGCGGTTGCAATTTAAAGGAATTGTTTTGCCGGACGGTCAGGATGAAATTACATGTGAGGTGTCAACTAACGTCGCCAGGCCGTACCTACCTGTAGACTTTAGGAAAAAGGCATTCCACGTGGTTCATGATATGTCTCATCCTGGGAATCGAACAACTAGGAAATTAGTTGCATCCAAGTATTTTTGGCCTAATATGAATGTCGATGTTCGAAATCTGACCAAGACCTGTATTCCATGTCAGAAGTCGAAGGTTATCAGACATACGGTTTCTGGACTTGGACAGTTTCAGGCTAGCGATCGGTTCGAACACATACACGTGGAGTTAGTTGGTCCATTACCTATATCACCTGAGGGTTACAGGTATTGTTTGACGGTAATAGATCGCACCACGGGTTGGCCGGAAGTATACGCATTGAAAGATATTAATGCTACTACGATAGCCCGATCACTGTATGAAAATTGGATAACGCGTTATGGCTGTCCTGTTGGGATCACTACTGACCAGGGCAGGCAGTTTGAGAGTAGTCTATTTACCGAGCTAATGCAATATTTAGGTATAAATAAATTAAGAACTACGGCCTATCACCCGCAAGGGAACGGCGCCGTAGAGAGCTTTCATCGTGTGTTGAAAGCAGCTCTCATGGCTCGCAGGGAGAAAGGTACCTGGGTCCAGGAGCTGAATACCACTTTGTTTGCATTGCGGGCCACACCACGTAGCGATACGGGAGTTAGCGCCGCTGAGTTAGTATTCGGTAAAACGTTAAGGTTACCCGGTGATTTTTACGGCAGTAAAAACATAAAAGTTAGCGATTCGAATGAATATGTAATCATGGTTAGAGAAGCTATTAGAAATCTTATACCAAGACCGACAAAGCAACGCGATTCACGTAATATTTTCGTGCACTCGGATTTGCGTACATGTTCACATGTATTTGTTCGGGTTGATTTAGTTAAAAAATCGTTACAGCCACCCTATGATGGTCCTTATAAGGTCATAGACAGGTGTGACAAGTATTTTCGATTGCAAATACATGATAGACAGGTAAATGTATCAATAGATAGGCTCAAACCGGCCTACATACTTAACTATGATCCCATTTCGCTAGACGAACAATGTAAACATAGTAACATAAATAATTCTAGTGGTAATATTAATCTTAGTAATGACGAGTCCGGTACCAAACCGATAACTCGGACCACACGTAGCGGTAGAGCTATCAAGCGACCGATAAGGTTCGCAGAATGAACTATAACGAGACTCACAGTATAGTGAGTGCCGTAGATGTCTTGCACAAGTTCGATTCCTGTACGAGGTAAAAAGTTAGTGGCAGGTAAGATACAGCATTTCAATTGAACATAATTGGGCTAGGACCTTACATGTTCATTGTGTCCGTTAGTTGTATGTTTTTAAAGTCTCCCATGACACAGGATTTAGTCCTAATGCGGGAGTTGTCTTTTTAAATAGGAAAATAAGATAAAATGCAATAAGTCACGAAGTATAGTATTTTTTCAAAGAGTAGGTTTGTGGGAATCACAATGAGCAACAATATTATTATTTACTAGGAATGCAAAACAATAGGAAACTTATGAAATTTAAGAACGAGTAAGATGTATGATAATTTCCTGGTGTAATAAAGTG
Organism: Euclidia mi; assembly: GCA_944739405.2. Classification (NCBI taxonomy): domain Eukaryota; kingdom Metazoa; phylum Arthropoda; class Insecta; order Lepidoptera; family Erebidae; genus Euclidia; species Euclidia mi. The sequence continues at coordinate 49,610,109 of OX123194.2, read as the reverse complement.
TTCTATCTCTCTCTCTCTCTCTCTCTTTCTCTCTCTCTCTGTCTCTCTCTCTCTCCGTCTCTCTCTCTCTCTCTCTTTCTTCTCTCTCTATGATGATAAGAGTTAGTTTCTGTATTTTGATGATAGCGCTATATAGCATAGCGCTATCATTAAAGCCCCAGTATTGTAATAATAAAAAGAAAATACTTTTGCTGCAGATTCTGACGACTCAGTGAAGGATCCTGACTACAAATTAGTCAATAAACGAAGAATTGAGAGTTCTAGTGAAAGTGAAGATGCAGATATAATTATGGACAACAACGAAAATTCTTATAAGATGATATACGTACTATACAGACTGCTGATAAACAAAAAAATTAGAACACAACAAATATAATGCAAAATACGCTTTTAAATGAAGAAATAGATAACACAACTAATCACATGATTACAGGAAATGACGATAGAATGAGACAAGAAATGCTGGAAGCCATTGCAGCATGCAAGCAAGCATCGTGCCTACAGGAAGAAAATCATCAACATTTATATCTGAAAATAGATATCCAACTGCAGACTTACAGATGAGCACCAATGAAGAAACAACACCTGCTAAAAAAGCAAAAAAATACCACTTAATGAATTAATTACACCTGGAAATCAACTAACGCCTCCAAATGTACAGATTAGCACAAATGAAGACCCTACACCTACAAAAAAAGGAAAAAAAAAGGCCACTGAATAAAGAAAAATGGAAAAAAAACATTGCTAAATAATTAAGAAATGCAGGACAGTCCTACGAATCAAAAGCATCACAAAAACTGTTCCGCCCCGTCAACTAAAGGAACCCTGTAAGGAAACCTGCATTTTCAAGTGTCGAAAAAAATTTTCCGAAGAGCAACGCCATGAAATACTGAAAGATTACTGGAATTTAGGGGAGATCGAGAAGCAATGGAGTTTCATTGCTGCGTCCGTTTAAGAAGCCATTCCAGCTAATCGTTATGTCAAACTCGATGATGAAGGACAGGTTATTGAACCAAAGCGAACCAATAATGCTTTTTATTTGATTTCGAATGGGAAAAAATATATGCATATGGGTGCATAGGGTTTCCACCAAGAACTTAGGGTCCCAAGCCAACCTCACCTGCAAGTGGTGCACCTGCCAATCAACGGACGAGGCTCTGGCAAACAAAATGTCCCAATAAGCTGCCGCTTATTGGGACATTTCCCACGTAATAGGTGGCGAGCCTATTGCCATAGGCTCGCCACCTATTACGTGGGATCAAAACACTGGCAAAAAGTGGGCGTTTAATATGCCTCTGCCTACCCCTTCGGGGAAACAGGCGTGAGTCTATGTATGTATGTAAAAAATATAGCGTGTGCAAGATGTTTTTCAGAAATACGCTTTGTATCAATAATCGCCCAATAACAACTACATTAAGCAAGAAAAATAAGGGAACAAATATTTCATTGATGTCAGATAACCGTGGACGACATGGAAAGCAATCAAAAATCGACGATAATAATATTAAAGAAGGAGCCAAGCAGTTCATAGATTCAATACTCAAAATTGAATCTCACTATACACGAGCCCATTTAAGAAGAACCTTAATTGATGGAAGCAAAACCGTTGCTGATCTGCACCAAGATTACGCCGAAATCTGTAAAGAAAAGAAAGTTCCTTTCATCAACTATGTAATGTTCTACCGGATTTTTACTCAAGAGCACAATATTTCATTTTTTACATCAAAAAAAGATATGTGTGACGTATGCGAAGCGTTTAAAAATTGATCATCCGAAGAAAAGGAAGCTAAAAAGGACGCTTATGAAAAACATCATGAAGAAATGAGGCTATCACGATTAGAAAAAGAAAAATACAAGAAAAATGAAGAGCTGACGGTATGCGTATATGATTTGCAAGCAGTATTTCAGTGTCCGAAAGGCGAGATATCCGTGTTTTACTATAAATCCAAATTGAATGTACTCAATCTCACAGTATATGACATCCAGAAGAAAACTGTAGAATGTTATGTATGGGATGAAGCAAATGCAAGCAGGGGTGTGAACGAAATAGGTACGTGTGTATTTAAGTATCTCGAGCAGGTATCAAACGGTGCCGAAGATATGAATGTAGTATTTTATTCTGATAACTGTGCTGGCCAACAAAAAAACAAATTTATGGTGGCCATGTACCTTTTCGCGGTCCAGAAATTTCCAAATATAAAGTCAATAACACACAAATATTTAATCAGAGGACATACCCAAAATGAAGGGGATTCGGCACACTCACAAATAGAAAGACAAGTGCGAAGAGAATTGCGAAGAGGACCTATGTACACGCCCGATGCATTCATCAGTGCTATCAAATCTGTTCGTAAAAAGAGTGAGCCATTCCGAGTGAACGAAATGTGCTTTGAAGATTTTTATGACTGGAAGAATGTATGCAGTTTAATGTCTTTTGCAATACAAAAAGATGACGAAAACGTTCCAGTCAAAATCAGTGAAGTCAAGATGATAAAAGTCATAAAGGATGATGCTCAGGCAATTTTTTACAAAAACTCATACGCAGAAGAAGAGTTTAAAAGAGCTATAGTCATAAAGAAGAAAAAATAAATTGATATTGAGGTTAAGAAAGCCTACACAAAACCAAACCCGGAATAGCTGAAAGAAAGAAGGCTGATCTAATGGAACTGATCAACAAAAACCACATTCCAAGGTACTACAGACCCTTTTACGAATCTTTGTAGATTTAAGTGTTAAGTTTTTATTTAATTTACTCAGATTTTATTATTGTTAAGTGAACTGTGAATTCAGAAATGCCTTGAAACTTTGTGCCATTAAAAAGTTATAATAATAATGTTATGTTCCTAATATATAAGGATTAGAGGATAATCTTTGTATGTACTGAATAATTACCTATCTGTGATTTTTTTGCTAAGATGTTTATTTGATTTCTGTGAGACTAATTAAGATTAGTTTCCTAATATTACTAAGATAAGCAGATGCTTGTGATGTTTATGCTAATATGGCATTTCTAAATATTTAATAACGTTATAATTGCTAACGGTTGTGAGTTAAAGTTAAACTACAGATATTATATAGTGTCTGGTATAATTATAATATTTTTTTAAATGTGATAATTACTTGTATTTCAGCAAAAGTTACACAATAACTTCGCTAAAATATATTTTATTTTGTAAAACAGAATACAAAAAATACAGAGATTTCTACGACAGTAACGTGTTTTATTTAAAATGTGCCATACATTTAGATTGCAGATTAACAATAAAATCGTAACAATTCACTACTTGTAAAGGTTTAGATTTTATAAAAAAAAAAACAAGGAAAACGGTACATATCTGTTAATTTTGCAATACTCCAAATTTTTTACAAGAAAAACGCAACAAGGAGGACCCTTTCTTAAATAAATAATCATAATTAATTAAATAAGTGACTTAAAGTTCTGAATGGAATTTGATCCAAAAAAACGAAGACCTTGAAGTTATGTTGTATTGAGCCGAATAGTCTAAACATAATAATTTAAAAGTTACAGGATGTTTTAACTTTCAAATGCGTTTTGTCACAAATTGAGATTTTTACTTTGTCACGTTCTTGTCGCAAATGAGCGACATGTGAAAGATTCCTACCATTTTGTCAGTGAAATCAAACACCAACATCTCTCTGACAAGGAAACTATGGTTAGTTTTGATATACAGTCATTATTCACATGCATACCAGTACATGACTGTATAGAAATTACTAGAAAGAAGCTGACAGAAAACAACATGCCTGAGGAATATGCAGAAATACTTAAACACTGCCTGACAACGGGCTATCTGTTATGGGACAAGAAATACTACACACAAGTAGACGGTGTAGCAATGGGCTCTCCAGTATCGCCCGTCGTTGCTGACATCTTCATGGAGGATTTCGAGGCGCGAGCCCTGCAGACTGCCACCATCACACCGAGGTTCTACAAGCGGTATGTAGATGACACTTTCACAATTTTACCAACAGATAGTGTTAATGCTTTCCTAAGCCATCTTAATTCTATTAATAACCAAATACAATTCACAATGGAATTAGAGGCAAACAATTCTTTAGCTTTCTTAGATGTACTTGTCATCAGGAATAAAAACAACTCATTAAGCCATACTGTGTATAGGAAAAAGACCCATACAAATTGGTATTTAAACGGTGAATATCACCACCATCCTAAACAGTTAGCTACTGTAGGATTGTCTCTGTTTGAGAGAGCCCGCGAGATCTGTGACAAGAAACACCTGGACGCTGAGCTTCAACATATCAGGCAAGTTCTGCAAGACAACAAGCTCCGACCGCCGCGCCACTGTCACAGATCCCAGAAGAAAGAAAAACCAGCCACAGTAGAAAGACAACCTGCTGCCTTTCCATACATCAAGGGCGTGACCGACAAAATTGGCTACATCTTGAAGCGAGCTTCAATCAAAACTTAGTACAAGCCGCCAACGAAGATCAGTCAATTATTACCAACTGTCAAGTGTCAGTTACCCCTTGCAAGAGGCCGGTGTCTACAAAATTGACTGTGAATGTGGGCTCTCATACATTGGACAAACCAAGAGAAGCATAGGCATTCAACTCAAAGAACATATAGCTGACATAAAACATAAACGCTCAACAAAGTCTGCTGTGTGTGAACATGTGGAACAAGATCCCAAACACTACCTTCGATTTGATGAACCACAGATACTCGCAAAAGAACACCGTTTTCTTCTAAGGATGATACGAGAAGCTATTGAAATTAAAAAACACCCTAATTTCAATAGGGAAGATGGTTAGAATGTTCCTCCAGCTTGGGACCCTGTTATAAGGCTAATGAAACCCAAGAAGAACAAAGTCACCAGAAGACCTAAAGACACTGTGAGCTCATTCTGCGTAAATAGTAACACCAGTAGTTGAAAAATGTTCGGGTACTTTGAGATAACTTATACATTCAAGAAAAAGACAAATATCACCTCAGTCTGCCGTGAACATGAATCCTGTTAACAATTCGAAACGTCGGCTAGTAATAAATTAAAAGTGTAGTTTCTAGATCATTACTTTCAAATGTAATAACTCAGTGAAACCAATACATCGCGATAAAATCCGTAAACTGTAGTTTAATTTCAATGTGTAACGTTCGCGTAAACCCAAGAAGATACTTTGCTCTAGGATTAAGAGAAAATTCTCGAACAGCAATCCTAGTCGTTCGGCCATTCCTGGCACAAGTTGGTGGACAATAAAAGGTATTCTGATCAAAATCATTACAGGTTTTAATGAAAATGACAACTAACTCTTTCTCTCGAAGCTGACATGTTTAACAACACGCATACCCGTTAAAATAATAGGAAACTCATTAACATATTGCATTGCTCATACTCTGAGCTCCATCGGGTCTTAAACATCACGTTATGCAACTTCCATCCGGTTACACAACACCACCCGGATAATCATTTCGAACGTAACAAAGTAATCTTAAACTAGGTTTGTTCAACATGTTGCTTTGGTTTTCCTTATCACATAGCAGACTATAAAAAAACATCTTACTAGGCTTATAGTCTAGATGTTAGGTTTACTACAAAGTATCCAATCAGTCTTATCAGCGTTATAATTTTGTCATGGATAGTCTAAATACGAAGCATAACCTAACCTAATCATTAGCGATACAGCAACGGACCTGTCACGTTGAAGACAATGGACAACGTTTGTGATACTATGACAATGCACTAACGGCTGTCTTGTTTGCACACCAACGGAGACTAAGAAGTGAATAACACAAAAGCTTTAGGGTAAACTAGGCTAACCAGAAAGCCACTTTGCTGGTCCAACCAACGGCAACGCAAGGCTTATCATGTAGCCGCTCAAACGGCTTATCCAGTTTAGGCAAATCTACACTGACGGTAACGTGGGTACCACAAAATTATCACAACAACGACTAACAAAGTACCCATTTAATGAGAATAAGGTTAAGCATACAATCATCACTAACGATCACTAACCTAGTTCTGCCTACAATGAAAATTAAAATCTCTGAAACGCACTATGATGATAACTCAATCATTTTCTTCTACGTCTGATAATCGAGTTTAAAAGCTTCTACTAGAAACACTATCACTTCTAAACATACTAAGCATAACTTGGAATTGGCCATAGAACTCGGGGCACTTGATAAAAATTCCCAGCGTATCACATGCATTTTAAAAACACATAGTAGGTAATTTTCACACGTAAAATCTTAAAATTGTATTTAATTTTACTAGTGGAGCCATCTAATAATCAAAGTAAGAAACATTTTAATGTGCCATGTTAAAAAATTATGCACACAAAGAAGCAGGTGTAATTGCAATACCGAGATCGTCTATACAACTCAGAATTACAACGAGTAACAGTGCCACTTTTTACTTAGGCTCTGATCACGTTTAAACGAAAACCATTACGTATTATCAACACCACGAGTCGATAAATAATGGCGCCAGTAATATCTTTTAACTAAGGTCAGGTTACACTAACCAACCAACCGCACTCGTCTAGACAGCACTGCAGTTCACACGTCTATTTAAGAAATAAAAGCTACAAACTGTTCTACACAAAATCGGCACAGTCAGAAGCAATAGCTCCGCACAGTCTTACACTATGAACTTAGTATGTATGATTCGATTAGTTTACCAACTTTAGCGCCGCTTCCCTGCGAAGGGCAGTCTAGACCGGAGTTATTTTCTAGATTGAGCAGAAAACCAACCAAAGCTGGGTGTTGGTTCTAAAACCAATATTAAAACTGCACTAGAACAATAATCAGTACGTTTCACTCAAACGTACTTGCTTGGAATAATGCAAGTCGGCCTGTACGCTCACTTTTGTTACTCTTACAGTCCACAAGGTAAGACCGAGACAAAATAATCTATTTGCAAGCAAGCATAATATGATCACAAGGTTCGCGAGTGCGAGCCACCTTTGCATGAAAAAATAAAAATAATCGCTTTCTTTTTAACTGGGGTATCAAACTCAAAACTTTCGTTCGCTATCTACGCTATAGCTAGATCACTGTGGTAGTCAGACAACCATACGCTAACTTAAAATACGACAAAGGTCGCAATTGAATCGTTACTACCCACATTTTTTTGTCTTTCTTCTGTAAGCTATTAAAAAGAAGATTATTCATGAGATCATGCCATGGGAATCACGACACCGTAAAAGTCGAACGGTTCCACAACTCAGAGTCTCGTGTAGGAATCAAACCTACAATGACATTGACATGACATTTCCAAGGTTAAACGCGTAATATTTTACTACTACCGCCACTAAATAAATTTTGCAGTACCAATTAAAAAAATCAGACAAAATATGCTCACCACGGTTGCAGTTGCAAGCTCAGCTGATTCACCAACATAGCAGCGTTAGCAGTCACCTTCGCTCGCGCCTTGTGGTCGCGCTGGTCCATTATCCTACTTCTGATATCGGCGGGTAGCTTGATTCTTGGCCGGTATCAAGATTCACATCACAGTTTGTTATAAGTTCACACCAAATCAAATTTAACAAAACTGACTAGCTATTTTGTATTACTGAACACGAAACAAGTGACAGTTTCTAGGTACTTGTTGTCCACCCGGAGTTTCCAAGAGAAGTGATAGTTGTCGTTGCTCCGTTGAACGTCAACCGTCATCCCCCCTCGTCAACTGTAGTGAACATCACACCAGACTCTGTCAAAGCGCGCAATCTTCGCACTTCCGTTTCGTAGTCAATTGACGTCCCATACTAATGATCGTTCCGATACATACATACACACTTTCGAATTTATAATATTAGTAGGGATTAAAATTTGTAGACTTTTCCATCAATTGTCCAATTTTTTTAATTATTAAAACAAAGTGTGACTATGGTTTTGAAAATTACCAGGTTAACAGAATTTAACAGAGGTCGTGCGTTTATAAAAAAGCTGGTAACATCAATCCGTAATATATTCTGAAAATTACCAGGGTAACATAAATTAACAGAAGGTACTGGCCTATAAAAACCTTGTTATGAACTTATCAATCAGAAATTTTCTAATTTTCATATTATGAAATAAGTATTACAATTTTAAAAGCAGTAGTGTTGTAATAAGATCATAAAATTTCTTACTAAATTAAATATTTAATAAAACAGATAAATTCTTTTCTACAATCTTTAGCAATAATTTGAAATAACACAACGCAGTATGAACACTATACCTACTAACAAACATATCAATATTCTTAACTCAGTACGTATTCAAAGTTTTATAAGCAGTAAGTTAAATTATGTTCTATCTAACCGTACTATTTTTATTAATAACGTGAGACGTCCAATTCCGCGGTCATCTGGAAGATAAGGCTAAACTAGAATCCAACGGAGAGCCAAAACGGGGTGAATTTGCAACTTTTAGTCACGGGGCGAATTTTCAGGGGCGTCTGCGCGCTCACCCAAAACGTCGTCGACGCTTATCAGTGGGCAGGTTTAGTGTGTAGACTTCATAAGACAATCCGTTGAAAAAATCCGTTTACGTACCATATTTTTGTACAGAAAAAAGGGAATTAAATAATTTATAACAAGAAAAGTTTTGGCCATGCCGTTTCTCTCATGTTCTAAAGTACTTCTTTGACCTTTCATAATTTTACTATGAATGTGGGTAATTAGTCTATACAATATAAAGAAAATAAATTGCTACGCAATATTACTTTATTCTAACATTCCCCTGCCATTGAACAGACAAATACAATATTACCAACACCGTAAATTTAATTAAAACGAAACTAAAGTTCTACATCAATAATGCTTCACAATAATTCTCGGGTACACAGCAATACTACGAGACAACGGCAGATAACACAAAAGTTACTAACTCTCATTACCTTTAAAATCCATTCTGTCTGTCAAATATTAGTCTGACAAAACCGAATTCGGACCGCTCTTCGTCATTTGCTGAATTTTGGACCTTTCCCATCGAAATTTTATAGTCTTTGCTTGGATTACACGGCCCTTGATAAGGGTTGTTGACCATAGAAGGCAAATCAAATAAGAAAATATATAAGGGTCGAAACTATAGTTTTATACAAATATTAAAATAGCGTACTAGCAAATATTATGTCACATACAATAAATTTTATTTTTCGGCCCTCTTTCAGTCGCTACTTGGCTACTTAAGAATATTTTATTTGGTGAAATCATAATCGTATAATTTGTCTTGCAAAATATAAAAGAATATTTTTTATACTACCTGCTGCGTTTATTGTTTGACTGGATATAAAGATTTTATAATTTGACAATTCCTTAATGCGACTACGATGTAGATTCTTAGAGTAATATATGGAATGTATCCGCCTCTCGTGCAAACTGCAAGCTGCTGAAGCCTCAGAAAAGCAAGGTAGCACTTGAGATGCATTGCAACTCAATAACATAAAAATACTCAAAGGTACAGTTGGATATTTCACAATCCAAATATAAGTACATATACCTATACGTACCTGCATAGCGCAAGCTCACTCGTGCAGGAATTTAATTGAAAGAAAACGCGGTAACGGACGGTTCGCTTTTTACGTGACTTTTGTAATATATGAGAAAAGTACTGTTACGGGACATTCGTTTTAGGTATATTACAACCGGGAAAAAATACCGCAATATTCGATAGTGGGAAAGATAAAAGACAGACTTAACTAAGCTCACGTTGGTAGTGTCTGTATGGAGACTTTAACAAGACTGTGCAAGTGTGCGAAAATTGTGCAAGACTGGTGCAGAAATGTTAGTACAAACTACAAGTGTTCTCTCTACCCACACAGCCTCACACTTTTGACACTGAATTTATTTTTAATTAGAGGATGCCCGCGGTTACACCCGCGTTATTTAAGGCTACTGCTCTGCTCCTGTCGCTCATAGCGTGATGTTATATAGCCCATAGCCTTCCTCGATCATTTATCGTCATCGTAATAGCCCATTGGCTATCTAAAACTGAATTAATTTTTCAAATCGGACCAGTAGTTCCTGAGATTAGCGAGTTCAAACAAACAAACAAACTCTTCAGCTTTATATATTATTATTAGATTATTGACTGACAAAACACCACTTTTTTTGACGTTGGTGTCTAGTCCGTGCTTATAATTCACAGTCACTTTATGTTACCTGATAGCCAACGAACTAGACCACCTAGAATAAAAAAATGCGTATAATTGTTGGTGCCTTATAGATTACTTATGTAGTCACGGTGTCCTCTGTGTTAACAGACTAACAGTCACTTAAAATAAGCATAATAATATGCAAATGTCAAAAGTCTTTTTTAACAGCCAGTAACATTTAAAGACACTAATAGATCATTAAGTCGTTGCACAAAGCCAAACTATTGTAAAATTTAATCCTTTAATAAATTTAACTTATGGAAGTCAAAGCCTACATTAAAGCGCGTCTGTGCACTGTGTTGCACGTACAGCTATTAGCATGAATTGACAAGTGTGAATTTAAAATATGACAGTTGTGAATTTTAAAATCTAATTTGAGTTCAGTGGGGTATTAAAGCTCTATTGTTGTTAAAAATATCTCTGTTCAATACTATATTTAGGTCGGAAGGTTGCTATGAATGGACCACCTAACTTTAAGGCGTAATATCTTAAAATATATGAGTGATAAAATGAAAGCAGTTTAATATTTTCATTCCGTAGGACCTTTACATATAACTAGAGGATGCCCGCAGCTACACCCGCATATTCTTTTTAATTTTACTGTTTCTGTCGGATCCCGTGAGAATTTCAGGAAATCCCTTGTTAATGCACCCCTACGGTCCCCAAGGAACATACATACAAATTTCAGCTACCTGCGCCTTATACTTTTGGCTGTAGCTTGTTTGTCAGTCAGTCAGTAAAGCAAGGATTTTATATATACCGATAATCAAACGCACAAACAATTCAGGCTTATAAACGAAGAAAACTAAATCTTTGGCTATCACCTTCTTTGGACCATGGGCACCTTCATTGAACCACCGGGTTGCCGTCAATGGACTTCGAGAAATTTGTTCTAGAGGTCCAATCAACATTACCAAATTATAATTATGAATACGATTAAACTATACAAGGAGTGAAAGCCAATACTCATACACTTACGACAAGCAAACAGACTATTTGTAGTGAACGTGTTATTGGGCTTTTAGGTTTACTCCATCTAACCTTCGTTTAAGTGTTGCTTTCGCGACTCCGTAAATTCTACCAGCTTCATTTAAACCCCTTTTTTAGTCTCACTGATTCTTACGGTTACCTAATGCTAGTTTAATTTTAAGTAAAGTATTTTCTTTCATATGACGACATCCTGAAATTCTAAATGTATCATGTTTTCACGAGTTTTTCCATAATTAAAATCCGGACCATACTCCCCCATAATAAAAATTAAATACAATAATTGGTTGCTATGATTGGACCGGTCCAACAGTGGAACTCTCTTGTGGTCCATTAATAGCAACAACATTTTCGTTATAAAAAGCAAAATCTAAAATATACAAGGACATGATTAGGCAAAATTTAATAACATTCATGGGATTACAATTAAATGATCTAATATTTCATACCAGTGCACACAAACAAATATGAGTAGAATGATAATTACATCAGATTGTTCCGAGTCATATAATAAGATTTTGACCGTCACAAATACAACCACACGCGTAACTCCTCGCCACGTGTCGCAACGTGACGGAGGTATGAGGGGGTTGCAACTGATCCGGCGCGGACTCCTTTAGACTAGTTTGGGTATTGCTAGCTTTGACAGATTTGGAAATACCTTGGTGGTCCATTGAAAACGCTAGTCCAATGATCGCAACCCTCCCCTATATTTCAATTCATTCTAGTGTTTTACGGTATTGGAGTGGCTTACAATGAAAATAGCTAAGTTATGTCTTAACTAGTCTTTCGTCTTTGTCTGACCCCGAAGAAGACATTTCTCGTGGTCAAATTACGCCAAAGTGAATTTATTTTCAATTAACGACGGAGAAGAATTTTTATAGAAAGAGAAAAATTTACATAAAGAGTATCCAAAGAAGCAGTTCACTAAATACGAAACATTGTAGATGTGGAACCCATTTCTCAAAGAAATAAATACATATGTTAATGGTCTGACACAGTTTTTAATTTGTTTGAGGTTTTTTGCTACAGGATCTTATCAACTGAACAGGTCTTGGATGATTATCAAATAAACACAAATCCAGTGTGGAGGTTTGTGCAAAGAGTTCTCGAGCCCTTGCTAAATTAAGCTCAACATAATTATCATATTAAAATGCCAAACAGGGAAGATCTACGTTGAGTAGCAGCAAACTTCTATGAAATTTATTGATTTCCACATGTAGTAGGCACTTTACATTATACTCATGATAAAATGATTAGCAGAGGATGTCATCTTTCCGAGCTATACTACTGTGCAGGAAATGATACTTCTCCATGAATGTAAAAAGAATTGTCTTTATTGTATCTAATTGAATCATGAAAACAAAACACATTACAAACAAAAGTTAAAAAAATATTTCTTTATCTTATGCAATTTAACCAATATGTCTTGAAAAGTGTAACGTATATGTCTTGAATAGCACGGTAACGCTCTGATTCAAATGCCACCCATCCTAGTGGCAACCTATGCAAACGTTGCTTAACTTTGCCAATCTACTACAAATGGCAAGCCAATTCCGCTATGACCGCTACTATGTTTGCTGTAGCAACATATTACTATTTACACGTACAAAACAAGAGAGTTATTAGAAATAACTGGACAGCAAAGACTATTTTTTCATTTTTAATTCTTTGATTTCAATATCCATTTGAGTACTAATTCGCATCCAGGCATCATGACACTCCTTTTTATTCTTACGATGCGGGTTTTTTGCGTCCCACCGTACCTTTTACGTGTGGTAATGCTCTAAAAAGCGCATTTCAGTTTCATTATCTCAAATGTTTAGACGCGCATCCATTTTATTAGCACGTGCGCAGCGACTGCACACATCCATACGCCTATGAAGTCCGGAGAAAATTGGCACGGGGCCGAGAATGTAGATGTGTACGGGTGAATCCTGCTTGAAGTGGGCGCGAATACTTTGTCTCGGGACAAAATACTGATTCTGGTCGGGGAACATGCACGAACGCGAGTGAACAACGCGAAAACCGTCCACATTCACGTTCACGCCTGTTCACGGAGCTTCACGCCACTAATGTGGAGCCGCCATAAAGGCGAAGGAATTCAGTACGGTGAACAATAGCTATAGTTCGCTTTTGTTTGCTATCTAGCAAACAGACCGTTTTTGTTCGCGGCCTACCATGCATGGCGTATGGATGAAGCGATCTACAATACACGAATCAAATCTTACTTTATATATAGAACAATTCAATGATTATGTACTGGTTCTGTTATTTTGATTTAACAAGTATAAGGAATGGCTTTGTTTAGTTTGCGGCTGGAAAGATTTTTCTTGAGATAGGCCGGTTTTACGGAAAACTTTGCGCGTATTTGTAACTAGTTTTGTGTTATTTGAACATAAAATATGTAATGATCGTTATCCTTATTAAAATGTGGAAATCTTGATAGAAGTAAAACTTATGAAACGGGCAAAATAAAAATGTTGAGGACCGACGCTTTTTAACATTTACTTTTTTAGCACTATTAGGTTTTTTGCCTCTTTTATGTTTTACATCATGGGACACAAAAGTTTAGAACAACAATTTCCGTATTCTTTCCTTTGATTGAAGGCAGGCTCTGTGGGTTTATCAATCACATATAGACCAATGATAGCCAATATTCGCCCAGTGCAAAAAAATATTATTTAAATATAGACAAACGGACGGACAACAAAGTGATCCTATAAGCGTTCCGTTTTTTCATATATAAAGTAAGGATTTGATCGCTTCATCCATACGCCATGCATGGTAGGCCGCGAACAAAAACGGTCTGTTTGCTAGATAGGAAACAAAAGCGAACTATAGCTATTGTTCATCGTACTGAATTCCTTCGCCTTTATGGCGCCTCCACATTAGTGCCGTGAAGCTCCGTGAACAGGCGTGAACGTGAATGTGGAAGGTTTTCGCGTTGTTCACTCGCGTTCGTGCATGTTCCCCGACCAGAGTCGGTATTTTGTCCCGAGACAAAGTATTCGCGCCCACTTCACGCAGGATTCACGCGTACACATCCACATTCTCGGCCTCGTGCCAGTTTTCTCCGGACTTCATAGGCGTATGGATGTGTGCAGTCGCTGCGCGCGTGCTAATAAAATGGATGCGCGTCTGAACATTTGGGATAACGAAACTGAAATGCGCTTTTTAGAGTATTACCACACGTAAAAGGTACGGTGGGACGCAAAAAACCCGCATCGTAAGAATAAAAAGGAGTGTCATGATGCCTGGACGCGAATTAGTACTCAAATGGACATTGAAATCAAAGAATTAAAAATGAAAAAATAGTCTTTGCTGTCCAGTTATTTCTAATAACTCTCTTGTTTTGTACGTATAAATAGTAATATGTTGCTACAGCAAACATAGTAGCAGTCATAGCGGAATTGGCTTGCCATTCGTAGTAGATCGGCAAAGTTAAACAACATTTGCACAGGTTGCCACTAGGATGGGTGGCATTTGAATCAGAGCGTTACCGTGCTTCGTCTGGCACGTAAAGCTGTCGGTCCCGGTTCTTGTCTCAGGACAAGGATTGTTAGGCCATCTCAGAGGCCTTTGGGCGGACTGAATACTCCGATACCAGAGTTGGGCACACACTCATGTTACATTGCTGTAATTAGAAACTTATAAATACACATGAGCTACGATCTATAAGTCGAACCTATCATTACATATATAAATTAAATTATTCTATGAAATTGATACTAAACATAACATCTTAAACCTAACCTAATCTTAAAACCTAAACAATAAATCCTAAAGTAGTACCTTGTGAAATTAATTACAATAATAACTACAAAAGTCAACTTCAACAAACAAACAGCCGCTTATAATTCTTTTTGATATAGATAAACTCGCGTCTAGTGGCCGGAGCTCGACAGCCCGGCGCGCGCGCCGATCGCCGATGCCTTTCACTTCCTGCCTTGAGCTGTCGGCCGCTGTACGCACGCTCAGTGACAATATATCATCTGTCGAATATTGATTTTAAAAACCGTATTTACCTAAATACTCCTAGCTATAATTACCACTCTGTGAAAAGTGCCTATTGCAAGTCTAAATAAATTATATTAAGTGAATTATAACCCCGTGATCGGGTAAGTTGTGCTTTTATTGGTTTTTACATCTTTATAACGGATTGTAAGCAAATATAGTGGTTTTGTAGACATATTGTAACGTAATTACGCCTGTTAAATTATACTAGTGCTTTTGCATACATTGTGCTATTTGTATCATAACAATCATCTACGTAGAATTCATCTCACCGTATTTATTTGACTTTTCAATGTACCTACATTTTTCTTTATAATTTATGCTAGAATTTTCTGTGTACATAGATTGTGAGTCCTTCCGCTTTGCTATAAACCGTGACTGCCGCACCTTAGATCACTGATTCCTACATTAAAATTCGGCAGAATCAGTAGCTTCGCAATTACCGCCTTTCTGCAGTCACGGAGCAAGTTCGGACAATAACTCATTGTCCACCCGTACCTGATTTCAGGGTTTTAAGTTCACCCTTTCTGCTTGGCTGGAGCCGCTCTGCTGCTAACCAGACTGCCGGCTACGAGGAGTCTACGAGCTAAGACGTTTATAGCAGGAGCGTAAGATTCTGTCCGTGTCAGTGCAAGCTAGTTATAAAACTAGGGTAGTGAACCCACTTAATGGCCTTACAAAATAAATTATTATTTTTATAATATGTTTCTTTTATTTTCTTTAGTAAAATTATTACGTGTAGACGTAACATTGGCGCCCATATCGTGGTTCTTAGACAGATTTCTGGCTTGCACTGATTTTTTTTTGTAGGTAGTTTTCTATGGTGATGGTCCAACGGTTCTTTTTATGTTGTTCCTGTGAAACGATATTTGTTTCTGGTCGAATAATGCGTTGTTATTGGGTTTTATTATATTAGTATTAGGTATATAAAATTGTCAGCAGTTAATAACAACACATTATTTGAAATATTTTTATTTTAACGAAATTGTCTATTCTTTTCTCTGACTACTTACTACTTTGCCTACATTTAAACAAAATCGTTAACTTTAGTTTAATTTTGTAACGGAATGGACAATTTTAAGTGGTCAATCAGTTCCCTAACTTTCTACTGATTTTGCATTTTATCTCTATTGATAACTTTGTAATTTCTCCTGTATTTTGTTTTGTCCTTTTGGCTTTTTGTTTTATTTTGTAGTATTATTCATTCAGTTGCTACGCTCTAAATTTAATAATTGCACAACTTACCAGATAACGAATATACTTAAGCACATAATTTAAATTAGTACACTGGATTGTTTTCACCTTTGTTATTAGCTACTCAGGTCCTATTATAACAATTATGTCCAAACAAATTAAATATTTATCACTACAAAAAACGGAGCTTGAATATGAAGTCGAGATCAGAGGTGAGGTATCGGCTGATAATGTTCTGGATCTTAGAAAACAAATCATAAAACAAGTAAAAAGTCTCCCTTCTGAAGACATATTAGAATCTCATTTAGAGTTTAAAGATGATATCAAAGGTGCTAAAGACAGCTCATTTAAATTAAAAAATAACATACTATCCCTAAAAACTAAGTACGATAATTTTTTTTTCTGTAGATCTGAGAATCTTGCTCACCATATATATCATCGTCTTAATAGGATGCAACCTGTGACATCGGAAGATGCGATTAATCACAAGGACTGTTTACAAAAGCTACAAGCCTTCTATGATGACATAGCCTCCTTCGTAACACCTATGTCAACGAAAACTAGTTGCGAACCGGATGACGTACCTACTTCTAATATTTCGGTCAGCTGTCATCGCGGAATCGCCGCGGAATTAGCTAAATAAAAATATGATGGAAAATCCTGTGTCCGCGCTTTCATCCAAGAAGTTGACGAACGCATAAAAGCTAGGGAAATAAAGCCTAATCGCGTCTTGGCTTTTGCTAAAGAAATATTCACAGGTGACGCTCTGCACTGGTTCCGCAACGTTCGTGGTTCTATAAATACTTGGGAACAATTGGTCACTTTCCTTAAGAGGGACTTTGTGCAATTTGATTATGACTATAGACTATTGAACGAAATACGCTTACGTACTCAGGGAGAATCAGAGTCTATTATTATTTATTTTGCCATAATGGAAGGTATGTTTTCAAGACTGTCCAAGGTAGTTAGTGAAGAAGAGAAACTAGAGATACTTCTACACAATATTAGACCGTGCTATGCCAACACCTTGGCCTGTTCACCTGAAATTACATCAATTGCGGAATTACGCACTATATGCCGTAATTTTGAGAACTACCAGACACGTGTTTCACAATTTAGAGAACCCCCAAAAATAACATCCGATACTGTAGTGCCGGAATTTGCTTATACTAGACCTACTACTAGTACTGGAACACCTTATACGACTTACAAAAGCGTCAAGAACGGTAACATTAGTGCGATTAATACTTTACAGGTCGATGCGATGCAAATTAACACTAATAAGTCTGTATACTGTCCCAGATGTCGGTCTAATACGCATTCATTAAAGAATTGTAAGAAACCTAGATTTATTACATATTTGTTTTAAATGTGGAAGAAAGGACTTCCGCTACCCGGACTGTCCTAACTGTAATAGTTCTTCTCAAGATACTAAATCAAAAAACTAATTAGAGATTGTAGCAACATATCAAAATTTTACCAAAATGAGTGGAACAGTTGGCTTAATTTTGTTAACAAATTTTTTAACTCTTACAACACTGTTGCTGCAATCAAAGACTTTATACCTTCTAATGATCCTCGACCCTATATTAAGGTGAATAATAAAAATTAATCTTTAACTATTTACGGTTTATTAGACTCGGGGTCTGCCGTGAGTATTGTAGGTAATGGCTTACACCTACACTTACATAAATATTCTTTACAAATTGATAATTTAGAATCAATAACCATCACTGCTGCTGGTGGACAAATTATGGAGTCAATAGGTTTCATACTTTTGCCTATGGTTTTTAATAGTAGATGCGTCACCATCAAGGCTCACGTGGTGCCAGAAATCAAAACGTCACTTATTCTAGGTATTGATTTCTGGACTAAGTTCGAGATATTCCCTAATAATATTAAAGACATTAAACTACTCACTCATGACACTCCTTGTTTATTTGAAGTTTCTAACTCTACTTTTACATTGTTAAAGCCCTACGCTAGCCTTGATGCTTCTCAAAAAGCACAGCTTAACGACATTGTTAGTCAGTATGAACAGGTTTCATTCGAGTTGAAGGGTCTCGGGAGAACCCACCTCATTGAACATCGAATAGACACCGGTACTGCGGCACCTATTAGACAAAGGCATGTCACCAGAAAAGAAAAAAATAATTATCGATCAGGTAGATGAAATGCTAGCCTTAGACGTATTGGAACCTTGTGAGAGTCCATGGTCATCCCCTGTACTTGTTGTGGATAAAAAAGACGGTAAGCCTCGCTTCTGTTTAGACAGCAGGAAATTAAATTCAGTTACTAAAAAGGATGCGTATAACTTGCCTTACGTGTCGGAAATCCTAGACAACCTTAAAGATGCTAAGTTTTTATCCAGTATAGATCTGTCCAAAGCCTTTTGGCAAATACCGATTCGCGAAAGTGATCGCGATAATACCGCTTTTTATGTGCCTGGAAGAGGCACCTTTAGGTTCAAAGTTACTGCATTTGGGTTATCTAACGCTCCGGCTACTCAACAGCGTTTAGTAGACACTCTATTTGGCCCTGAATTTGAACTAAAGGTCTTTTGCTATCTTGATGATATAGCTATTATAAGTAACTCATTTCAGGAACACGTCACGCTATTAGGTCGCGTACTAGAGAAACTGAAAAATGCAAATCTCACTGTAAATCTATCCAAGTGTCAATTTTTTAGAAAAGATTTACGATATTTAGGCTATATTATCGACGAACATGGTCTTCGTACTGACCCTGCCAAGGTTGAAGCCATTCTAAATTTTCCTATCCCCACTACTAAAAAGGAGGTTAAAAGATTCCTAGGAACTGCATCTTGGTATAGACGATTTGTGCCGAATTTCAGTACGATAGCTGGTCCACTTAATAAACTGACCACTAGTGCAAAGAAGGCACCTCCTTTTGAATGGACTCCTGAAGCTGACAAAGCTTTTCACGACCTAAAGGCATATTTAGTAAATGCACCAGTACTAGCTTGTCCTAACTTTGATTACAGTTTTGATGTTCATACAGACGCGAGTAATTTCGGCGTAGGCGCTATGGTCTCGCAAACAATAAACGGTGAGAAACATCCGATAGCATACATGAGTAGATCTCTCAGTGGCGCTGAGCGAAATTATAGCGTTACCGAAAGGGAGGCTCTGGCTGTGCTTATCGCGTTAGAACATTGGCGATGCTATCTTGAAAACGGTAAGATTTTTACGGTATATACCGACCATTCGGCGCTTAAATGGTTTTTGTCTCTCTCTAACCCTACCGGTCGCCTCGTTCGTTGGGGTGTGAGACTTTCCGCTTTCGACTTCGAAGTCAAACACCGCCGAGGCAAGGATAATATTATACCGGATGCCCTGTCTAGGTGTGTGCCAGTTAATGCCCTGGGAACTCCAACAGTCGCACCTATCACTACAACAGATACCTGGTTTCTAAATATCTTCAACGGATGTATTAACTCCCAATCAAATTATCCTAACTATAGAGTTGAGGGAAATATTTTATATTGATATATGAAAAATAAAAATCGGCTCACCTCTGAATTCGATTGGAAGGAAGTCACAACCACTCCGAACCAACAGCTGCGCATTTGGGAATATTTAAGACCTATAAACGCCTTCTTTTAAAATATTACTGGCCAGGCATGTATGCGGATGTAGTTAGATTTGTTGGGGAATGTTGTACGTGCTTAGCCTACAAGCATCCAGCTCATACTACTCTAGGAAAGATGGGCCGTCCTAAAGACTGTTCTCGCCCATTTCAAACACTTTCCATAGACCTTGTTGGTTCCTTACCTATTAGCAGGAAGCAGAATAGTTTCATTCTAGTAGTTAACTGCTGCTTCTCTAAATACTGTCTAATATTCCCACTGCAACAAGCAACCGCTGCTGCTGTCTGTAAGCATCTTGAGGATAACGTCTTTCTAGTCCACGGGATTCCTCAAACCATAATTATGGATAATGGAACACAATTTGCAGGACGTGAGATGGAAGCACTCTTAAATAAATATAAGGTTCCTAACGTGCATTTCACTCCCAAATATACTCCTCAAATTAATAACGTGGAGAGGTACAATAGGACGATAATCACATCTATATCGACTTTCGTTAATGACGACCACAGAAGTTGGGACCTTAATTTACCTAAGATCCAATTCGCTATAAATAATTCAGTGAATGAGGTTACAGGTTTCACACCTACTTTCTTGGTGCATGGAAGGGAGCTAGTTACTTGCGGTTCACATTATGTTGAAAATGATAACAGTAATGAGATTCTGTTACTACCTTGTGATGTAAATGGTGAGAATTTGGGTCACTTAGCTGGAATATTTAATAAAGTACAAGCTGCTCTTTGGCACAATCATCAAAAATCGTGTGATCGTTATAATTTGCGGCGTAAACATGTCGAATTTAATGTAGGCGACGTTGTTTGGAAGCGCTGTTTCTTTCAAAGCGATAAAGGTGCACGTTTTAGTAAAAAACTTGCCCCTAAATTCGAAAAGTGCAGAGTTGCCGAAAAAAGGTCACCACTCGTCTACGTGTTGGAGGACATGAATGGTCGCAATATAGGAGCTTGGCACATAAAAGACCTTAAGTTATAGTGTAATTCGGTGTTAGCTTTTACGGATTTTTCTACCTAGGAAAAATCCTTATCTGGGAAGGGGGGTACTGTTACATTGCTGTAATTAGAAACTTATAAATACACATGAGCTACGATCTACAAGTCGAACCTATCATTACATATATAAATTAAATTATTCTATGAAATTGATACTAAACATAACATCTTAAACCTAACCTAATCTTAAACCTAAACAATAAATCCTAACGTAGTACCTTGTAAAATTAATTACAATAATAACTACAAAAGTCAACTTCAACAAACAAACAGCCGCTTATAATTCTTTTTGATATAGATAAACTCGCGTCTAGTGGTCGGGGCTCGACAGCCCGGCGCGGGAAAATAAATTATATTAAGTGAATTATAACCCCGTGATCGGGTAAGTTGTGCTTTTATTGGCTTTTACATCTTTATAACGGATTGTAAGCAAATATAGTGGTTTTGTAGACATATTGTAACGTAATTACGCCTGTTAAATTATACTAGTGCTTTTGCATATATTGTGCTATTTGTATCATAATAATCATCTACGTAGAATTCATCTCACCCTATTTATTTGACTTTTCAATGTACCTACATTTTTGCTTTATAATTTATGCTAGAATTTTCTGTGTACATAGATTGTGAGTCCTTCCGCTTTGCTATAAACCGTGACTGCCGCACCTTAGATCACTGATTCCTACATTAAAATTCGGCAGAATCAGTAGCTTC
The DNA here is from genome assembly GCA_944739405.2 of Euclidia mi. Classification (NCBI taxonomy): domain Eukaryota; kingdom Metazoa; phylum Arthropoda; class Insecta; order Lepidoptera; family Erebidae; genus Euclidia; species Euclidia mi. The sequence goes on along the minus strand of OX123194.2, from coordinate 49,588,462 downwards.
GCAATTACCGCCTTTCTGCAGTCACGGAGCAAGTTCGGACAATAACTCATTGTCCACCCGTACCTGATTTCAGGGTTTTAAGTTCACCCTTTCTGCTTGGCTGGAGCCGCTCTGCTGCTAACCAGACTGCCGGCTACGAGGAGTCTACGAGCTGAGACGTTTATAGCAGGAGCGTAAGATTCTGTCCGTGTCAGTACAAGCTAGTTATAAAACTAGGGTAGCGAACCCACTTAATGGACTTACAAAATAAATAATTATTTTTATAATTTGTTTCTATTATTTTCTTTAGTAAAATTATTAAGTGTAGACGTAAAACTCACACGAAACAGAAGAAATTCAAATTCAAATCATTTATTTGCGTAATATGGGTTTACAGGGATCTTAAATTATCAATACAGGGTATCACCATACTCAGCTTTTAAGCATGCAAAATTTCATATTTAACATTATTAGGTATGTAATTATTTAAAACATTATTGGACACAAGTATGTCAGCACTTATGATATAACTTATGTATGAATAAATATTAATTAGTTACAAGTGATGTCAGAATTAATTAGAATAATATAAATTAAATACAAATCCAAACATGTCATACAATTTAAATAATGTCACAATCATGTTTTTATAAAAATCTAACTGTTAGATATTCCTTGACAGAATAGTAAACTTTGGCAAGCAGTAATTTTTTTTCACCACGCTTAAATATAATAAAATTTGTACTCGTAATACTTAACAGTTCTTTTGGCAAGTGGTTATAAATGCGTGGTGCCATACATAATATGCTTTTGTTCACTTGCGCAGTGTTGTTAGCAGGGATGTGTATTTTCATATTGTGTCTTCGACTGTTAAGTTTCTCAAATTTATTGATATTTTTCCTCACAAACAAGACAATTTCGAGGATATATATACAAGGTAGCGTTAGTAGCTTTAATTGTAGAAAATAAGGTTTGCAGCTATCAATCACTCTTTATTTGCAAATGGACCTTATGCATTTCTTTTGTGCCTTAAATGCCGCTTCCCAATCTGTGGAGTTTCCCCAGAATATAACTCCGTATGTTAGAATAGGTGCTACATGACCATGATATGCTATTAACACGGTTGATATATCTACAGTTTTTGACAGCGCATACAAGGCATATGCAAATTTATTTATTTTCGCACACAAAAGTTGCACATGTGATGTCCAATTTAAACAAGAGTCAATATTAAGTCCTAAAAATTTAGTTTCGTCTACTTCCTCAATTGTATGTCCCAAATAATTAATGTCAATTTTGCCTAATTTATTTAGCCTATTTCGAAATGTCATAAAATTTGTCTTATCTAGATTAATTTTAAGTTATTTATTGTCAACCAATTAATTATACAATTTAAAGTATTGTTAATGTCCTGTTTTAATAATATCGTATCATTTTTACCTGTAAATATAATAGTACTATCGTCTGCGAATAAAATAATTTTATTGTTTGTCAATTTCGGTAAACCATTAATATATATAATGAATAATTTAATAGGGTGCATAGGGTTCCCACCAAGAATTTAGGGTCTCAAGCCAACCTCACCTGCAAGTGGTGCACCTGCCGATCAACGGACGAGGCTCTGGTAAACAAAATGTCCCAATAAGCGGCAATAGGCTCGCCACCTATTACGTGGGATCAAAACACTGGCGAAAAATGGGCGTTTAATATGCCTCTGCCTACCCCTTCGGGGAAACAGGCGTGAGTCTATGTAATAATGGACCCAACACAGTTCCTTGTGGAACAGAAAATAGTGTCTTTTTACCTTCTGAAAAATAATTAATGACTTTTTTAGTATTTGGACATAACCTAGTAATTTGCGTTAGCTGTATTCTGTCACTAATGTATGATTTTATGAGATCTAGGACATTTCCCCTAATGCCGTATGCGTACAATTTATTAATTAATATTTCATGATCTACATGGTCAAAGGCTTTTGTAAGGTCCATGAACAGTGCACATGACTGGTGACCTTTATTCATGTTACAAAAAATTGTATAAAGAAATTCGTAAATAGCCATATTTATGCATTTATTTTTTCTGAATCCGACTTGTTCTTCGCAAAATAACTGATTCATTGCAAAGAAATTGTAAACACTATCATAGATAACCTTTTCAAATATTTTAGAAAGAACAGGTACTAGTGCAATGGGACGGTAACAACTCATGTCTTTCCTGTCTTTTTTTAAAACAACGGTTTTATTAATGTAATCTTAAGTTTGTCTGGGAAAACTCCGTACTCAATACACATATTTATTATATAGCTTAATATGTATGATATTTTATCACAGACATGTTTTACTATTTTGGTAACTATTGTAACGGGTTCTGGTAGTAAAACGCAGAAAAGGTTCTATGCGTTTATTTGCCGAGTATTGTCTCACTTCTCTTGCACGAGTATGACCGACCAACAACACGACACTGGCCTGAACACTAAGGCTGCAGTCTTCCACGCTGTTCTCTCCAGTAGTGTGTAGGCAGGCTGCTCGAAGGCTGCGCGTAGCGGTAGGTCCTCGCAGGCCGGTGAGCAGGGCAGGTCAGACTCTTCGGCAGAGGTGACGCCGAAGGCGATGCAGGAAGGTGTAGCGGTCTAGGAGCGTAGCCGGAGTCTTAAGGTGAACCTGGAACCTGAAGGAAAGCAGCATTAGGAGAGCCACAACCAATAGAGTCAGGCAGGCGGCGTCAGCCGGCCTCAGCTAGCAGGTAGAGAGATGGGCAGTACGCTAACGCAGTAAATGTAGTGCTTACCCGTAGCTGGGACCAGGATACACGTAGATACGACGTAGGGTCAGTAGGTACGCTTAGTTATAGTAGGTAGGTAGTAGAAGCGACGTTAGAGTAGCGGTGCCGGCCTCTCTGTCGGCCCCTTTATATACCGGGCCCTCCATCAGAGTTCGTGTCGGCGCATTACCAAATATGGGCAAAACTTACGAGCGCGGACGATGGCCTTCCCTGATTGGCCGAGCGTATGGACGGTATTATGACGTACACTCGGTAGGTACCGGTCATGCGCTACAATACCGCCCGCCTTAGGAGAGGATTTTACGTGGCTAACAAGGAAAATCCGACTAGCTGCGTTAGGTATATGAGTCCGCTACTGTCCAAGCTAAGACGGCATATAGAGAGAAGGAAGGGAAAGTCTTCTACGGTTTGTAACAAATAGTTAGGCACCATAGTGTTTAAGTTTAAGGTCCTTAATGTACCAAAACCCAATAGAATTTCCAGACGCGTCCGACAACTCGTAAACGAGAGGCGACTTTTTATTAATCACTGTGCACTTCACGAATTTAGGGGCTAGTTTCTTACAGAAGGACTTATCCTTGTCGCTCTGATAAAAAGTCCTTTTCCACACAGTGTCTCCCACATTAAACTCAGCTGGTTTACGGCGTAAATTATAAATTTGGGAATTCCTAGCATGAGCTTGAATGAGGAGTGCCTGAACTTTGTCAAATATGCCTGATAAGTGACCTATGTTTTCTGCGTAATCGTCCCTAGGTATGTATACTATATCATCAGCGTCCGTGTCGACATAGTGTGAGCCGCATGGAACTAATTCACGTCCATAGACTAAAAAACTAGGTGTATAGCCCGTGACTTCATTAACTGCAGTATTTAATGCAAACTGCACCTTAGGTAGGAGAGTGTCCCATAATCTCTGGTCATTTCCTACAAACGCCGCTAAGGTAGAACCAATGGTTTTATTATAGCGTTCGACCGTATTCACATGTGGGGAATATATAGGAGTATAATGAAGATTAGGGATTTTGTACTTGCGCAACATAGCTTTTAAAATAGCACTGACAAACTGTTTACCATTGTCCAATATAATTGTAGATGGTATACCATGAACTAAAAATATTTTTTCTTCCAAAATATTAGTTATTATTTCAGCAGTTGTGCGCCTGATAGGAAAAAGTAGACAGTATTTACTAAAACAGCAAGTTACTACAAATATGTAGGCGTTTTGTTTTCTTGTGACGGGTAGTGGCCCCACCAAATCTACACTAATGGTTTGGAAGGGTCGCGAACACACTTTGGGTCGTCCCATGGTTCCCAATGGTGCATGGTTCTGATGTTTGTGCGCGATACAAGTGTCGCAAGAATTTATGAACTTAACTACGTCATCGCGCATTTTGGGCCAATAGTAACGCAGTGCTAAGCGCTTGTAAGTTTTAAATATACCGAAATGCCCCGAAGTGGGTTCGGCATGGTTCTCTAATATGGCATTATTTCGATCAGAAGAAGGTAGTACTTCTTTCCATTCGAACTCCTTACGTAGCATACACCTAGATTTAATCAAACGATACAATTTATTATTTTTAATAGAATAGTCTGGATAGTCATTAGGCGAAGATAAACAACCATTGTAGGTGGCTGAATACCATTGATCAGTGTCAACATTAGGGTCATTCACGTTATTATTATTCGCGTTAATTATATTTACAGGTAGGGATCGTGATAACGCATCGGCTATAATATTATCTGCGCCACGCCGATGCTTTATTTCGAAGTTAAAGGCTGACAGACGAACCGACCACCGAGCTAATCTACCAGTCGGGTTGCTCAAGTTTAGGAACCATTTCAGTGCGGAAGGGTCAGTATACACAACAAACTTTAACCCGTTATCTAAATAACAGCGCCAATATTCGAGGGCTGTTAGAACTGCTAATGTTTCCCGTTCTGTTATACTTTAGTTTTGTTCCTGTGCATTTAGTGACCTACTCATGTAAGCGATAGGTAGTTCCACGCCATCTATTTCTTGTGTAAGTAACCCACCGATGCCGCTCGCACTCGCGTCTGTGTGAACTTGAAAAGGTTTCTCGTAATCGGGACACGATAATATTGGTGCGGAGTTTAACAATTGTTTTAGTTTACAAAACGAGTCATCAGCTTCCACCGACCACTGAAATTGTGCGGCTTTCTTACCGGTAGAGGTAAGTTTGTTCAAAGGACCGGCAATAGTACTAAAATTAGGTATAAATCGCCGATACCATGATGCAATGCCTAAGAACCTTTTGACTTCTTTTTTATTCTTAGGCGTAGAATATTGAAGAATGGCTTCCACCTTACATGGGTCTACTTGTAATCCTTTAGAGTTTACTACGTAACCCAAGTACTTCAATTCATCACGGAAGAATTTAGATTTTTCTAAGTTTATTGTAAGGTTGGCTGATTTTAATTTTTCGTATACTTTATTTAATAGTGACACATGAGCATTAAAAGATGGCGATATAAGCACGATATCATCTAAAAAAACGAATACAGAGTTTTCGAACTCAGGACAGTTCGTAAACAAGTGATCCACCAGACGCTGTTGTGTCGCAGGCGCATTCATTAAACCAAACGGTATAGTCACAAATCTAAATGTTCCTCTAGTAGGCACATAGAACGCAGTCTTATCACGATCACATTCGCGAAGAGGCGTCTGCCAAAAGGACTTAGATAAGTCTATACTACTTAGATATCTAGCGTTCCTAAGGTTGTCTAAAATTTTGGATACGTAAGGTAGTTTGTACGCGTCTTTTTTAGTAATAGAATTAAGTTTCCGACTATCTAAACAAAACCTTAGTTTACCGTCCTTCTTAGGCGTTAGTAAAATTGGTGACGACTTTCGCATTTTTCTACCACTCCCAATGCAAGCATTTCGTCTAATTCGTCAATAATTATTTTTAATTTCGCCGGCGGTAACCTATAATATCTTTGGCGTATCGGCGCAGAATCGCCAGTGTCTATTGCATGTTCTATTAAGGAAGTTCGTCCTAAACCAGTTTTTTCTGTAGAAATCGACTCGTATTGCTTTATAATTAACTTAGCCGTTCTTTGTTGTGACTCACTCAACTCACTAAAAGATTGCAATACGTTCGTGTTACTCGGCTTACCTTCACTTAACACACTACACGGCAATGTTTTAGACATGCATACGGATGCGATATGGTTAGGCAGTAATTTAAATAGTTTCCAGAAATCAATGCCTAAAATTAAATTACTTGTAACTTCTGGAATAATATAAGCTTTCAATAAGTGGGTTTGATTATTAAAAGTAGTGGGTAAGTTGATAAGACCGCGCGGCAACAAGATATTTCCATTCGCGGTCCGAATGGAATTAGTGTTGTGACACTGCTGTATTTCTAACCCGGTTTTAGTAATTACCTCCAGATGGGAGTTGTTACCTAAAATTGTAATGGCTGAACCGGAATCGAGCAATCCACAAATAGGTAAACTGTTAATCGTTACCTTAACATAGGGCCGTAGGTCATTTTTAGGTTTATTATCCAGGATCGAGGCGACGGAATAACTAGAGAAATACACTTTTAGAGTGTTTAGCCAATTTCTCCAATCATCTTTGTCAAAATTGGTTGAATAGGTTGTAGAACCTAATTTAGATTTTGACACGCCCCGACCCTGACCAACTAGTTTTTTGGTTTCATCGATTTACAGTTCGGGCAGTTAGGGAATGTCACATCCCTACGGCCGCATTTGAAGCAAATTGCGAACCGATCGCGTTTGCATTCATTCAAACTGTGATCATTGATACGGCAGCGCGGGCAGTACTTGGACGTGACTAGAGCGACAGAGCTAGGTTTAGACTAGGTTCGTTGTTCTCAGTCTATTCGGGTTTTCCGGACATACCCTCTATAGTAGCAACGGGATAATTATTGTAGGAATTATTACGCGCTCGATTATTAGGTTTGTGACTGTAAGCTAGGTCTGGTGCCAACGTGTCGTTACTGTAATACGGTTCGCGGAATTGAGAGTTCAAACATTTCATCCTGCAGTGTTGCTATACTGTCTATTGAAGATATTGACTGAGCTAGCACTAGCGAGTAGCATGGACGTATGTTATGCAATAGGATGTCTAACTTTTCGCGTTCGGACAATCGCTTTGACGGTGACAGCCTAGCGAACAGCTGATTCATTATCGAGAGATAAATAATTATAGTTTCGGTAGCACCTTGAGTACGTCGGCGGATTTCATTTAATAGCCGGTAGTCATAATCGTACGGTGTGAAATCGTCTATTAATTTAGTGGTGAGTTCTTCCCATGTATTGAAATATTCTTTTAGGCCGCGATACCAGTGAAGTGCGTTACCGGTGAATATTTCAGTGGCATATGATAAAATTTTAGTGGAAGGTAGATTACGCGCGGTTTGGAATTCGGTTACGCGTTGTAGGAACGCTCGGACGCATCCCGTACCGTCGTATTTTAGCTTAGACAGTTCGCTAACTCTCAAATGCTCGCAATGCAATACTGGGGCTAACCCTGCCTGCGTAGAGGTAGACGGAGCAGGTTGGGCCTCAGCCACAGCATCAGCTGAGCGAACACCTGATTGTTCAATGGCGGTCAGCTCCGCCGAGAGCTTGTCGAACCGGCTGCACAATTCGGTTATTCGTTTTGAATACGCCGTAGGACGTTCCATCCTACGGAGTCTATGGAAAATGTGATTGTGCAGTGCGGTAGACCTCCTAGCTAGTTTCGCGTCGTAAGAAATGGTTAATAAATTCACTCGCTTGACCAGCTCAGAGACGGCCTCGCTAGCGCCCTCGAAGTCCACCGCTATGGCTAGACCCGACTCCAAAATGTCATCATTTGGAATGGCTTCCAGTAATTTAGGGAGCTGCTTCCGCAGACCTAGGACAGAGGTAGCCGGCTCCTCACCTCTAATCGCGACCTCGTAAGCTAACTCGTTCTTGTTTAGCAGGAAGTATTTTATGGGGTGTGAGCCCATTGTGTATGAATAACCGCGTAAGTATACACTACACACTACACTTAGTGCGCAAGCGTTCCGCCCTTACAAATGGCCTACTTTACGATTAGGCGTAAAGTTCGACCGTTTGGACTAATTAGAAAAACGTTAGATTCAAATTTGCGAACTAGTACGTAGTAGGTAGTTACACTAAAAGGTAGACAATTAGTATAGCAATACGTACCGGTTCGCTGTAGCCGCACCTCCTCGCTTACAATGATGGAGACCTGCTAGAAGAGGACTCGAGCACGGAAAGCGAGACAATAACCCACGTTGGGCGCCACTGTAACGGGTTCTGGTAGTAAAACGCAGAAAAGGTTCTATGCGTTTATTTGCCGAGTATTGTCTCACTTCCCTTGCACAAGTATGACCGACCAATAACACGCCACTGGCCTGAACACTAAGGCTGCAGTCTCCCACGCTGTTCCCTCCAGTAGTGTGTAGGCAGGCTGCTCGAAGACTGCGCGTAGCGGCAGGTCCTCGCAGGCCGGTGAGCAGGGCAGGTCAGACTCTTCGGCAGAGGTGACGCCGAAGGCGATGCAAGAAGTTGTAGCGGTCTAGGAGCGTAGCCGGAGTCTTAAGGTGAACCTGGAACCTGAAGGAAAGCAGCATTAGGAGAGCCACAACCAATAGAGTCAGGCAGGCGGCGTCAGCCGGCCTCAGCTAGCAGGTAGAGAGATGGGCAGTACGCTAACGCAGTAAATGTAGTGCTTACCCGTAGCTGGGACCAGGATACACGTAGATACGACGTAGGGTCAGTAGGTACGCTTAGTTATAGTAGGTAGGTAGTAGAAGCGACGTTAGAGTAGCGGTGCCGGCCTCTCTGTCGGCCCCTTTATATACCGGGCCCTTCATCAGAGTTCGTGTCGGCGCATTACCAAATATGGGCAAAACTTACGAGCGCGGACGATGGCCTTCCCTGATTGGCCGAGCGTATGGACGGTATTATGACGTACACTCGGTAGGTACCGGTCATACGCTACACTATGTCATCATAGCCAGAACTATGAGTGTTATTCAAATTGAGTATTATTTTATTTATGTCATATGGATTTATGATAGTTCGTTATATTTAACGGGTAATGCTCTGGGGCCAGTTTGGTAATTTCATCAATGAAAAAATTATTAAAACAGCTTGCTATTTGTTGCGGTTCGCTAATTATACGTCCATTGTCATGAATTTGTTCAATATCATCTTTTGGTACTACTGTGTTATTGTTATTTATAACATTCCAAGTCGCTTTACTTTTGTTGCTCGCATTGTTTATATAGTTCATGTTTCGGGACTTTTGCGTCAGTTTAATTATTGTATTAAGTCTCCATGATGGGACGGTAAACCGTGACTTATTTTCAACACTTCGCTTTTTCCTATATTCCCACAGCAGTTTCCTTTTCCGTTTACAGCATACAGCGATTCCTTTAGTAATCCATGTTGGTCTCATTTTCGTAGATATCCTGATAGTTATAATTGGAAAACATAAATTGTATAATAAACAAAACATTTCATAAAAAATGTTGAATGGTATATTCGGATCATAATTATTAAAAACATCCGAGAAACTAAGGGAGTTTAAATAGTTTGAGAATTTATTTATATTGTCCTCACTATTGTAGTCACGTTTTTTGTGTACCAGTGTGTTAATGTACAGCGGCGTTTTACAGGACATGTTAGTATTTGAGCAGTGTGGTCAGATAGTGCTAACTCTATTAATTCCGCTTTACAACCTCGGATGTTATATGCAAAATTATCTATACACGTTCCACTTGATAAACGTGTAGGACTTTTATACCCAGTTTAAGATTGTAACTTTGCAGCATATGTATAAATTTGCAAGTTTCGTTAGTTTTATTTAAAATATTAATATTAAAATCACCACATAGAATTAATTTCTTTTTATTATAGCATACTTGCAAGCAACTGGTCCAGCGTAATGAAGAATGTATAAAATTTTTCCATTGATTGCTTGGGAGGTCTGTATATACAAACAATATATATTTGACTGTCAACTAATTCTATTCCAGAACATTCTATTATATTTTCGATTGAGAATTTACCGATTATATTATGGATAGTGTTAAAGCCTATCGAATTATGCACTAAAATGCAGGATCCGCTATGACGGCTTTTCCTGGTAAATACGGATGCAAGTTTGTAGTTTGGAACCTTAAGGAGTTCTATATCTGTGTCTATTATATTATGTTCCGTTATGCACAATACACTAATGTTCCCCCGTTCATTGCTCATAGATTCAAGATTAAGCGTTAACAGATCGGATTTAGAAATGAGTGCATTTATATTTTGGTGTAGCACATTAATTTGTTTGCAAGAGAAAAAACTTGTTACATTGGAGAGATTGATCTGCCTTTTTCAATAAAGGTTTCGTCGGTGAGTCGGTGCTTAAGTTAGTATTTATGTATTGAACATCAAATTGTTGTTCAAATGTGTGTATGTCAATTAATATGTCATCCATAATGCGGCCATATATGTTTCGTATTCCACGTTTATTATTTTTTCCAGTTGAGTAAGAGAACATTTCAAGGGTTAAATCTAGGTTGCTGTCAAAAAAATATGCATAGTCATTATTTTGTAGGTCCATACATAGAAGATTATGAAACATTTCGACTTTAAAATTGTAAATTGGTGCGCCTGTGATGTATGTAGGTGTACAAATAATTTTATTGGTGTTTGTTACTGTTTTCAGAGATCCTTTTATATTGGTTATATTCCTTTTATAATCACTTTCCTTTTTGATATCCTCTACCCCAATAAGTATAATGCAGTAGTCGCTTAAATCAATATTGTTTTTTTATTGTGTCTCAATATTGAGCAAAAGTTCCTCTGTTCTGCCGTTGGTAATTACATAATGACAGTAATCAAAATTGCTTGAGAAGATGTCTTTAATTATTGATAAAGAATATTTTTAATTGTTACTGCTCAATATAAATAGCTTGTTCTTCTTTTGTTCCTGGTTTACATAAGTATCATTCATTATTTTCTTCTGTCCTTCCTTCTGTTTAATTGATGGTGGTGCCTGGCATGGTTCTAATTGTGTGTGTGTTGTCTGTGTCCCTTTATTGTGCATGTTAATTTGTTGTTGTTTATCAAGTGAGCCATGGTATGATTGGTCTTGGTGGTCAATTTGCCGTTTTCGTGTTGATTGTGGTGTAGTACTACGGTGTGGAGTCAGGCAAATTTTTTTGTAGGTATCCTTTAAATTGTTACTATTTTGTAGGTCACATTTTAAACGATAGTTTTCACTATGTAGATTTTCTATTTCTTGGTGAGCACTGAGTAGCTGCTTAGTAAGTGATTTTATTTGTTCTTGTAGGTCCTTTAAATCGACACTATTATCAAACCAGGTATCAGGAATACTCCTCATTGTAGTGTCATGTAACGTTTTACTGTCACGACTACATATACTTAAGTTTGTTAAGTCGCCTGTTGAATTTGATCTGCAATGCCGCCGATAGGTGATGTTGTCTTCACAGTATGTATCCATTTTTGAGTTAACGTTTATTGAGGCGAATAACTTATAAGACACGTTGAAGTGATTTCTTACTTTTTGAACTTCGCTTCGATACACTTTTATACTCGAATAAATTTGTATTGAAATTGATGAATCTCAAAAAGTCACTTCCACCTCGCTGTGGATTCGAACGCAGGGACACCGCCGCACGTCACTACGTAGGTCGGTTAGATCCCAGCCACGCCACGACAACTTGTCACAAATTTGTTGAAATTGAAGTTGAAGCCGTGTGGTTGACGGCATAGAATACAAGTGTCACCACCCCCTATCTTCCCGTGGGTGTCGTAAGAGGCGACTAAGGGAAAACACGATGCAAATACCATCTTTGCGTAGAGACGGAAAACTCGACATCAAACCCTATACGACTGCCTCGTTGGTCTCGCGGCATAAATGTGCGCGTGGGATCGGGAGGTCCCAGGTTCGATTCCTGGGTCGGGCAGTGTTATTGGGTTTTTCTGTCACGAAATTCTCAGTAGCAGCACGAAGTCTGGAAATGTGCCCGGTACGGCAATAGGCTCGCCCCTTATTACGTGGGACTAAAGTATATCTGGCGAAAAGTGGGTGTAGAAATACGCCTCTGCCTACCCCTTCGGGGATAAAAGACGTGACGATATGTATGTATGTATGAAGTTCCATTATAAGTGGTTTGTAAAGAAGTCGTTACGATGATTCATGTTGCAAATATTTATTTGAATAGTTCAAGTTATTTTTGCACTGTCACTTTGAAATGTTTCCTGTATTTTATTCACTTCTACAAATTGTTTTTTGTATTTATATTGTTTACTCACTAATTAGGTTGCAAAAGTACTTTTTGAATTGTTTTCGGTCAGTAACACAATATTTGACAAATTCTAAGTTTACTACTCTGAAGAACTTTTATTTATTTTATTCACGATGTTTGTTTGTTATTTTTGGAGATAACACTTGCACTGCACATATAGAACGTAGGGAAAATATTTACACCGTTTTATACTATAAATATGTACTTTAACTATTTTAAATCTTAAATAGATACAGAGCTGTTTTTATTAGGTGTTCACTCGATGAGCGCCATCTAGCGAAGAAAGAAAGAACAGCAAACATAGTTATTGCGGCAGCAGCTTCTACGTCCATTTCGCGGCAGGTTTCACGAAAGATTGCGAGTATCCCATGAATCTGGAGGACACGACTTATACCGTGAACTCGTGGCGTGAATTTGCGCGTGAATACACGCCACTAATGTGGAGCCGCCATTATACACGCGATGTGAGTGACTGTGCGTACTCCTCTCCAAGTTTTTGAAGCTTGTTTATTAAATATTTGCAGTATGAACATTTATAGTGTTTTTAAAATATACAATTGTACGTAATAGCAGGCTATTACGTACAATTGTATACTTTTTGAACACGAAAGATCATTAAAAGGTAATTTAGAATATTTAAATAGTATCTTAGTTTTAGCAGCAATGATGACATGGCATGAAAGTGACGTAAGTGGATGTTCCTGTTCCACCATATTTATTTTGGGAAGCTAACCAAATGAACATAATTTACTACTTGAGTATGAAATAAATAGTTATTTAGTTTTCACTAGTAGATAATTTACAATGTGAAACAGTTACAGCTCCTTACAAAATTAAAATGTATAACTATTATAATGGCGAGTGGCCATGAGTTTTATTGCCCGTTCTTTCTCGTGTTTCAACTTTTTTTTTTTTAATTAAAAAGAACCTATCAAAATGACTTCACGCTGCCTGATGGTAAGCTGACAGTGAAGTCCTATTGGGAAGGCCATCATCCCCAATATCTGGTTAGGCAATGTGACATGACGGCCCTCACTTTGACGGCCTTGAGAGATGCTTTTTCACGCCCCGCTTAAAGGACCCAGGATCAAGGGAGGAAGGAAACACGTGAGCTGGCAGTTCCACATCTTTATGGTACGGCAAAGATAATTTGCATTTTGCATTGCATTGCGAACGTGGCAGTAAATTTAAATGTAGAATCAATCATTAAGTAATTAAGTTCAATGTTGACGCTCATAAGCGTTACTTTGTGACCTAGATGAATGAATGATTTTGACTTTGACTTTGGTGATTTGCCATCAGTAAACTGTCATGTCTAATTTGTAGATAAATGTTCTACTGAACGTTAATCTACAATACGTTAATAAATAAATAAAAAAAGAGAATTGCAATAATTTAATACCCTACTGTCTTTATAAATAAGCTTGTTTAAGCATACTATTCTAGACCGAAATTAAAATGCCATGACAATCGTTTTATCATAGTGGCGGCGCGAATGATGTAAAATTTATGAGCGCTACCATGCTTAGGATCATGAACAATTACTTTTATGTACGAATAATATGGTATTTTATTAAAAAGATAAACTTCAAAGAAGTTTTTTTTTCTTGTTTAATTGTATGTAACGGAATCACGTATCCCTGTAAGTAGGACATTGACGAGTATCTACTTCATATTGAAACGGCAGGAGGGACATTCAAAACCAATGGTCTGTAAATGAGAGCCGTGTTATTTTCCGAAAGGAGAGGATACTCGACAGTTTATAATGCCATGATTGCGTAAAAAATTAAGGATATTTTATAAGCAAATTTGGGTTGTTCCGTATTCAATCTATGACGTCTCATCCGATTTCCTTACTCATCCTAAATTTGAATGCCTAACTCAACCGATGACAGTTTTTTAATAAAGTTTCCTTATTCAACCGAAATGTGTTCCTTACTCTACCTATAGTAAATATTACCGAAAAAGTATGGATAGCAAAACAATCTTAAATATATTGTCAGAATATTATACTTAATAACAAATACAGTAGAACAACTTCAGTCGAATTTGAAGGGAAACGTCAAATAATTCGAGTTATAGAGTTTTTGACTTATTGAGGACTTTGATTTAGACGATGGAAAACCACTCTTGGCTTGGATGCGAAAATTGGCTCCATTTGTTTATTTTAAAGAAAAATAATGATATCGGTGTAAATTAGTAGTTTTAAGACCAATTTTATATCGATTGCGATTTTTTTTGCAAACTGTGAGTTTTAGCGTGACTAACACATGACTAATTAGTTCATAATCTTTTATAGTTCCTAATGAAAAATTATTTCTTGTTGTACACGTTTGTAAAAACAGGTAAATTTTAAGCTTTATACTAGTCTTATTGAAATCGTTGCTCGCAAATCTGTGATTTTTGTGTACAAGTTTGATCTGTGATTTTAAATAATTAATGAATAGTAAAAATTTTTCGCTCAATATTGTTGATTTTATAGAAATATACATTTTAGTTTTAAGGACACTTAATGTGTTAAGTGAAATCAGAAAATTGATATTTTTTTATTAATTCTTTTGTTAATTTTAAGCTTCATACTAAGTCTTATTGAAATCGTTGCTCGCAAATCTGTGATTTTTTTGTACATGTCTGATCTGTGATTTTAAATAATTAATGAATTGTAAATCTTTTCCGCTAAATATTGTTGATTTTATAGAGATATACTTTTTAGTTTTAAGGATACTTAATGTGTTATTTGAAATCAGAAAATTGAAATTTTTTATCTTCCTATAATCCTTGTGTTGATTTTGCTTGTAAGTCTGTGATTTTTTTACGTGTCTTATTTGTGACTTTAAATGATATATAAATAGTTATCATTTGTTTTTCAAAGCTGATGATTTTATAAAGCTACTTTTTAGTTTTTAAGGATACTCGATATGTTTTGTGAAATCAAAAAAATTATATTTTACTTTTTGCTTGTTGACTTTGCTCGTAAATCTGTGATTTTTGTACATGTCTCATCCGTGATTTAAAATGATTTATAAATAGTCATCTAATGTTCTCAAAAGATTGTTGATTTTATAAAGATACTTTTTAGTGTTTAAGGATACTTGCTATGTTATGTGAAATCAGAAAATTAAATCTTTTATTTTTGCTTGTTGACTTTTCTCGCAAATCTATGAATGGTTCTCATTTGTTAACCAAACATTGTTGATTTTATAAAGATCCTAATTAGTTTTTCAGTATTCTTGATATGTTTTGTGACGTCAAAGAATGTATATTTTTTATACTTCTGTTAACTTTTTAAATATATCATTTGTACGTAATATGTTTTGTGAGATCTCTTATATCTTAATTTTCTTGTGTTGACTTTTAAATATATGATTTGTACAAATTTTATTGATGTCGTTTTATTTTATAAAACAATATATTAGAAAACGATAACCAAGCTTTAAACTATTTTATTACCTTTTCCTGAAACAGTATTTTTTGTTTAGACCGTACACACACACCTAACACACACGAGTTTTTGGGCGATTTTGTAATCGGTTGAGTAAGGAATACTTATAGGATGAATTAAGAACTAAAAATGTAATAAACTGCCGTCGGTTGAGTAAGGAACTCAAATCGGATAAGTAAGGAAAAAAATCGGTTTAGGATGAAACGTCATAGGTTGAATACGGAACAACCCGCAAATTTGTGTATTTTTTTGACATGATAGGCATCAAAATACAATTTAATGAAATACATTGTTCTGGCACATATTCAGTTTTGGAGGAAAATATTAATTTAGACTTGTTATAGATGCGACGTTTTTTATCATGATCTTTGAAATAAAAGTTTGCAAGAATACCCAGCTATCTAACGCTATATTCGGTTTACGTCGTTTGGCTATATCCTCTAATTTAAAAGCACGAGTCTTATACGTTCATCAATAGGACGAAATCAGTGACTGCATTTCACCTATCACAAGGTGTTTACAAGTAAGTTCTCAAAATTGCAACACCGCCATTGCTTTGCACAATCTGTATACTGGACCTCATGATTGACATTTATAAAGGCCAGCGAGCTTGCAAAGGGAACAAAAAACAGACACCTAATAGCTTGTTTAGGTGTAGGGGCAAACTAACTTCCACGTATAGGTCGCCAAGCGTCGATAAAACGTTGGACTTTATTAAAGCTAGGTGATATAATGGAAGCCGTTATCGACATTCGCGCGGTTAACTGCACCATATGCAAGTAAGAGCCTACTGCATAAGTTTAAGCTTTAGCTGTTATAAAGTTGATGTTAAATGGTTCTTAGTACATCCATCATGGCATAGTTTTGGCTGCCCCGCTGTTAAGCTTCATTCGGTTGAAGAATGATTGGCATGATGTCAAAGCAGTTGACAGGACAACTAAAATATAGGTAGGTACTAAGCTGTGTTTTATTTTTGTTTGAAATATTTGTTTCTTCTATTTACAAGTTCATGAGAGTTGTTCATGAATGAGCGATTATAGCGTGACTTACAATTCGTATTATGACTGCAAAGTTAAGCAACACTTGCACAAATCAACACTTGGATGGGTAACCGCATATAAAATTTAAATCAGAGTGCTTCCACACTCGGAAGGGCACGTAATCTGTCGATTCCGATTTTTGTCTTAGATCATGAATCTTTAGACCATGTGGAGGTGTTCGAGCGGTCTGAAAACTCCGCCGCCCGAGTTGGCCACACACTCACATGAACAATAAGAAGTAAAATTAAAATAATAATATAAGGGACTTATTTTTATTAGAAACCAGATTGAATGACGAAAATTCTTTACTATATATAATAAATATTACGATGCATTACTTTTGTCACAAATTACTACACGAAGTAAAATAAAAAAAGATCATTGCTTTTAAGATTATTTAAGTAAGCTATCACGGCTTATATAAATGAAATAAAAAGGGCATCTTGATATTGAAATTGTGAATTTATAGTAACTTGTTTGTTTGTTTTTCGTGTAAGTGTGTGGCCAACTCTGGTGTCGGAATTTTCAGACCGCCCTAAGGTGTCCAAGATGGCCTAACGATTCTTATCCTTAGACAAGAACCGGCACCGACAGCTTTACGTGCCCTCCGAAGCACGGTAGTGCTCAGATGTAAATGCCACACGGTCACCCATCCAAGATGCGAAAAGAACAACATAGCCAATGCATAATTTCGTAAAGAAGCAAATTGAACTAATTCGAACTAATACGTAGCATTGTTCAGACGTTTCATATTCAAAAATGTCAAATGAAAGTAATCATGTTCAGTTATTTCCACCTTCTACGGAGCCACTAAAACAAATGGAAAAATAAATCATATAGTAATCACAATAAAACACGAAACTGGGTACTGATATTTGTGTCTTTATACCGGCTAAAAAATGAACACAACCGAACTTACTCTATGAAACCGTTTCACTTTGAAATGGGTTAACATATATTTTCCGGCGACACCATATTTTGGAGCAATTTAGTTTTCAATCGCTGTGTAAACGGAAAGGAAAACATAAAAAATCTTCTAAAAAGCTTCTGCAGATTGTACAGCACATCTATCATGCTTTTAGTGCTTACTTTCCTTTTGGTAAATTTTGTTAGCCATTGCATTTTATGCCACTCATGGGTGTTCGTAGTGTTAAATTTCTATTTGTTCTAAGGTTTTAAGGACATGAGCAAGAATTTTATTGTTTTATTATTAAACCTATTATAACTTACATGCTTTTTTTACGAGGCAGTACTACTGAACAACACGCAAAGTGGAAGAAAAATGAGACGGAGTTGCCACTTTTCCACCAGAAGTCTGAGCACGTACAAGCTTGTCACTATCTCTTTTATCTCTCTTCATACCTTCGGTGGACCTAATCAAAGCGGCATCTTATCCAGCATGTCATACTAGACTTACTTCGTTTAAATATTTTCGTTATATTTAGAAGTTAACTCCATAAGATAAAGGGGTACGAGATAATTGTTAAAATGTACCAGGTTGGTACCTATCAATGTAAATAATAATTTAAAGTACAGACGTATGTTTATTAAAAGGATTTTATTTAAGTTAACCGTGTCACATTTTCCTCTAAGCCATGATAAAAACATGACAAATGTATGAAGTCATTTCCTTGCGTCTCGGGATAATTTAACGTGGTGCCTAAAGCTTTTCAATCTTAATACAGCTTTTGAAATACCTCGGTCATTTTACGAACACATTTCAAGATCCGTGCACAGTTCAATATCGAGATCAAATCGGAGAAGCTCCTTAGCTCAACTCATCGCGACAAGATCCAAGACTAATAGAGCTGTAACTAAATGTGAGGAATCCGGATCCGAGCCGGCGAAATTGCGGCGCTGCGTATTTTGTTAATATCGGCGTCTATACGGGGAAAACGGGCTTACCTAGATTTTTCTCTTAGATATACCAACTTTGATTAGTATGGTATATATGAGATACCTAATGAGTCAGAACAAGAAAGTAGTGGAGCCATCAGAACAGTGAACTCGTGGAAAATCACACGTTAAATATTATATGTACAATGTGAAAGCCGAAGCAGAAAGTGTAATCCAAATCCGTCACAAACTTAAAATTTCGGTGGAGTAACAGTATTCTTCGTGGAATCGCCTTTGTATTTCGAAGCAACAACTATAATGGAAGTAGGTACCTACATGCTCGTACCCACTTGCATACAGAAATGTATTTCGAGAATTTAGACCCGATACTAAAAAAATTCTGTCTAAGCGACACATTGCGTGGATTGGAATTGTATTGAAATATTATTACGATTATTTCAGAACCTTTAAAATCACGGTAATGTAGACGAACGTTTCAAATCAATTGTATTGGAAACCGGGCCTTAAAATTCTTTATAGTTTACTACGGAAGTCTGAAAGCCGGTTTCGACTCGCAAGGGTAGTGATTGTTTAGTGAGGGGCGGACGGACTGCTACGCAGAAGGATTCGGGTTCAAATGCACGGCACGCACCGATGACTTTCGAAGTTAAGTGCGTATTAAATTGTTAAGTATCGCTTATTTAACGGAGAAAGAGAATATCGTGAGGAAACCTGCGTGTCGAAAAGGTTTCCATTATGTTCTCGAAAGACATGTGAAGTCTGCCACCCCTCACTTGGCTAGAGTGATCGACTATCATATGGCCTTACCCTTCTCGTAGCAAAAAGAGGCCCGTGCCTAGCAGTGAGACAGTATATATACAGGACTTATGATCTATGGTGAAACAGTACTTTGCTCTGTTAAGAAGTCGTAATAAAAACCACACGTCTGTACCGAATGGTTTTTTGTGACCACATTAAATGCTCGTCCAACTAATTGTTGTATAGGTAATCAAACAGTAGTAGTGCATCGTGGGTGAAGAATGACTGTCGATACTTTCGTGTTTTGTTCACGTACTAATTTAGAATTATGTAATGTGTGTCAATTACGTGTAAAATTTATTAAAAGAAGTTGAAATATCTAGAGTAAGTGAGAGAAGAGTAAGAGTTGGTGCTATTAGCAGAATCAGCTTTATCTTTAAATAATTACCTTTTTATGATTCATTATCTAATTATTATTAGAATTATTTCATTTTAAGATACTTTAGAATACCAACTTCAAGTTGCATACACGGAGAAGCATTTTGAGTTATTAACTTGAGATGGCTAATGGTTTCACCGCGCCTTTAGCCATCTCATGATTCACGTCGATTTGATCTGACACCAATCTCAATGTAGAACGCGCAATTGTGTCAATCACGTTTAATTTTCAATTTGAATCTTAGGTACAACGCGGATCTATTTTTAATAACACATATAAAGTTATAGGACATGTTTGAAAACGTATTAAGAAGTAAAACCGCAAATTTTAATCCTTAATACTTTTATGAGTATTTTAAGTTAGAACTAGTCTATGCTACGCTTTATATAGCGTAGCTCTGGCATGTAAAGTAATATTAGATTACTAATTTAAATGTATTTATCTT
Source organism: Euclidia mi (assembly GCA_944739405.2). Taxonomy (NCBI): domain Eukaryota; kingdom Metazoa; phylum Arthropoda; class Insecta; order Lepidoptera; family Erebidae; genus Euclidia; species Euclidia mi. The sequence continues at coordinate 49,568,430 of OX123194.2, read as the reverse complement.
TTAGTACATAATAATAGGCTCTAGGCGATAAGGCCGCTGATTGTACATTATCGTAGTTTTAAGTCACTTTACAAAATATGTAGGCATAATGTTGTTGGTGTGCAATAACGCGTATTTATCTAGTGATATCGAAATTTCAGTCATATTAAAACAAAAAATAAGGCGCTATTATTTATTTGTTTAAAGATTTCATAGATATTAAAGTAATAATACCTATTAATCGTATTATAACCTACAAGAAAAGTTGTCCTATACTACACAATACGTAGAAATAAAAGGTAGAAACACTGAGAGGCCAGTGTTCAGCGGTTTGTCGGTCGGAGTATTAACAACTTTACGTCCACCACCTGCCGCTAATTTACTTATTGTCAACGGACAACCGTTCGCGACACCCAAGCTTTTCAATTTAGAACGACTCAAAAACTGTATTAAAAATATCCTTGCTTAACTGACTGACTGACAGACAATGCTAAACTAAAACTAATAAAAAAAAACTATTTTTTTTTTTTTTTTTTTTTTTTATTTACACAAGACACATTACAATCGAAAAAATACCACTTATCACAAATACAATAAGTTATTGATCTGGATTGCATATTGGGCGTACTAAACTGAAATTTGGCATGTATGTTCCTTGGGGCCCGTAGGGGTGCACTAAGAAGGGATTTTCGGAAATTCGCAAGAGGATCCTTTTGAATTTTGGGGCAGAAAAGGATAAATAAAAAAAATGTGCAGGCGTAGCTGCAGACGTCTATACTCCGTACATTTAATAAAAGAACTTAGTAATAGATTTCTATTAACAAGTCCTTTTAAATGTTCGTATGAAAACGATCAGTTGTTCGTATGAATTTAAATATTACTTTAATCTTTTGGTTAAGGCGTTCTAGAATATTATATTAGGTCTCGTCTCGCCACCGTTGGTATTCAGAAACATACTTGTTTGTAGTAAAAGCTTAAGTATTATAAAATAAATTACTTATTTAGTTTACAATGCTAGGTATATTTATAGCTAAACAGATTTTATAGTTGTAATTACAACTACAAAAACTACAAGACCAATTAAGGTTTTTGGACGAATTATTAAAAAATAGTCGTTTAAATTAACAGTATATTCAAAAAGGAATTACATAATCTGAACACAAAGAACGAATTACATTGGGAAATGACGACCGGTTGGCGCAGCGGGAGTGTAAGCGACTGCTAGGCCGAAGGTCGCGGGTTCGATTCCCGCTCAAGTCAAACATTTGTGTGCATGAACATGGATGTTTGTCTTGGCCTGGGTGTTTCTATGTATAATATGTATGTATTTACAAAAAAAAAGTAACTATGTATGTTTATCCATTATCTAGTACGCATAGTACAAGCTCTGCTTAGTTAGGGCATGGGGTCTCATTCCTTAGAACGTTTTCCGTCATTCTTAACTCTCTCAACAGATGGCTTTACTAGTATCGATTTTAGTGATGACTTTCATGCATAAATGATAAATAGGAAAATAAAGTTCTAAAATATGATATTTATTAATTAAAAAATCCCTTTATTACGATTAAATAAAAAAATGAAACATTAAATTGAATATGAATATTTTTGAAAAATATGATGTGCACTTCGTTGCTCTGGTGGCCAAAATATGTACTAGCTTGTAGTAAAACGTTACAATGAGTTAACTTTCACTCGGCATTCATAGATGGCGCTTTTACGTATGTATATATTTATTTTTATTTTATTTGGTATTAATCTGTACATGGTAAAATAAATAAATATTTATTAAATAAACATCAAATATTTGAAAAAGTAAGATATTATGTTAACCAATGAACGGCCATGAGCATTTATTTTAAAAAGTACCTGTAGGTATAGGTACCTAGTCGAGCGATTGCGTTTTGTTTTTACATTTAAGTACGTAAAAGTAGTGTAATTTAAATTTTATACATAATAAAAACTTACTGTGTTTGTAGTAGTATTATATAATAAATTTTCATAAATTATGTTAATCAATATGCGTCTTACATTTATAGGTACCTACCTATAGTCTGTTCAAGATACGAAAAAATAAAATATAAACAAACCATAAAATGGTTCTTTTAATGTCGCCTTCGCAACAAAAGTAGATTTAAGTTTAATACTCCAAGCGAAAGATGTAGTTAGTTTTACAAAAATACGCCTGTCCCTTCAATTCATAAATGATACTGTATATTTTTTACCTTTTATTTTTTTCGTAGGTATCTTGAACAGACAATAGCAACTAATAAACAGTTGATGTTGAGTATGATGTAAATCAAGCCAATGAAAAAAACAAAACGCATTTTTAAACTTTGATAGCCGACTTCTCTAGAAGTCTAGAACTCATTCGCTTGGTTCCCGATAGGTATAGTATTAAATTTATCTATGCCGATAGTCATGACTTCATGAGTCACACAATTGCAAAATCGCGTACCAAGTACACCAAGTGCGTCTCTATAAAAATACCAGGGTCGAAAACCAGGTATCAATATACTTGCAAGTTTTTGGGCACTTGAGTATAGAAAACTTCGTGTGACGCCCTGGTAATGCAAGTTTGTATTGAAAAATAAACCTTATCTTAATATGAGTAAGGATGTTTATCGCAAAATTTGGTAATGGACTTTTCTAAATACTTTCATGGAAATTTATTCCTTACTACCATATATTTAAGGAACTTTGTCGCGCAAAACCTTGCAATTTTTATATTCCTGAGTACTCAAAATACTTTCAAGTATTTTAGTGTTTTGTGCGATAAAGTTCCGTAAATGTATGGCAGTGAGGAATATTATTTCATAAAAGTATCTGTAGGGTAAATACGCCATACGTCGGCCCCTCCCCAAACTTCGGCCGTCTGCACATTTTCGGCTTGCGTTCATTTAAAACGTATTGAAGTTACAAATTTGCCACTCGAATTACAATCTTAGTTCATAATCTATATGTACAACCGTTACTTTCCGATTACGTTACACACTCTTCGCACACTGAGCGTCAGTAGCGATTGCGCCGTCGAAGCGTCAATTTCATATTTAAAGTACCTTACTTGCTGTGAATACCCACACTTCGGGGATTGATATTAGAACGGTCAGACATTCCTTTTTTATTGTTTTAAGCATTATTATTAGTAATTAGTGATTTTTACTATATTTTGAGATAGATTTTTCAATGTTTAACGTATTGTTTTAAGGGAAAATGGGAGGCCGCCAATAGAATACCAATTTTGAATGAAACCAGATTCTCGGCCGTGGCCGACTAAAAGTAAATGCAGTCTGTTTTATAATTTCTAATTGTACTAATTCCATTGCCTTAATAAGAGAATTTGCAACGCATATAGGCAAATAAATCTATTTTACGTTTAATCGCCAAATACCGGCCGGGGTGATATTAGTTGAATCTCGAGAAATAATGTACACAAAATAGAGGCTGGCTTTAGAAACATTAAAGATCGTAATGTCGTGTCGACCAGCCTCGAATTCGAGCCCAACTATACAGGCCGATTACTTTTCTTATTTTCTCAAAATTAAATATTTATTATACGTTTATTTATTTATAATATAAAGAGTTAAGTTTAAATGTAGGAGTTGATATTATTGAAAACATTTATATTAGCTTATTATGGTATGGAAATATAAGATATAAATTGCTCTTTGGAACTTGCTACCTTAACCCATGTTAATTACGTAGCTTAAAAATATAAATATATTCAATAATGATACTCTGGGCCAAAAATGGTATGAATTATTTTTGAAAAGATATCCAGAACTAATTATAATTATTTTGATGTTTACTTTGTTATAAATTGTAATACTTACCTAACGTTATTTAAGTGCAAATAAAAAAATACTTTACCTACTATTAAACAAATACGATTAATAACGTATACTTAGTGAGACTCCTGCCAAAATAAATCATATTAATAATATTTATCCGTCTTAATTTAAAACATCCTATACCCGGCCGATATTTGGGAAAAACGCGACCGACCATGGCCCGTGAATGGCCGACTTTAGGGATTTTTCGTTCTCGACGCATATAAACCTTAGTACTTTTTCCTTATACTAGAAATGTCAACCTTATGCCCATAAACATGAAATAGATTTATCAAACTATCCAAAACCGCATCGGAAGCTATCCTTTCGTTGCAAATTGATGGTGCCAGACCGATTCCAAAACAGAAAAACCGTAAGGATGCCGACATTTAGCGTATTTACCCTACTACGTTACGGTCGGGAGTCGGTAATACGCGAAACGTGTTCGCGTACGTTAAAGTAAAAAATACTTTGAAAGTGTTGCAAATATTTTAGTGTTTTGCACGACAAAGTTCCGTAAATGTATGGCGGTAAGGAATAATATCCCATGAAAGTAAAAGTACTCCGTTACGATCGTGGATCGGCAAAACGCGAGACGCGATCGCGTACGTTTAATTCAAGTAAGAAATACATTGAAAGTGTTGCAAGTATTTAAAAAAAATCGTTACAATCAGCTTCAAAATTACGAATCCTACAAAATAAATGATTTTATAATAGTTAAATTTAGTTTTTTATCTAATTCTGTTTATCCACTTTAATGGAGGAATAAAAAACGACCTAATTTATCAATTTAAAAATATTAATTTGCCAACATCTGGATTTGAGTTAATTATCTAAATAACTAACTTGCACGTTTGCATAACTTGCTTGTAAGGCCGAATTAATAAACCAATTGTAATGACTAGCTTTTGCGCGCGACTTCGTTCCCGTGAAAGTTGAAGAGAAAAAATTCCAACGTTTTTGCAAGATTTTTTGTTAGTTGACGAGGTATCATGGTTTCATAAATAAAAAAATAAAATGAACTGTTGTTTCATTTCTACATTTTAATAGTTACCTACCTATTCCCCTTTTGCAATCTCGACGTTTGCTTCGCCAGGGGTTCGCCATTTAGGTTAAATTAATTTCGCCTGAATACCAATTTAATTAAGAATATAATAATACAAATAAAGAATAACAATTTTCACGAAGCAGAACTCAAAGGAAAGCACCACCTAGTATAGTAATGTACCTATTATATTATCTGTAGCATGCACCACAGACCCTGGGACCACCGACCATCAGACCAAGGTAACCTCACAAGGTCATAGGTTTTGTCAAGTCTATTCAAACTAGCCCAAACACTACTAGTTTTTCATGTGTAGTTTAGGAATTTCAGTGACCACCTGCCGGCTTCATCATCAGACCAAGGCAACCTCACAAGGTCCATAGATTTTGTCAAATCTATTCAAACGAGCCCAAACACTAATAGTTTATCATGTGTAGTTTAGGAGTTTCTGTGACCACCTTCTGGCTTCATCATCAGACCAAGGCAACCTCACAAGGTCATAGGTTTTGTCGGTTTTATCAAGTCTTGTCAAACGAGCCCAAACACGACTAGTTTATCATGTGTAGTTTAGGAGTTCCTGTGACCACCTTCCGGCTTCATCATCAGACCAAGGCAACCACACAAGGTCATAGGTTTTGTCAAGTCTTGTCAAACGAGCCCAAACACGACTAGTTTATCATGTGTAGTTTAGGAGTTCCTGTGACCACCTTCCGGCTTCATCATCAGACCAAGGCAACCTCACAAGGTCATAGGTTTTGTAAAGTCTATTCAAACGAGCCCAAACACTACTAGTTTATCACGTGTAGTTTAGGAGTTCCTGTGACCATCTTCCGGCTTCATCATCAGACCAAGGCAACCTCACAAGGTCATAGGTTTTGTCAAGTCAATTCAAACGAGCCCAAACACGACTAGTTTATCATGTGTAGTTTAGGAGTTCCTGTGACCACCTTCCGGCTTCATCATCAGACCAAGGCAACCTCACAAGGTCATAGGTTTTGTCAAATCTATTCAAACGAGCCCAAACACTACTAGTTAATCATGTGTAGTTTAGGAGTTCCTGTGACCACCTTCCGGCTTCATCATCAGACCAAGGCAACCACACAAGGTCATAGGTTTTGTCAAGTCTTGTCAAACGAGCCCAAACACGACTAGTTTATCATGTGTAGTTTAGGAGTTCCTGTGACCACCTTCCGGCTTCATCATCAGACCAAGGCAACCTCACAAGGTCATAGGTTTTGTAAAGTCTATTCAAACGAGCCCAAACACTACTAGTTTATCACGTGTAGTTTAGGAGTTCCTGTGACCATCTTCCGGCTTCATCATCAGACCAAGGCAACCTCACAAGGTCATAGGTTTTGTCAAGTCAATTCAAACGAGCCCAAACACGAGTAGTTTATCATAATATGTAGTTTAGAAGTTCCTGTAACCATCTTCCCGGCTTCATCATCAGACCAAGGTGCATTCACAAGGTCATTCATCACTGCACCATTTCAATGTTACCGTAACATAGCCACCAAACTTACGTAAGTATGTCAAATATCAGCTTTATGGAACAGTGTACAAAGTGCATTCCAAATTTTGAACGGAAAGACACGAAGTCATAAAAATATCGCTAGATGTTTTAACGCCACCGGTACATACGTAAAATAGGTACCTACTAGATCGGTTGATCGTGTTATAACCTTGAAATGAGGCACACTTGGGTGACAAGGTGAAATATCATAATATTTCTACATTTTAGACAGAATGCTTTTTTATTATAGCGCCATCTCTTCTTTTTAATTTAAGATAATATTGCTTACAAAATGAGACGTAAGATGTCGTTACCATCGACTCCCATTTTTTCGTCGCTAGCGCCATCTGTTGTATTATTTACGGTATTAACAAGTACTTATAAAAATAAAGGTCTAATATTAAGGATCTAACGTGGCCAATTTTTATGGACGACTTGCGGCATCTGTACTGTAAAGTATTATATTTATCTATGGTTAGGGGCTAGATGGTGATGTGTGTATGTGGTAGAATTATATTATTATTATATTAAATATGAAAAAATATTCAATTCCTTTGTATCCGTTTTTATAACAAAAATCGCTTCACTTTAAACATAAACATTATGTGTAGTATCTGTTGCCATCTAATACACTAATTGGCGTGAATTCTCTTTATAATGTTTGCTATACAGAGCAAATAGTCAAAACATGCCAGAGCGGCAGTATATACCTATTATAAAGTAAATATAATATTACTAGCAAATAGGCCTAATACTAAATAGGTATTAAATTTTCACCACATGAAGATTTCAATAGGGATTATTATTGCCACAAGTTGTAACACTTAACTCCTAAACGAACAGAGTATTCAGCGTTATTTAGAAGTTGCTAACGCATCAGCTTAATAGTTAATGCTAAGTACAGCTAACTTTATCAAGCTCTTGCTTTCGTGAGTTACTGGACCACTGCAGACCTTAGTATTATTCTAATACAGCTATAAGTTGTATCATATACATGAATAATATTTATATTGTTATGAAATAATACCTTTCCTTGTTTCTTATACAGCTTGATGAGCTTGATTTTGAATTATATAATATGTTGAAAACAGGCTATATGATTTCACTTCAGCAACTAAGCACATATCAAATACGATTATGGTCAACGATGGCTATTGTATTAAGATTTATTTTTTTATAGACTCACGCCTGTATCCCCGAAGGGGTAAGGCAGAGGTGTAACATTACACCCTCATTTGGCCATGAATTTTTAGGTCCCACGTAATAGTGGGCGAGCCTATTGCCGTTACCGGACACATCACCAGACTTCGTGCTGCCACTGAGAATTTGGAAAATATAATAATATAATAATAAGTTTATTGCTTTAAATAGTACATGTATACAAAACCACACTGAAATATACATATTTGCAAAAGATGATGTACGGTTACAATATGCCATTTGCTCACAGTAGGTATCTCAAACTGAGTCAAGCTCGTATTTTGAAACACTGCGGCTCTCCACTCTAGTAATTTATCCATACACTACATCATAATTGTGGACAAGAAGTATCAGCATAATCAGTGATATTAAGTACATACATACATACATAACGTCACGCCTTTTATCCCCGAAGGGGTAGGCAGAGGTGTATTTCTACACCCACTTTTCGCCAGATATACTTTAGTCCCACGTAATAAGGGGCGAGCCTATTGCCGTACCGGGCATATTTCCAGACTCCGTGCGGCTACTGAGAATTTCGTGACAGAAAAACCCAATAACACTGCCCGACCCAGGAATCGAACCCGGGACCTCCCGATCCCACGCGCACATTTATGCCGTGAGACCAACGAGGCAGTCGTACAGCTTTGATGTCGAGTTTTCCGTCTCTACGCAAAGATGGTATTTGCATCGTGTTATCCCTTAGTCGCCTCTTACGACACCCACGGGAAGATAGGGGGTAGTGATACTTGTATTCTATGCCGTCAACCACACGGCATTAAGTATATAAAAAAAAACTCAGACTTGTAAATTGCATGCATCATACTTAATCTAAAACTCTTATTAGTTCTTCTGTTGTTTTATAGTCTATAGTCTTTAACCAATCAATCAATTTCTTTTTCATATCATAAAAATTTAGTTTATACAGTGAGATAATTCTATTAATTTTATTATACAGTCTAGCACTTAGCGCTTTATACTGTCGAGATGCAAAAGATGTTCTGCATCGTACAGGTGAACACTTGGCTGTACCGTGCCTTCTTATTATATTTGTATCAGTGATAGTCAGCTGTGAATGTCGTCTGATGATAGTGCGAAAAATAAATAATTGTCTAACAGTTAAAACTTGGCATTCTTTATACAATGTTAAGGTGGGGTAACGTCGTGGCTTGTAATTGATAGTTTTGAGAACATATCTCTGAGCTCTTTCTAATTGTAGAAGCAAAGTTTTGTAGCATCCACCCCATACAGGAATGCAGTAGGAGAGGATAGATTCGCATAGTGCCATGTAGACTTTGCGCATAATTGATAGGTCCGCAGAGAGGCGAAGATTTTTAAAGACATAGATCAATTTTCTTATTCGTCCAGTAAGACTCTCTACCTGAGAACGCCAGTCTAATCGTTCGTCGATAAGTACTCCAAGATACCTGATGTGAGAAACGTTGGTTAACGGCTGACAAGAACAGTTTATGGTTAGATTAGCACAGCTATGTGCAGTAAGAGAATCAATAATCAATCAAAAAGTATCAATTGGAGGTGCAGGAGTATTTGGCAAAAAGAAACGTACGAATTTAGTCTTTTCTCTATTGAGAGTAAGTAGATTAGAGGTTAACCATGACTTTATAATTTTTATATTAAGTTCAACATAGGCCTTAGCCATCACCCAGTCTCTGGCATATACCAACAGAGCGGTATCATCAGCATAGGTAAAAATATCACAATTGTTTAGTTTCATATTACACAGATATAAACCAGAAACAGGGTGGGGCCAAGAATACTTCCTTGTGAAACACCGTATTCAATCTGTTCTGCATCACTTATAACGTTATCGATCTTAACAGCTTGAGTTCGATTAGATAAATAATCCCTAAAAATATCCAGGCATATACCTCGTACTCCTATCCGATCTAATTTACTTATAAGGATTGGAACAGAGACAGTGTCGCGCAGTGAACGCCTTAGATAGATCCAAGAATATACCATAGCACTTTAGACGGTTGTCCAATTTCTCGACAGCCAATTTAATGAAATTTATAACAGCGTCTTCTGTCGATACACCGCTTCGAAATCCATATTGATTTTTTGATATGATGTTAAAATCTGAAAGATATTTAGTAAGGCAATTATTGAGGATTCTTTCCAATATTTTAGATAATACTATCAGTACTAAAATAGGTCTATAATTCGTCACATGTTCTCTGTTCCCACCCTTATATACGGGAGTAACTAACGCATGCTTCGTCCCAACCAGTGGCGCAATTGCTTCGCAACGAGGCAACGATTGCGCTCACTTGCTCTTGGGTGACTGGGAGTATCCCCATAGAGTTACATGGCACAGTTACCTGTCCTGTACTATGTTGTATAGGTTCATTCTGGGGGTTGCATTTAGATGCCAACTCCTTGCCAATGTTTATAAAATATCGATTGACACAGTTTGTTGAGAGTTTCGCATCGTTCGACAGATGAAGTAATTCCGTAACAGGCTGTGATTGACATCTCCTTCCTGAAATTGTGTTTATAGCTTCCCACAAAGCTTTTGGGTAATTTTGGGCTTTCGTAAATTGTTCTTTTTCGTACTCTTGTTTTAATTTTTTTAACAGTTCATTACACAAATTTCAGTAAAGTTTGTACGTAATGAGAAGTATGTTGTTATGCATATCTTTTCTTAAATTTAGATGCATTTTATCGCGGTTTTGAATACAGTGAAGCATGTCTTTAGTGACCTAAGGTTTCAATATACGAGTCCGTCTGGTTACCTTTATTTGTGTAGTGTGTGAAGTTATAACACTTTGAATAAGTGTTATCAGAGTATTGGTTGCAGTATTTGCATCATTTTCGTTTATCACTGGGCTAAAATCTGTCTTGTCAATGTCATCTTTTATGGCTGCATAATCTAAACGGCATACTGTTTTGTTTGTATTAACATAGAATGTGTTGTTTTGTTTTAGACATAAAATAATTGGTAAATGGTGTGTAATATGGGTGTCAAGAACAACTGCTATTGCCGAAGTTTGTGATTTTAACAGAATATGATCCAGGCAATTTTCAAGCCTAGTAGAAAGTACATGCGCTGGTAATAATCCTAAAGAAGCTATGAAAAGTAAATACTCACTAGAGTTTCGACCAGTGTTATTGCATTCTTTAATATCGACGTTAAGGTCTCCCATCACAGCTATATTATGGTATGATTTTGAGTTACCTATCAGTGCCTCAAAACTGTCATAAAATTTGTCAAATCTATGTGAGAAGGTGATCGATAAACACCAATAATAGCAGTGTTTCCAATATCCTATTGGAAATATATAGTATAGTGCACATTTGAGACCATTTTTCACATAGATCACAACGCCGTCATTTTAAGTTAAATTATTTAGAGTAGCATAAGATGCATAATTGTCTAGAAGGGGTGGAGACCCCAGCCCTTTCAACCAACATTCTGATAGTATAATTATATCAAATTTTATCATACCTAACATAGACACGAACTGGTCTATATTTTTGTTAATACTTCTAATATTAATATGTATTATTTTAAGGTTACTGTTAGGACTATTAATAAGTTCTGAGTATTGAACTGGTGTACAGATGTGGGAAGTAGCCACTTTCATGTAGTCTATTTCATCAACTACTGTGTTTATTTTTTGAGCCATTTATAACCAAAAAAATTACATATATATGCAACGCGATCGTGATGGTACATAAATAATTGACAGACAGAATTAGGTAATATTTCAACAAATGTATCACTTTGGAGTTAGACAATACACACAGGGAGATATCGATCACAGCATTTCTCTCACTATTACAATTGACGACTACTATGTTCAACATTATACAGACTGATTGGTTAAAGCTAGTTTGAAACATATGACGCATTACCGTATTATAATATAATTTAGATAAACGAAGATTACATGATAGTTTTAAAAACTTGTAAATATGACAAATAATATTTGTGAGGAAAATCACTAAAAATAATAGTCATTTTTTGGATTCCAGGTTATGTAAGCACTGTTCTGTTTTTATAACATATAATTCCTTTGTACTACTATTTTTACGAAGTAAAATTTTACCGTTTGACATCCAGCAGAAGTCAAAGTTATTTCGCTTTGCATGGTCACGAGGAAGGTAATACAGACGTTTAGTATTTGTAGAGAGATGTTCGTCAACATAAATAGGTTTACGTTCTCCCACAAGTCCGACATGCTCTGCGTTTAGCTTCTCTTCGATATGGCGTTCCTTATTATAGTTGCGCACCGCAGTTAATAAGCTGGTTTTAGTGAGTACCGAGGAAAATTCGACAAGAATTGATCTCGGTTTGCCTGGTTTTCCTGGCAGCCTATATATATCTCGAATATTAGAACCCGAGAGCTCTATTTGAGCAACTTCACCCAAGCGCGCAGCAATTCGTAGGAGATCACTTGTATTCTCGTTCGGCGTCATTGGTCGTTGGTCAAATTCCAGTAACACGTATTGTATAAATAATAAATAAATGTACCTATATAAGTTCACTTTTATATTAAAACTACCTAAATGTCACCTTTTATATTTGTATACAATAGCTACTGTTAAATTTAACGTTCACCCTAATTATATAAGTATTTTCATACTACATTTAAAATGATTCTGTTATAATATTATATTACTTTTCAAATTATTTTAGTGACATTGTGCAGCTGGATAATATAATAAAAGTCCTCATCAATCCGTACTCAGGTTCAACGAACAAAGTAAAGATGGTTAAATTTTATTAATTTGGTACTTCATCAGTTAACTGATGTGGCCATTGAATAGTTTTGTATAGTTCAAACAGTGAAACGAAACGCGCACGATAATGCTCTCGTGAAAATATTTGCTTTACAAACCGAAAAACAGCTTGATTAAGCACTATTTACAGAAAGTGAGAAACTTCTCACCGTTCTATAATAACATCAGATATTATAATAATATGCATGCAGTTTGAATCATTTTAAATTTAAATATCTTAGGAGAATTTCTTCAGAGAAAATAACTTTCCACATACACAAAAATAATAAACACGTTTTACTTGCAACAGCTTAATTTGAGTTATGTTGTTGCAACACTTTTCATTTCAAATAACTTTTACAGAGAGTTTACATAAACTTAATTTTGTTTAAGTCAGCTTAGAAATCTTATGTAAAGTGGCAGTAGAATTAAGCACAGAGTACCACTTAAGTATTTAAACGTATTTAAAAACGGATTTCATTTCTATTACTTACGGCAGTTTCTGAAGTTTGTAAGACTTAATTATTTTAAACATTATAACTATCATCTTTCTTTTTCCACTATATTAGCTCCGCAATATTTAACATTCAGATTCGTAAATCTTTTCAAGAAAATATATTCAGCATGATGAATAAAAATTTTTCTCAGATGGCTAAAAGACAAACGAAACAAAACTCTCTCGTCGTATTAATAAGTGTCTTCGTCATAATGGTAACTCTAAAACCTCTTTTTAAATGTCCAAAAGGACTTTTAGGTCATTAAACAATTCCTTATTTACATCGCAAATTCCCACAAATTAAGTTCGTTTAAATACCGTTGTCGCTACAGACTTCCAAACGGAAATTCAACTTAACCAAACGGTTTGTACAACTTCTCTTTGTCCATTTTACGGTATCTGACTAGATGTTGTTAAAGAAATCTCTTTTTATTTTATAATTGCGCCGACTAAAACTGGAATATTATCGTTCTTACAAAATAATTGTGTTTCCAACCGTTTCATTTCGTGCGTGAAAAAGTTCTACTCTCAGCGCCCATAGACGAAGGGACGCATTTTAATTACAGAAAATGTAGGCCGCATTTTTAAACGTTGTATATCGTAATAGTCGACCGACGCTTTTTTAAAAGCAAATCTTTTTATATAAAACTCGCATATGCGGCAACACAAATCGTCAGAGATCGCAATTGCCTGTGAAATGTTGATTGCTTGGCAACTAAAGAGCTGCCAAGCCAAGTGTGCGTTGAAAGCATTTATGGACTTTTTAAGCCAACGATGTATTTTTATGTAAATGAACAAAATCACTTTCAATGAGTTGTGCTAAAAAGGTATATATGTGCGGGAGATGCTTGTGAAAATATTCTGTATCATTGGGTTCTACTTATTTTAGGACTTCAGTGATTTTAAATTGGCCTATCCACATAAAAGCGCAGTGGTGATATTGTACGTGAAAATGTTGTCTTGCTTTAACGAAGGAATGAGCTTCATTGCCACACAAAGGACTATATAACAAGCAGACAGGTGCTGCAATAAAGATCATAATACAACGTCTGAAAACGTCGCAGGAACATGCTTTCATATATTTGAGAAGTGCAGGCAATTTATAAATTTATTGTAACGTGTAACTATAGTATATATTATATAAATAAATATTTTAAAAAACACTAGAAAAACACACAGCTAGAAGAACCGATGGCCGCTGGGCCAGAAAGGTTCTGGAGTGGCGGCCACGTACCGGACAACGCAGCTGAGGTAGGCCACTCGCAAGGTGGACCGACGATCTAGTCAAGATCGCGGGAGGGGGTTGGATGCGGGCGGCTCAAGACCGGTCTGTGTGGAGAACCTTGGGGGAGCCCTGTCCAGCAGTGGACATCATTTGGCTGATATGATGATGAAAGTCTTTCCTGTTCCAGCGCCACACGCTTTTACAATCAAATATTATAATTAAAAGCATATAGTTTACACTTCAGCCCAGAAATAGAGACAACTTGAACGATCCATAATTTATTTATTGTTTTTATATACTTTTATAAAAGCGTGTTTTTATTTTATACTTTTTGGTCTTTGATAACGAAATATTTTTAACATTTATACATTTATTTTAATTAGGCGAATGAGCTCGTATCCTCTCCATCTCCGCCTGTGCGTCTGTCAATCTAGCTCTTCAATCAGGAGACCACTAAGTGATTTTACTCTACTTAGGGCCACATACGCCTGTCCAGCCGCAAAAGTACGGGACCCTAACTACACCACTGCGTGGTCTACATTATATGATTGGTTTGTTATAACCTTGAAACCTGATCGTGTTCAAAGTCCATTACATAGCCTTTTTCACAAGTGCAAACACGACTATGATTGGACATTCCATCATGGAATGCCAGTGCCTATCTTTCCGGCTTCATCATCAGACCTTGACACCTAATCGTGGCCAAAGTTTATTACAAGACTTTTCTAAAAAATCCAAAACAGCTATGATACGATTTCCCATTATGAAGTTCCAGTTCATATCTCCCGGCTCCATCATCAGATCAGTTTGACAGTACCATATTATTGTATTGTCATCAGAACTACATACAGCTGCCAATTTTCACTAGGCTACGACCCTTGGAAGATGATTAAATTATTTACCTTAGATCCCATTACATAGTTAGTTACATACATGTCGAGTTCAAGTTCATATCTTCCGGCTCCACCATCAGATCAGTTTGACAGTACCATATTATTGTATTATCATCAGAACTACAAACAGCTGTCAATTTTCATTACGCTACGACCCTTGGAAGATGGTTAAATTAGTTAGCTTAGATTCCATTACATAGTTAGTTACATACACGACGACCTAATAAAAGCGTGTTAAAAATATGTCAAAAGTCAAAATCATTTATTTATCTAGGCCACAAAGTGACGCTCATGAACGTCAAAATTTAAGTTAATTACTTAATGATTCTACATTTACATTTACTGCCACGTTCGCAATGCAATAGGTAGAACCATTCGCAATGCAATAGGATTAATTCGGTGGGTAGTTGTGGCCACTACAGCAAAAAAATTAGCTCTCGCTTTTTATTTAATTATAATTTAATTTTAATACTTATTTAGTAATTTAATGATTTAATTTAATTTATTACATAAATCTACCTGCCAGACAGTGTTATCTCCTTTCCACATTCACTATCATACATATTAATATGGAGTCACTACAGTGCACTATAGAAAATTTGAACACCATGTTCCACCAAAGGATGTCACAGTTTGAGGACAAACTGCAAAGCAACACAACTCCTCCATCCAATGTTGCTGGTCTCACTACAGAGTTTGCTGCATTCCGAGCATTTGTCACAGAATCTTTGAAGGGTCTGCAACAGCAAGTACAGCTGCTAGCGCACAGTGTGGATCATCTAGAAATGCTGGGTCGCCGCAAGATTCTTCTATTTCATGGAGTCAGCGAGGAAAAGAAGGAAGACCTTGTGCAGACAATCGTTTCAGTTATGAAGACGCATCTTAAGCTTGAGGATTTCACTCCTTCCTGCATTAAACGCTGCCATCGGATGGGGAGACCTGCTGCTCCAAACAGACACCGCCCAATTCTTGTCAAATTCCAAAATGTCTTGGTGCGCGACAAGGTCCGATGTTCTAAACCCAAATTCAAAGGTTCAGGTATCACAGCTCGGAATTTCTGACCAAAGCCCGTCATGACGTTTTCATGGCTGCACGGGAGAAGTTTGACATACATAAGTGTTGGACTAAAGAGGGGGTTGTTTATGTCCTGGGGGCGAACGGCGAGCGACATCGTATGAATTGTTTGGTCGATGTTCAAAATCTTTGCCTTGTCAACGTGGACCAGCAGAGGCAGACTGTTCCTGCTGCAACGAACCAGCAAAAACTAGAAGAGCAGCTGCGTCTAAGAAATAGTGCCTTGTAATTTGTTCGCATCTTCTTCTATGTTGAATCCCAGGTGGGTGGTTGTATATTTATTAATTATATTGTTTTTGCAGGTACGAAAATCTACTTGACATGTTTATATATTCATTTTATCTAGTTACCGACTACTTGTTTACTTATTATAATGCATTAAAGTTTTAATTTTTGATGGTTCGAATTATGTCAGTGACACTAGTGACAGTACTGACAGTTCTGATCACACATCGTTCTAAAACAGTTATCTTGTCATTTAAGTTGGGCCATAGTAACACGCTATTATAGTTTAATTTAACTTTGTTGTTACATAATTTATTTAGTTTAAAAATTCTCGTCGTTCATTTTTATAACCTGAACCGCCATTCTACCTGGGATTTAGTTAATATTGTGTATATATCATTTTTTTTATTTTTTTTGTTTAAACGTTTCTTCCATACGCCGAATTTTGCGATTAATTGTATTTATATTGTTATTATAAACTGGCAGGTGGGCTTTGTTGAAAAGTGTTGAATAGTAGTACTGAATAAACTAGATATATATATTGATTATGACATAAATATAGGTCTTACAAAATTACTTAAAATTTCCTAAAACATTTATTTAAAGTCAATTGTTCGAAAAATATTCACTTTCATAGTGGTAAAATGCTTGGCCAACTCCCACCGCCCTCTAACTTTTAAAATAAGAATTTAAAAGATGCTCAGACAATATTGGAGTAAAATATTATTTAAAACTTTTGATGAAAATGGGTGTGTATATAGCTGATGGTTTTTGAGATATAACACATTTCAAAAACCAAAAATATGCTTTTATCATTTATACAAACGATGCGAAGAACGAAGATAAATTTGCTGCCCTAAAATTTATGATGAGGTGTCTAAACCCTTCACATCCTTTCTATGCCTGCTACTACAGAACTCTTCATGAGGGAGATCGACTGGCACTTAGCCAGTTTTTTTTGTATAAATATTTAATCTAAGCTAAATTTATGCGAGCGAAGCAGCGGGCAAATGCTAGAATTTTATATTTAACATTTCAGAGAACTTTGCCTATGACGTCAAGTGCAATTGAAATTTATTCGTTTATAAAACATGAACATCGTTGGTCTCGCGGCATAAATGTGCGCGTGGGAGGTCTCGGGTTTGATTCTCGGGGCGGGCAAAGTGTTATTGGGTTTTTGCGTTAGGAAATTCTCAGTAACAGCACGGAGTCTGGTAATGTGCCCAGTACTGCAATAGGCTCGCCCTCTATTACGTGGGACCTAAAAATTCATGGCGAAATGTGGGTGTAATATTACACTTATTTTATATATATATATATATATATTTATTTATTTATGCCATGTGGTTGACGGCATAGAATACAAGTGTCACCACCCCCTATCTTCCCGTGGGTGTCGTAAGAGGCGACCTAAGGGATAACACGATGCTAATACCATCTTTACGTACAGACGGAAAACTCGACATCAAACCCTATACGACTGCCTCGTTGGTCTCGCGGCATAAATGTGCGCGTGGGATCGGGAGGTCCTGGGTTCGATTCCTAGGTCGGGCAGTGTTATTGGGTTTTTCTGTCACGAAATTCTCAGTAGCAGCACGAAGTCTGAAAATGTGCCCGGTACGGCAATGGGTTCGCCCCTTATTACGTGGGACTAAAGTATATCTGGCGAAAAGTGGGTGTAGAAATACACCTCTGCCTACCCCTTTAGGGATAGAAGGCGTGACGATATGTATGTATGTATATAGTTATATATAATATCCCCTAAGCTCTTCACCTACGCACTCGAAGACGGTCTTTAAGACGATAGACTGGACTGGACGGGGCATAAACATTAATGGCGAGTACATATCCCACCTTCAGTTTGCCGATGATATCGTCATCGTAGCAGAGAGCCTGGAAGAGCTGAGCGAGATGCTGCACAGCCTAAATGGAGCCTCTCGACGGGTCGGTCTCGGCATGAACTTGGATAAAACCAAGATTATGTTCAACGAACACATTGTGCCGGGACCGGTTTATGTCGACGGATCGATGCTCGAAGTTGTTCAAGAGTATGTCTACCTTAGGCAAGTAGTCCAGCTTGGTAGAAAGAACTTCGAGAAAGAAATCGACCGCAGGATCCAGTTAGGTTGGGCAGCGTTTGGCAAGCTACGTAGAGTTTTCTCTTCGCCCCTACCGCAATGCCTGAAGACCAAAGTCTACAACCAATGCGTCCTACCTGTTATGACGTACGGTGCCGAGACGTGAACACCCACAGTGGGACTAGTCCACGAACTAAAAGTCACGCAACGAGCTATGGAACGGGCTATGCTTGGCGTCTCTTTGAAGGATAAAATCCGAAACGAAGTTATCCGACAAAAAACCAAAGTTACCGACATAGCTCACAGAATCAGTAGGCTCAAGTGGCAGTGGGCTGGCCATATCTGTAGAAGGAATGATGGCCAATAGAGCAAGCGTATCCTAGAGTGGAGACCGCGTCTTGGCAAACGTAAGGTAGGCGGCCCCCGGCTAAATGGACCGACGACCTGAAAAAGGTGGCTGGGACAGACTGGATGTGGAAGGCTTAGGACCGTGTACTGTGGCGCGTGTTGGGAGAGGCCTATGTCCAGCAGTGTATATATATATATATATATATATATATATATATATATAATAATAATAATAATATTCTACCACATACACACAACACCATCTAGTCCCAAACTAAGCAGAGCTTGTACTATGGGTACTAGATAATGGATAAACATACTTATATACTTTTTTTTTGTAAATACATACATATTATACATAGAAACACCCAGACCAAGACAAACATCCATGTTCATGCACACAAATGTTTGACTTGTGCGGGAATCGAACCCGCGACCTTCGGCTTAGCAGTCGCTTACACTCCCGCTGCGCCAACCGGTCGTCCATATATATATAAGAAGTGTAATATTACCTCATTTTGCCATGAATTTTTAGGTCCCACGTAATAGAAGGCGAGCCTATTGCAGTACCGGGCACATTACCAGACTCCGTGCTGTTACTGAGAATTTCCTAATGGAAAAACCCAATAACACTTTGCCCGCCCCGAGAATCAAACCCGAGACCTCCCAATCCCACGCGCACATTTATGCCGCGAGACCAACGATGATTGTTTTATAAACGAATAAATTTCAATTGCACTTGACGTCATAGGCAAGGTTCTGTGAAATGTTAAATATAAAATACTAGCATTTGCCCGCTGCTTCGCTCGCGTAAATTTACCTTAAATAAAATGTTTATACAAAACAACACTGGCTAAGTGCCAGTCGGTCTCCCTCATGAAGAGTTCTGTAGTAGCAGGCATAGGAAGGATAAGAAGGGTTTAGATACCTCATCATAAATTTTAGGGCAGCAAATATATCTTCGTTCTTCGCAGTGTTTGTATAAACGATAAAAGCATATTTTCGGTTTTTGAAATGTATCATATCTCAAAAACCATCAGCTATATACTGGTCATACACACCCATTTTCATTAAAAGTTTTAAATAATATTTTACTGCAATATTGTCTGAGCATCTTCTAATTTCTTATTTTAAAAGTTAGACGGTGGGAGTTGGCCATCATTTTACCACTATGAAAGTGAATATTTTTCGAACAATCGACTTTAAATAAATGTTTTAGGATACTTTAAGAATTTTGTTAGACCTATCTATAGACACACCGCACATGTTAGTATGTTTGAAGAAAGTAATTTTAATATCAATTCTATGTTTCTCTATCCCATACATGGAATTGATAGGAGTTTAAAGAACCGGTTAGTTGCATGTCGTGCCACACACAATGTATGGTTCCGAAGTAGCTCTAACACAGTGACCTGAGGATAGAAGGACTCAAGCACAAAATTCATTTCATCGCTTGCAAATGTAAGTTGTAAGTTGTCCTGATGAGCCGTTATAAATTTTATTAAAGTTTCATTATGTATGCACCACCTATTTAGCATAGTTTATAATTATATACCTAAAGACGGTTTGTAAAATAGTGGGGGGAAGGAGACGATTTGCACATGTTGTATTTGGATAAATATTTAGTATATTGTTCAGGCCCGCAATAAATAAACAAATCAAGTGCGAATCGGATTCGCCCATGAAGGGTTCCATAGTAAAGGTATCCATTTAACATAACATTTAATCTTCACCTAACCGAATATTACTATACTTTTTATAACCAAAAATAGCTTTGTTTTCCATAGTGTTTGTATAAACGACAAAGTTAAATTTGGGGTTTTTGAATATGTGGCATATCTCAAAAACTGCTGAGAACATTAAATTTTATTTAAACCAATTTTTGTTTAAAGATTTCATTAAGATCTACGCCATTAATATGCATAATTTTCTAGAATTTTTACCCATTTATTTTAAAAATTACATGGGTGGGACACTCATTTTACTACTATACCGTCTATCTTCAAACGATTGAGGTTGAGAAACAATGCTTTTAGGTAAATCGATTTTTTTTTAATCTATCTGTAGACACTCTGCATAATAGTAACAAATGAAAAATTTAGTCAGTTCCATGTATAGAGAACCTGGATGGTTACCTGGAAGAAAACGCACTTTGCGATAAGGCCGCCCTTATGAATTTGCTATGTACCTATGTACATTTAATTCATTTATACCTGATTTCTACCAATAGTGTATTTGCACAATAAAGAATTATCTATGTATCTACAAAACCCCCTCTTATTATTCTACTGTTCAACTTTTGTTTAAAAGTCGTGAAGCGATTTATAGAATACATCTGTGGCTGTGACATACGAACGGACAGACGGACCGACAGACAGGCATGGCGAATTTACTTATTTAGTTTAGGTTTTTGCCATTTTTGGCATCGGAACCCTAAAAAAGGGCTAAAGCAAACCCTTCATGTATTAAAAAGAAATATTGTATAGTATTGACCGCGTTATCACAATGTATAACTTTGCCAAATTTGACCCTTCTAGAGCTTATAGTTTTCGCGTACACCGCGACAGGACAGAGGAACGGATGGACATGGCGAAACTATACAGGTTCCTTGGACCAGGACGTGATAACACGTCGTGCGTAGCAGTCGTTTACTCGGGCTTAGCCAATGTGTTGCTTCGAGCATGCAGACGTACTGTGTCTTGTGTCCTAATTGATACCTCATTGCAGAGCCCAAAGTATTTGCAGATCGAATTTTTGGTAGCGAGTTCCTTTTATATCGTAGGCTAGGCATCCATTTACCGACAGGATTTAATAATATGTCACCTCTTAGGCCATAAAATAAGGTTTGAAAGTAAGCAGTAGGCCCTAAGAGGCAGGCTAAGCGGCTGGCGACTGCTAGTAATATTATAAATGCTATATAAAAAAAAATTATAACATACATTACAGCATTTATAAATGCTATATTATAAATGCTGTATGTTATAACTCTTTTATCCCAAAACTTTAGAGGGCAGTGAGGCAAAAATAACGATGTCTATGAATAATTGATTAGTCTATTATACAAATAAATAATATTTGACTGTCTGTCTGCAATCTCAAAATAACTGTTTTGCATATTGTAGCTAACCCGTTTCCAGTACCCTAATGGTTCATGAAAACTCTCGAACAAACGATGAAAATTTCATTTAGCTGCGTGCAAAAGCTAGTTAAAATTAAATTAGTCAAAAGCCAGTCGGACTCATTTGTGAAGGATTCCGTTGCAGTACATCGGTTTCTCACCGACATTGTAATTTTATTTTATAATAAATTATCCAAGTTCAAAAACCCTTTCTTAGTATTCTAAGGTTACAGAAATGTGGGATGCCTTGGTCAGCAGTAGGACAAAGCACGTCACCTTAGTAAAAATAATTTAAATAGCGAAATAACGGTTGTAAGTATTTGGCTTCTATTGGTCATATAAAGAACCATCACACACTTTAGTTGATGAAGATGAAAGGCGCTTAGATAAGAGACAGCCACATAAATTTTAATGATTAAAAATTAAATGCTCATTCCCTTGACCGTGACCTCTTTTTGGACTCCTCGTTTTAGGGGTGAATTCACTAATGTCATTTGAGGAACCGATATCCAAAGTTTCAAGTGAATCCATTGAGGTTTTTTTTTTATAAAAAATAGGACACCCTTTCTTAAACCCCATTGTGACTTCGAAAACTTATATCTTAGTGTTCACTTACGTCATTTGAGGATTAACTTTAAGATTTGTATATAGGTTATATACAAAGTTTGAAATTATAACTCCCCTTTTTAACCGTTTATGGTAAGCATTTCCAAAAAGATTTTCTTAGTGTTTACTAAGGTCATTAGATAAACCAATATATACAGTTTGAGGTCAATCCACTGAAAGAACAATAAGTTTCATACAAACGTTGACCAATATCTTACCCTCTTAGGTGCGAAATTTCCTAAAAATTAATTCTTAGCGTTCACTATCGTAGTTTGAAGAACCAATATACAAAGTTTAAAGTCAATCCATTAAAGAAATAAAACGTTTCATAAAAACTTTGACCCTATCTAAACTCCTTAGGAAACGAATTTCTGAAAAATAATTCGTAGTGTTTACTGCCAGCGTTTGAGGAACCAATACACAAAGTTTGAAGTCAATCCACTGAAGGAATAATGAGTTTCATACACATTTTAATCCCCTATCTTACCCCTTTAGGGGAAGAACTTGCAAAAAACAAATTCTTAGTGGTCACTATCGTCGTTTGAGGAACTAATATACAAAATTTGAAGTCAAACCATTAAAGGAATAAAAAGTTACATACAAACTTTGACGCCCTGTTTTACCCCCTTAGGGGAGGAATTTCGAAAAATCCTCTCTTATTGCTACCTTAAACTCCTCAACAAATACACATGCTAAATTTCATCTTCTTGCGACCAGTAGTTTCGGCTGTAGCGTGTCTGTCAGTCAGTCAGTCAGTAACGCAAGGATTTTATATATTATCTGTCTTACTAATAAAAATTACGACACAGTGTATACAAGTACTATAAGCATTGCGTAACAAAAATGCATCTAATAAAAAATATTTTGACAGATTGCGTGTATACATGCGTTATAAAGGAACAAAATATCTATTTAGACTTACACCAGCTCTACGCACGCTTGCACCCTTGTGTAAGGATTGCGTAAGAGCAAAATGGCGGCTATTAGGCCAGGTGAGGACGCTGAGGTTGTCACAAAGAAATATAACCTTAAGTCAGCCTTAACACGATCAGCGCTGGTGTATCCCTAATGATACACCATAGGGTGAATTGTCACAGGCCAGTGTATCCTTAATGATACACCACACTGCCCCGTCTTTGGAGGCCGGTGAATCCCTCAGTAGATTTGTTTTTATAATTAAGAAAACTGAAAAATCATATTCTAAACATTAATTTCTAATGACTGTTATTAGTAAAAGTAGTAATATATTTGTAAATTTAGTATTCTATTGCAAAGGAAAACAAAAAGAAAATAGTAAAAACAAAGTGTATACTAAATGATACACCTGGCCCATGGAATGCGAATCTTTCAATTCTACGTTCCACATGAAACACACAAATTTATAGATTTGTTTTTATAATTGAGAAAACTGAAAAATCTTCTTCGAAACATTAATTTTTAATGACTGTTGTTAGTAATAGTAGTAATATATTTGTAAATTTAGTATTTCTATTGCAAAGGAAAACTAAAAGAAAACAGTAAAAACCAGGTGTAAACTAAATGATACACCTGGCCCATGGAATGCGAATCTTTCAATTCTACGTTCCCAGGCCAGTGTATCATAAATCATACACCTCAAAAAAAGGGGGTAAATTAAAGAAAAAAAAATTTTTTTTTTGTACTAAGTGAACCCAGTAGAATAAGATTCTGCAATAAAAAAGAAACGCAATTCTAGCACCCTTTTCCAAAAATTGCCTTGGCGCTGAGCGTGTTAAGTCTAAACGTCCAACCTCTCTGGGTTGTCACTTTACATAGTTTATGCGCGCAATCTATGACAGAGAGTTTGGACAAGGAAGGTTATATTTCTTTGATCTATGAAATGAATGCTATTGTCAGTGGAGGCGTTCGGAAGCTATGAGTACAAATCAAAACATATTTATCCTTCAGAAAATAACAACCATTAGTTTTTAGTTTTTGTACATTAGATTAATAGATAAGGGATATTTTTAAGAAGAAACTCCATTTAATATACAAGTAAGCTTGTGTATATGTAAACTATAAAATACAATTAAATTATTAAAACCAAGTTACGATTAGAACTTTTTGAACGTACTTCATAAAAGGTTGTCAGCATATTTGACGTATACACAGCTACACATCAACCTATACAAAACCAATATTAGCTGAACTACTCAACAACAGGTTGGTCACACTAAGGGAGTTCGCCTAATATTGGGCTTGTTTAGGTTAATGTGTAGCTGTGTGTATACAGACTACACAGCGTGATTAGTTACACAAGCATGTCTTTGCGTTTATTAGTAGCGATGTTGTGTAAACCCTGTATAACTCCTATACAGACGTTATACGCTGTGTAAGTATTCATACGTTAAACGTGTGAGTAATATTTTTTTATTAGTAAGACAGTAAGATTATAATTATGAATTCCAATATTATGCTATGTTTCTAGTTTGCCGAAATAAATATTCAATTTATATCTGAAACATTATCAATGTCTTTTTGTTTAAGGTTATAAATATGAGGCACACATTGAAAAAGAGAGGAAATTTGTTGGTATTTTTAAAATTCTGATACTGACTGACTGACAGAGATCTACCGCTGTGAGCACGATGTTAATGTCGACAAGCTTAAATGAGTATGCGTAGCATAGGAATGTTTATTTGGACCGACTGGTCGTCGGCTGGTTAGCCTTGATAACATTACGCGGATTAGATTCTGCACATATCTTTCCCAATAATTTTAGCAGCCTGCAACTTATATAGGCCATTCTAAATTGTTATTAACATTGTATGTGAGAACAACTTGTTAAATATTGGAATTCATAACAAAACAGTATACTCCTGCAAGGTCAATCTATATTATGTATCATCTGCTGAATATATAAGCGCATATTAAGGAAGTAAGTATAGCCTTGCATTCTAACTTAGAATATGACTCCTCACAATGTGTATATAGTCACAAAGTGAAATACTTGTTTACATTTTGAAAGTTGCTACAGTTTAAGGAGCATCCTGGGTGCTCTAGTCATGAGCATCATCGCTTGGAAACCTGACCAACTTAATTGCACAAGTTTAAATAAATTACTTAATTCGGGGAGATGGGCCTCGTTAGCCTTGGTTGGCAACCTATCTAGGAGAGGGAAAACTCCGAAATTAAACCAAACGTTCGGGGAGATGGGCCTCGTTAGCCTTGGTTGGCAACCTGTCTAGGAGAAGGAAAACTCCGAAATTAAACCAACTTTCAGGGAGCATACCCGACACAAAACCCCGATCTAAGGTGTAAACCGACCCGTGCCGAGAGATTCGTGGCCAGAGGGTAAGCTGGTCGCAAACGGAGGGTGCCTGTGTTGGTGGTCACAGGGCACACGTGATATTCCGCCTTACTCCCGTAAAGGGCTCTATGGGGATGGACATTTAAAAACCCTAAATCTCGTGGGAACGCAATGGGAACAATTAATAATATTTCCTCACACGGCGGCGACGCGGTTCGCAACCCATCACGTCTCGTTTCCCGCGAAGGCGAAAAGCGGCCTACGGAGAGCAGGTTTGCAACATTGAATGTTGGAGGAGGAATGAACGGAAAATTGGATGAAGTATGTCAGATGATGGATGATAGAAAGATTGATGTTCTTTGTGTGAATGAAACAAAAAGAAAAGGGTGTGAAACCACCAAGCATGGCGCATATACGGCGTATTGGTCTGGGGTAGATAGTACCACCAGAGCCTGTAAGGGAGTTGGTGTAATACTGTCTGCGCGAATGAATGAGTGTGTAAAAGAGTTTGAATGTGTAAATGCTAGGCTACTGTGGATGAGAATGAAAGTAGGACTTACTCGTCTCTTTATTGTGGGGGTGTACGCCCCGGTCAATATAGTTACGGGTATGTCACAATATGAGCAAGACGAAAGGCAGGACTTTTGGGAGAGTTTAAGAGAGATTTTGAGGAACTGCAAGGATAATGAAAGATTGATCTTGTTAGGGGATTTCAATGGATGGGTGGGAGTAAAGCGAGATGGATTTGAAAGGGTGTTAGGTGCATTTGGTGATGAGAGTGTGAACGAAAATGGAAAAATACTGCTTGAGATTTGTTTGGAGTTGAGCCTTTGTGTGACAAACACCATGTTTGATCATAAAAGGATACATATGTATACGCGAGAGGCGAAAAATGTTAGAAGAAGTATGATTGATTTTGTGATAGTAGATGAAAGATTGAGAAAGAATGTGTTGGATATAAGAGCATATCGAGGGATCGGCATCCACACAGACCACTTCTTGGTGTTGAGCCGGATAAGTGGGCTCTTTAAAAAGGATAGCGACACCGAGAGCGTAATAAAAATAGGGTCTTGGAAAGAATTAAGGTGATTGAAAATCTACAAGAGAAAGATGTGAAAGATGAGTATAAACGAAGATTGATAGCAAAATTTGAGAGGTTCGATTGCATAAATGATATGGAAGAATTATGGCAGGCCTTTAAAGAAGAGGTAGTATGTGTAGCGTCTGAAGTATGTGGTGTGATCAAGAGAAGGAAAATACGAAAGGTTAAGAATACATGGTGGGACAAGGATGTACAATCAGCAGTGTCAGAGAAGAAGAAAGCTTGGTCAGATTGGTTGGCTGCCAGAGCAAATGAAAAAATGAGAAAAGCAACGAGTGTAGACATAGATGAAGCAAGAAAGGAGTTTGTTAGGTCAAAAAGAATAGAGAAAGAAATTATTAAAAGGAAAAAAGAGGAAAAGAAAGATGAGTTTGATAGCAGATTATCTGACGATTTCCAGAGGAACATTAAGTTTTTCTGGAAATCCGTTCGTGCAGTTCGAGGAAGAACTCAATCCTCAGAACACACATCCATCAGAGACGAGAATGGAAAGATAGTAAATGATGAATCTTGCGTGCTGAAGAGATGGAAAGAATATTTTGAAACTTTATTTGAAAGGTCGGCGATAGAGACACCGATAGCTGAAATGAATGGTAACGATAGCAATGATAAAAGCGTTATTGGCGTGGATGAGATCGTGAAGGCACTGGGAAGTATGAAAGTAGGTAAGGCTGCAGGATATGATAGGATTACAGTCGAAATGCTGAAGGCTGGACAGGGCATCATAGTTGGTCAGTTGCAGCAGTTATATAACTTGTGCTGGACCACCGGCCGAGTACCTAATGACTGGGCCACAGCTGTAGTTGTGCCTCTTTATAAAGGCAAAGGCTCGCAACAAGATTGCAAAAACTATAGAGGCATTAGCCTTCTCAGCATTGTTGGCAAATTGTATGCAAAGGTACTTATTGAAAGAGTTATGGAAGTAACCGACAAGAAAATATGGGATGTACAAGCGGGATTCCGAAAGGGTATGGGATGCACGGATCAGGTTTTTTCCTTGCGAAGCATAGCCGAAAAGTTTTTGGCCAAAGGTCAAAAGGTCTATTGCGCATTAGTGGATTTGGAAAAGGCTTTCGATAAAGTAGTGAGGAATGAAATATGGTCGGTGCTGTCAATGAATGGGGTGGACAGCAGCCTCATTCGAGCTCTGAAATCCCTTTATGAGGATTCTAAAGCTTGTGTGAGGATAAACGGGGCATACACTGACTGGTTTACCATCGAGAAAGGTGTTAGACAGGGATGTGTAGCGTCGCCGTGGCTATTTAACCTCTTCATGGACAGTTGTTTGCAAGATTTAAAACATAGTGACTGCAGATTAAGGATGAATGGGTTACTCGTCAAATGCCTCCTTTATGCTGATGATCAGGTAATACTTGCATCTTCAGCGGAGGAGTTGCAGGAGATGGTAGCAATCATGCATGGTGCGTTAGAGAGGAAAGGAATGAAAGTGAATGTAAGTAAAACGAAAGTTATGGTTTTTGAAAAGGAGGAATGCGTTACGGCTTGTAATGTTTTGATCGATGGACAGCGACTGGAACAAGTGAATGAGTTTGTTTACTTAGGTACGTTGTTTACAAGAGATGGTAAGAATGAAGAAGATATTGAAAGGAGAGTTAATGCAGGTAATAGTGTGAATGGAGCTCTGAAAGCGTTTATGAACA
This sequence comes from Euclidia mi, assembly GCA_944739405.2. NCBI lineage: Eukaryota > Metazoa > Arthropoda > Insecta > Lepidoptera > Erebidae > Euclidia > Euclidia mi. The sequence continues at coordinate 49,540,026 of OX123194.2, read as the reverse complement.
GTCAAAACGTGTCCAAAAAGGCACGTTTGGCTGTACATAGAGGCGTGTTATTGCCTACCCTTATGTATGGTAGTAAAAGTTGGGTATGGCAGAAGAGATTTGAAAGTAAAATAAATGCTGTAGAAATGAGAGCACTGAGAAGTATGTGTGGTGTGTCTTTGACCAACAGAGTAAAGAATTGTGTGATACGAGAGTGGTGTGGGGTAAAAGAAGATGTAGTGACAAGCATTGAGAAAGGCATGTTAAGATGGTTTAGGCACATGGAGAGGATGGATGACGATAGACTGACAAAGAAGATATATAAGGCAAGTGTGAATGGAACAGGACAAAGGGGAAGACCTAGGCGGACGTTCTCTGACCAGATTGGAGACATCCTGAAAAAAGGACAAGTCAGAAGTACCCTTAACAGAAGAGCATGCATGAGAAACTTGATGGGAGTGAGTGAAGCAAGTGAGGTATGTCAGGATCGTTGTAAATGGCGTTCCGTAGTCTCTGCCTACCCCTCCGGGAAACAGGCGTGAGTCTATGTATGTATGTATGTAAATAAATTACTAGACGGTTGTTTTAATAGTAGAGGGTAAAGTTAGGAAGATATTGTATTCCAAACCTTTTCGGAGTTTATAATTATACAAACATTGTTATTACTGAACATGCGTGTATTTTTATGTTTATCAACTATTATTCACCCTAGTTGACTGCAAGGTTGGCGTTGTAGCTTAAGCGGCCACCTCGCCACTGGACACTGCGCCGAGTATTTGTGGGTTCGACGCGAGACAACCTCTTGTGTGAGCTATAATTTTTTATTCCGAGTATCCGGTATATTTTAGTAAAAAACTCTTTTGCTTTTGTACTACGTCTGAATCTTACCGTAGACAGTTGGCGCTGGTGCCACTATAACTGCCAGGTAGTGGTACTGTGCTTGCAGACAATATGACAAGATACTGTCACAAACTTATAACCTAATAAATTGTAATGGTATTACTGGTTACACCAAATTAAATAATAATATATAGTCCTTAGGTTGCATACTTGTTTCCATATGTGTTTGTCTTATCGCTACGACATCGCCAACGTTTTGCGATTAGTAGACTCATAAATTCCAAGAGTTTGACAAATTTATAAGAATTATGTGACAGTATGAAATACGATATAAAGTTTGCTCTAAACTTGTGGAATCGCTAAAAGCCTTGAGTGCGAGAGCCATAAAAAAAGGGTCGCTACATGACTGAAAGAAAAGGGACTTTCAGGTAGTAAGTGGTCAGAGGCGTTGGGTTTGTGGTGTTTGACTTGGCAGTCAGTCTTATGGCGCGGAAAGGGGCAGATTACGTGAACGAACTCGCGTGGTAGTTTAGGGAGTACGGATTGTTCGTGTTGGGAGAGGGTCGATGTTAGGACGCGAACCTAGGCGGATCTCGGGCGGTTGACGTATTAGTCGATAATTAGTGTTTAGTGATATCAAACAACAAAGCGGACGGCTTCAAGAGAAGGTGGCCAGCACAAGGCATGGGGTAAGTTGGGCAGCGACGCAGCTAAAACTCCGGTGAGAGTCATTTATTCACTTTACTATAATTTATTGCATGAACTGTCTAATATTAATGACTGTGTTGTGTACCTATGTCTATATTACCCAATATTTATCCCAGGCTGACTAAAATATAATGTTCTCTATGAGATATTGTATATAGTTTTAATGTTAATAACCGCGTATAACATTAGTTGTGGTTAGTACCTTGTTGATGATGAATGTGGAGGATGAGCGATGTATGATGGGAGTCTCCGTATTCGCGATCAGGTGGAAGAGTGCAGAAAATGTAAAAACGTGTAATAAAAATAATGCTTTGCTCCTTTGTATCCAAAACGAGCAGGACTCACAATCTTACCTCTTTCTACCCGTTCACTGCGCACTAGGCACATCAGTTTATTACTATTTGGTTAATTATATATTGAAGAGTTGACAGATATTATGAAAATATTTAACCTTCGAAAGAACTCAAAACACGCATCTCTATTAACTGCTTATATGTATAATATTATAGTGAAAGAAACAATATAACAATAATAGATGTTAAAAAATACCGTACTCACATAATAAATAGTAGCTGCAATTTTATGTTTTATGTTCTGTTTCTCCCATCAAATTAAAAGTCAATTTTGGAACGCTATAAATTACAAGTAGTTGATGGACTGAAGTCGCGTCGCCTCAACTCTATACTTCCCAGCGTAGAGTCATAAGGGCTCGACGAAACGGATGGGGCAGGCCACTGAACATGTACATAGACTTCAGATTTGAGTTTACGTGTTCACGTACTGGTCAATCGAGCATCAATGGCTACGAAAAAAGTCATTAGTTTGCGGACAAAAACTTGTTTAGATATAGTTACTAAACTGTGTGAATTCAGTAAAACTTCCGTTCTATAATGACTCCTACTCCGTTATGCTCCAGGTAATTTACTTTATCAAAGGAAAATATAACAAAAGTTTTGAAAATTGAAGCTAGTTACGAAAAATATGTTGTAAGGCAATTATTCCATTAAACGTTGGTACTTAATGAGGCGAAAAAGCTAAACTTGTCTAGAAGAAAAGTGACTTTGCAAGAAAAGTTAAAAGGAATGAGGTATGTGGGATAAATTTGCCGTAACGAATATTTAAGTGAGGAACTCAAATACTGTTTTTTTGTCTACAAAATGGTTCGAATAAGCAACTTATTAATCAAAAGTTTTTGTAGTCATAATAAACTGTTGAAGTGAGTCATTAACTGACTTATTCGTCAACTCGCCACTTGAAAACTCGCCACTCGGTGGCGAGTTGCCCCGAATTATTTTAAATTATTTTTCATTCGTCAACTCGGCACTGGCAAAGAAGTGCAGTCGATAACAACATGTTTAATATATTTTATAAGTTAAATAAAATTCGAAAATATATAGAATTTTTGTTCTATCAATCCAAATATATCCAATGTGGTACGTTCATATTTCTCCTGGTTTAAAATTATTAACTATTCGTCAGAGTTACTAGCGTTGCGTAGGACCGATATATAACGTGCATTTTTAACGAAAGTAGCCGATGATTCCCGAGCCCTTAGCGTTTTGCGCCAAGTGTCCTTGTGGATATCAGTCAGACTTGAATATCAGATCGGTGCGCAGTGGTTGTGTGGTGTTATTACACAATGTGGAAACTATTACTGTTTGAGGTAAGTTTGTGACTTGATAATGTTTTAGAGTAAAATCTAATTTCTAAACAGTGTAACATTTAGTGCAATTGAATTATTTACTGTCAATGCATGATATTTCATTAGTAATCCAATCGACTCTTCAATATAGAGACTTTCAATAATATATAACGTGGGTGTTAAACAAATTTTAAATTTCTACTTATATATATATAGAGAAAGAGAGAGAGAGAGAGAGTGTGTCTGAGAAATTCCTGTAATGCAAATTAACCCATTCGCTGTCCAGCGCTAGACACAATAGAAAATCAATTGTTATGAATCATATATGATACACGGGTCAGGGAACCTGAAATTGATAAATTACTTCACGTATGTTAGTCACTTCAAAATATAACAAAATTAAACATGCCGAATGTCCACCATCTCAATACAAAATGGCGTCGACAAACAATATTAACGTTACATTTTTTAAATATAATTATTCGCTTTTACGTGGGTAGCGTGTGCAAAAATGGCATTATTAGAAATATTTGCTAAAACTTTAAATTTGTTATTAAATTTTAATATACAATTGGAATGCGTAGCAGCCGCGCAACGGACGGCTTCGACAGGAACCTCCCTGATTGGCTTTTAGTTGGTTGTACTAATATGTTTTTTTTTTTTATATATATATATAGTAACTTTAATGACTTTCAGGAAGTGAAGTACCAGCACAATCTACTACACGGAATAAAATAAATTTTGAAATGGTGACATCACAGCGAGGTAAACCAGTGCTGCTTCGTGCTGGCCACAGATATAACCAACGAAAGATAAATAAGAATGGCTCCTACCTTTGGCAATGTGCAAAACGATATATATGCAGAGCAACATTAGTAACAACAGTAGATTCCATCTTAAAAGAAGAAAAACATAACTGTGAACCTGATTTTGCATCTAATCAAATCGAAATGCAAATTGAAACATGTGTCGACAAAGTGAAAAATGATTGCACAATTCCAGTTCCAAGTTTGTTTCGAGATACGATGGCTGGACTTCATGATTCGGGAATTGATCTCGTTAAAAAATTACCAACATTTGAAAATATTAAAAATAAACAATGAGTAAACCTATGTGTTTTAGACACTGAAGTTAATATTCTGATTAGAAAGAGACTGAGAATCTGTGATTTGTAAATTATTTAAATAAGTACTTACAATTAATTGTGTTGTGATATTTTGTTTTTTTTATAATATTACGATTAGAGTAAAAATTTTCTTGATTTATTTAAATTTTTTGATCTTTGTTAAGTTAATACACAACTATTGAAATATTTACCTTGCAACATTGTTCTGTATAATATATTTAGGTTAAGATTGTTTGTTGATTCTTAAAAATATTTTAATATAAATATTGTGAAATAATTATTTACTAATTGTGGTATTTACTGTAGACTTATCACATGAGAAAATGATTATTTACTGTATAATAATAAGTTTAATTTAACAAAATTGCAAGCCTAGCCAAGTTGCAAATATTAGGTTAACTATTCTCTTCAATATATAGTCACAATTAACAAGTTATGAAAACAGGACTTTGTGCTAAGTTTTAGCTTAAAGTTAATATACTGAATATAAAGAAATTATTTTCATAAAAATATTTTATAGCAAGTATAATGTTTCTTTAAATCCTTTATTCCCAATTTGAAGCCTTTGCTATAACAGCAATGCTTATTTAATAAAACAGTGACGTAATACTTTTGGTGATCGACAAATTAGGCTTTATACTACATTACCACACTACATTTATTAACCAACATTTTTGTACGCGACTGTACAAAAACACTACGTACTTACATTGTGTGCCGAGTTGACGAATGAAAAATAAATTAAAATAATTCGGGGCAACTCGCCACCGAGTGGCGAGTTTTCAAGTGGCGGGTTGACGAACAAGTCGATTAACGACTTTTCTTGATTTTTATTTCCAAACAAGACGCCTTTTTTATGATCGCAGTCCTAATTAGATAAAAAAAAATTAAAAAGCAAAGTTTTTATGACTGTGTCGTGACTTGATCATTTCAGCACTTCTATAGCTTGAATGGCGAAGACGGGAAAAATAAGTTTACTGTTCATTTATTTAACGACATTATCAAATATTCAATATAGGGCACGTCACAGTTTCCAGTGAGCTTTACGATTGAAGCAAAACCATTTATAGGGTTATTTTACAGCCTTCGCTGGTTTAAGCACGTTAGATTTTATGTTAAATAAAAATGGGGTCTTTGTATTATGATCTCGAGAATATTTTGCAGCCTACAAAGGAAGAGGAGGGTCTTTTCATTTACAGAGGAAATGCTGAACCCCGCAAACACATGCTCGTACACGCTGCTTGCGCTTAGACTAAATTAGGTGCTTTGCGAACCACTTAAATAAAAGGCGTTGACTAAATTATTATCAAGGAATACATGACGAAATTGTTTCGTTAACTTTTGATCTTGACAATGACATGGGTGTGAATCTTGTAACGGAATCCGATAGACCCAAGGCTGATTAACATTTTAGTTTTCTTATTAACTGGGCTTGGCAGTAGCCCCGCAAACTCGTTCCTTACTGGATATTCCTCTGCTGACAGCTTTTACCAAACATAAACGCTTATAATTGAATGAAAAGAGGACATCAAAATACTAAAGACAACGATACATTAGTATTGGTTTGTCATCACAAAGTCACACTTCACATATTCATGCTTCGCATATTGGTACTTAAGTACAAGGCAGCGTATCTCAGAGACCAGCTCCATGGAGACGAAGAACATGATCCAGGTATATTAGTCATATAGTATTATCGGCGCCGAGTATTCCAGCGATATCCAGTGTATAGTATTGAACATACAGTAACAGTCTGAGAACTGATGTCACAAAACGCCTCCTTGTCGCAAGTCACAACATTGAAGCCCACACAAATATAGTCAATTAAAACGTATTAGGCCATCGCGCATAGATTGCAGGGAGGCTCTTGTTACAATCGCCGCCTGGTTAGCCGCCAGGACATACGGGACACCGCGTGATCGACAGGTGGCTATTCTTTCGCTCTTTAAAACCTCGTCAACTGCTCTGTGCTGGCCTGTACACATTTTTATAATATCTGTCAACTCTTCAATATATAGTTAACCAAATAGTAATAGACTGATGTGTCTAGTGCGCAGTGAACGGGTAGAAAGAGGTAAGATTGTGAGTCCTGCTCGTTTTGAATACCATAAAGGACCAAAAGCATTATTTTATTACACGTTTTTACATTTTCTAAGCCTAATGTTTACTTGATCGTTCAGCAGAACATGATAGAAAGATTTTTTTGAAAATCAATATATCCATCAATGTATTATTTTGGAAGTGTTAAACTGCAATGTGTACTGTAGTAGTTTGCGCAGTCATCAATTTTTTTCAGTTTATACATGAGAAAATTTTTTTTGCGATCAAATAATGTTTATTTCTTGTCTGCTACTTAAATGTTAAGGAAAATACCTAATTTGTCGAATAAATCCCGGCCCTCGAATAGTTGCTTTAACCTTTAATTATAGACGTCACATTTTTATAACATTACCATGGACGTGTAGTCTCACAGGTTCCTACACTTACTAGTGTTATTTTTTTTTATAAGATTATGCAAAAGAGCTTCAAAATTATAATAAACTTGAAGTATAGGTTATAGTGAAAATACATGAAAATATAATCTACGTTTGTAATTAAATATCTAGGAAAATACAAAATCAAAACATCGGGACAGTCTATGGGTAGTTTTAAGTGTACCTATGTTTTTGCAGCTAAGCAATTCATATAATAAAAGAAAACAAAATTAAAATTATTTTTATTAAATTCTAACATATAAGGAACTCAAAAATAAAAACATCACTTCAGACAACAAATAACAAAAATTCTGACAACTGCTTTTTACGCTTAATTATTGACAGTATTTTCTCTAAAAACGAGAACATTGTAAGCACACTGGCTTGTTGTATGGGACACAAATGTGGGTTCTTATTGTATGCTTCTTTTCAGGACAAATTCTACATGCATTTCCTGTCCTTTTTATGAGTGGTAGTGACTGGTCATCCACTGTTACTATATCATCTATTGTACATATTTTACATACATACATACATAGACTCACACCTGTTTCCCCGAAGGGGTAGGCAGAGGCATATTATACGCCCACTTTTCGCCAGTGTTTTGATCCCACAGGTGGCGAGCCTATTGCCGCTTATCGGATTATTTTGGTTGCCAGAGCCTCGTCCGTTGATCGGCAGGTGCACCACTTGCAGGTGAGGTTGGCTTGGGACCCTAAGTTCTTCGTGTGAACCCTATGCACCCATAAACATATTTTATACCGTAGTTATGGACGTGCAGCCTGACGGGCTACAGGTGATTTTTAAATAAAGACTACTCACGTGTTATTCATCGAATGACGCGAATTACTGATCGTTTAGTTACTAAAACTGAAGCTACTGAGCAACTCAGGTGGGGAGTAAGGGGAAGTTCACAAAACTTAGAAATCAACATTCCTCCGGAGCCTGTGAGGCTACACGTCCATACTTAAAGGTTAATGAAAAGGTTACTTAAATAGAGAGCAATGTTAACTTTTTAAATTAAATAGCAACTTGATACCTTTAAATATTTCAACTAAAATCGAAATATTACGATTATGGCATCATATTCAGCCACATTGTCTTTATTTCATTCCACGCAGGTTTAATTTTAAAAGTTCTAAAGAGAAGTGCGTTTTGAATAAAATTATTCTTCATACTGGGCGTAAAACCGAACGCAAGCAGGATTTTCGATGAAATTGGGATAATCTGCCAAGTAATTACTTTAACTACAACCGTTTTACACGTTGAATTACGCGAAAATAAATGCTGTTTTTATTTAATTATATACATCTTTCTCTCTGATTGTTGTATTCTGATGAAGAAAATTATAAAGATCGAAAAGTAGTATAATGAATTACGAGACTTACATGCTGCAATGCTTAAAAAATACACTATTAATATTGAACAATTTTTATGACTCGGTTATAAAAACTTGTGCAGCAATAAATTGTAACTTTATTTTATTCATTGTAGTGTTTTTAATCAGAAGCTTTTCTATGCCTTTCATACAACATCATTAAAATAACTATATAATCTAACTACACCCAGTACAAAACAAGTATTTTATCCATGGGGTTGATAAGTACTTATTCATTTAATTAGAGTATCTTAAAATTTATCCTCGAAGCTTTGGTTTTGAGATTCAATTCACTTTATAAATAATTGATGTTTGGTGACCCGTGCCTCCAATTACCTCACACTTGTTACATAAAATACCTACGTAATCTACTGCACGAGAGACGTGAAAGAAAAGTTTTAAAGTAATATGTACGTGCCAAAATTACTTAAGAAGTAAGCTTGCCTCGTATAATTATTAGAATGAAATAAACGTTTGTACGATGTACATGCAAGTAATGAAAGATGCTCGTTTATCAAGAAATTTAATTTTTGGCGCAGTGATTGATATTAAACATAATAAACGTTGTTCGCTATATGCTTGACATGTATTAAATTGGCCATAACCATTGGAGTTACCTATTTTCATTCTTTTAGGTGGAAAAATATTGGAGGGCCTTTTAGGGCTGACCGATGGGATGTCTCCAGGTAGGTTTGAGGTCTACAAATGGAAACAACTGGGGTGTCCGATGATTAACATACGCACTGAAACTATTCGCGATATCCAAATACGCGATATAAAACCTATTTTAACAAATTTTATATCAACGTTATACAAGTATAGCTCTACCGGAGCCTTATCGATCTGCATAAAATGATAACCCTCCGAAGCACGGTAGCGCTCAGATGTAAATACCACACACGGTCACCCATCCAAGTGGTAACCTGTGCAAGCGTTGCTTAACTATAAAATTATAAAATTATATTATAATTCGGTCTGTAACGTCATTCCTTCAACAACGAAGTTAGTTACGCGTACCTACATTACAAGACAATACTAGACTTTAGATACAAGCCTTTCAATACAAAAACGGAAAAATCGAGTGCTTTGAGACCTAGGATGATGTATCTCTATGGATTTGACAAGCAAATAAGAATACCGTGACAGACCGAGATAATGACATACAGAAATACATAAGAGTAAAAGCGACAAAGATAGCATTTTTTGTCTTTGTCAGAGTTTTGGTTTTTTTTGTTGGTCACAACTGAATATTGTGACCAACAAACGTTTGAGCTCTCGAAAATTTCCGCGAAAAATTGTGTTATTATTGTTATTCATTGTGAATGCTTAGTGAAAATATCATTGGTTCAAATGTATTATGGTGATTTGTTACATTTTAGGCTGTAAAAGCCATAGTGAGCGGAAATGTGAGAACATAACCATTTATTCGTAAGTACGATATTTTAGTTATAATATCTATTTAAACATGAAAATATTGATAGATAGAATTATTTCCTTATGTAATGATACAAATAGCGTATCATTACATAAGGAAATAATTTCTAAATTACATCAATAAACCAAAAAATGCTATTTTATTATCACCGCGATTTTAGTATTACACAATCAAATTCAATAGGTCGTTGAATGTTGAGTTAGCCAAAAGTCATCGATACTTTTTAATTTTACAGCGTTAAATGTTTTTTAGGGATACCACAGAAGCGTTTGGGAAATTACCCAAATTTTGGGTAATTTGCCGTTACTTAGTTTCATATGAACCTAAGATTAATTATTTAATTTATTTTCCGATTCTTTGTAGTAATGAAATTATTTGTTTATAGATTCCCAAAGGACTGCACGATCCAAAAATAATTGTGGATACGTGCAACAGGAGGACAAAACTGGGATCCGAATAAATATGCAAGAGTATGCTCTAAACACTTTGAACAAAAGTGTTTTAGGAAAACTCCCCGCAATAGGTACTTATTTGGAATCATTCTCGAATGATAAAGAAGAGAAAATAAGAAATTTGTATACAAAATTAATTTTGTGTATGTAGTTGAGTGTCAAATAATATAGTAAAAGATATATAACTCTGAGCCTCGTGTTTACTTGGCGAGTGAAGCCAGTCCCACATATTCGACACTTTTGTCATACATAATAATATTAAGTATAAAAAATACTTATCGCACACCTTATGGATGGATTTAAACCTCCTTATAAGGTTAGCTAAATTTTTATTTTTTATTGGACTGTAAATTATATTATATAGATGTTTGTTACTATTTGTTGCAAAAATATCTAAACTTTTGATGGAACTTCTCGAGTTAGCTCATAAATTCATCGAAATACCAAATTGATTAAAAATTATAGGAGAACGCGGTCTCAGATGTCTGGTAAGGTATTCAATTCCGGAACGACCGATTGGCGCAGCGGGAGTGTAAACGACTGCTACGCCGAAGGTCGCGGGTTCGATTCCCACACAAGTCAAACATTTGTGTGCATGAACATGGATGTTTGTCTTGGTCTGGGTGTTTCAATGTATAATATGTATGTATTTACAAAAAAAAAGTAAACAAGTATGTTTATCCATTATCTAGTACCCATAGTACAAGCTCTGCTTAGTTTGGGACTAGATGGTGTTATGTGAATGTGGTAGAATATTATTATTATTCATTTATTTCTCATTAATCAAATTTAAATTACATTTTTAAATATATCACAAAAAAAACATTTAAAAATATTAAAAAAACCGTGGGATCCCACCAGCAACGGGCACAGGGTCCAAGCTGCCGGTGGTTAGGGCTCCAGAGACAGGAACTTCCTCACAATACGTGCCGTGTCGAGAAGTACTGCCTTTTGCATCAGACCCTTGACCCAAGCACCCACGCGAGCCTCTTAAGGTGACGATCGAGGCTCTTGGCTATTAGGCCATTAACCGTTACAACTATCGGCACAATAATTGCCGAGTCCACATCCCACATGTCGACAATCTCGTGAGCCAAGTCCAGATATTTAATCAGTTTGTCTTTCTCGGCTTTCACGAGATTCTCGTCATGAGGAATGGTGACATCAACAATTATTGCGAGGCACTCTGATCGATCTATCACCACAATATCAGGTTTGTTAGCTACAACAGTCCTGTCTGTGACGATAGATCACAGACATGATTATTATTATTATAATTCAGGTTTGATACAATGTTACTTAAAAGTTAATATGTACTTCGTAGAATTGTAGGGTAAACATTTACAACATCTGGTAACACCAACTCAGGATGTACTCTATGTCCGTCCTTTACGGGTGTACGCAAATGTCGAGTCCATATTTTTTTTTTTTATTAGAAAGAACCTGTCAAATTGACTTCACGCTGCCTGATGGTAAGCTGACAGTGAAGTCCTATTGGGAAGGCCACCATCCCCAATTGCTGGTTAAGCAATGTGACATGATGGCCCTCACTTTGACGGCCTTGAGAGATGCTTTTTCACGCCCCGCTTAAAGGACCCAGGATCAAGGGAGGAAGGAAACACGTGAGCTGGCAGTGAGTTCCACATTTTTATGGTACGGCAAAGGTAAGACGTACCGAACCTTTTCGTACGTGACGGTATCTGATCTACCGTATAAGGGTGGCACCTTAACCCGGCACGTGTTGTTCGGGATAGGAAAGGAGAGGGTGGGATGAGTTGAAAGAGTTCTTCTGAACACTCACCGTGATACAATCGGTAAAAGACAGCCATTGAGGCTACGTCCCTGCGTAATTGCAGAGATTCAAGGGACTTAGTAGCCTCAAGGTCACCTATGATACGGACAGCACGCCGCTGCATCCTATCAAGGGCATCTAGCAGGTACTGAGCGGAGCCGTTCCAGAGATGAGAGCAGTATTCCACGCAGGGGCGAACCTGAGTCTTGTATAATAGACACAGCTGCTCCGGCGTGAAAAACCTCCTCACTCTGTTCAGGACTCCGAGTTTTCGAGATGCCGATTTAATGACACCCTCAATGTAGTTTCTCTGGTTGAGATTGCGGCGTATGTCCATACCAAGTATATTTAGACTGTCCTGTATCGGTAGTGGAGTGTCCAGAAGAGAAGGTTGGGGAAGGAATGGAGATAACTTAGCTGAAAATGCGCACACCTGTGTCTTCTTGGCGTTGAACTCGACCATGTTTTCAGCACCCCAATTCGAGATGCTGTTCAAAACCTGGTCAAGCTCAGCGACAAGTTTTCGCCTATTTTCCTCAATGTCGGCCTGCTTAGCCGCAGGATGGCCGAGATACCGCCCATGCACGGTACTGTCATCTGCATAGCAATGTATGCTCCCGAAAGTGAGCATATCATTGATATGCAGAAGAAAAAGTGTGGGCGATAAGACGGATCCCTGGGGCACACCAGCATTTACCTGCATAAACTTTGAATTTAAGCCTTTGCAAATAACTCGAACACGTCGTTCATGCAGGAAGCTAGCAACCCAGTCGCACAATCGAGGTGGCAAGCCGTAAGCCGGAAGCTTGGAAAGAAGCGCACGATGCCAGACTCTATCGAAGGCTTTGGAGATGTCGAGGCTGATAGCCAACGACTCCCCGTGCCTGTCCATAGCCTCACCCCAAAGGTGAGTGACATACGCTAGAAGGTCGCCCGTTGATCGTTTCGGTCTGAAGCCATATTGTCGATCATTGATAAGAGAGCGATCTTCTAGGTAGCGAACGAGTTGGGTGTTGATAATCCGTTCGAATACCTTGCAGAGAATAGGGGTTATGGCTATGGGTCGATAGTTGGCTGGATCAGAACGATCCCCCTTTTTGGGAATCGGTTGTACGTTCGCCTCCTTCCAAGCCTGCGGCACGACGCCAGAGGAGTAAGACAGGCGATACAGGCGTGTAAGCGTTGGAGACAACTCGGCTGCACATTTCTTAAGAACAACCGCTGGGATACCGTCGGGACCACTAGCTTTCCGGACATCGAGAGACCGCAGTATCGCGCGAACATCGCATTGCCTGATGCGAACATCAGGCATGGAGTGGCCGCAGTGGTTTATAGATGGCGGCTGCGAACCACGGTCATCGATTCGGGAGTTGGCCGCAAAGAGATTGACAAGCAAGTCGGCTTTCTCTTGCGGCTTATGAGCCAGTGATCCGTCAGAGCATCGCAACGGTAGCAGCAAAGACTGGCAGAAATTGGATTGCACGGCTTTGGCCAGCCGCCAATATCCACGGCTTCCCGTAGGGTGTGACAAAAGTTCTTGGCCAAACCGTGCAACGCGCTGTGCATCCGCTCTGGTGTATGCCCTCTTGCAGACCTTAGCGGCTCTGTTATAGGCCGCTTTGATGAGATGGACATTCGGATCGCGACGAGACCGAGCCCTGATCCAAGCACGGTACGCCGACTGTTTTTGTTTAACAGCATCGGCGCACTCGCGATCGAACCAGGGCCGAATTCTGCTGTTGCTGGTGACAAAAGTGGATGGAATATAATATTCCATACCTAACAGAATTTCCCCAGCAACAGCAGACGCACTCTCCGAAGGATCCCTCCCACCAAAGCAACGCTGAGACCACGGAATGGACGCGTAATAACTGCGCAGGCCATCCCAATCTGCTGACGAGTAGTGCCATAAGCGTCGCTTTACGTCCACATGTTGTGAAGGCGCAGCGGTTGGCACTGAAGTGCAGACCAAACAGTGGTCGGAGGAGCCCAATGGGGCTTGAACCGACACACTGTACTGGTCTGGATGACTCGTCAGCAGAAGGTCCAGCAAAGAGGGCGCTTGACCCTGAATATTTGGTATCCTGGTGGGCTGGAGTACCATTTGGGCCAGGTCATGCGTGAGAGCAAATGCGTGAGCAGCCCTTCCCGCGTGGTCTGTTTTGGGAGAGCCCAACCAGGTCTCATGGTGGGCATTAAAATCTCCCAAAAACACCAACTCAGCGGTCGGAAACTGTTCCTGCGCTTCATCTGCCGCCTGACTCAGGTAATCAAAAAGTCGAGTTGTCTCGGCATCTCCAGTATGGGAACGGTATAGACACACGTAAATCCGGGCTAATGAACCCAGATTTACGTGTATCCACAGGACGGAAAAGGAGGGGTCCTCTAGGCAGCGTAAACGACGACAGCAAATATCCGCCCTGACGAACAAGCATACTCCGGCTTTTGCGTAGAAATTCTCTTCAAGGGCATAGCCGGGATATTGCAGATAAGTCGTGTCGGCAGGGCGGCTTATTTGAGTCTCCGTCAGAAAAAGCATGGCCGGCCTTGCCATCTCGAGATGGTGGTGGACGGCGTTGAGGTTTGAATGGAGTCCGTGGATGTTGGCGAACTCCACCTCAAGTAGCGTGTGGGTGGGAAAGGTTGACGCCGCTGTGTGACCGTTACCAATGCTTGCTGCCATAGTGGAGTGTAAGAAAAAAGGAGGGGCGTGAAAAGAGGTGGCAATTACCGCAGCGGCGCGTGACAAAGCGTGGAGTATTGTTTCGTCATTAGACTGTGCAGAATAGCAGTGGCCGATCCGCCGGACGGAAGGGCCTCCGTACCCTCCCGGAAGTGGTCGCCGGGTCCCACCATCCGGTCACCAACCGGCACGACGAGCCACTCCGAGATTATGCGCGGCCTGGTGGGGCAGCCTCCCGAGATGGTTAGTCCCAGTTGGGCCCCTGTACTATACAGCGGGCGGCCGGCGGCACCACCATTTCTACGGGTCTCCCTGGCCGGCGGGTCGACCCCCACTACCCACACAATGACTCCACTAATACTTCACTGGTCCAACGTATGCTGCGGTAACCGCCCCCTCACCTAAACCTTCACACTCTCTCTGCCTTCCCCAAAGGAAAGGAAGAGAGAATGGGAAGGAGGGACTGGGCCTCCGGCGCTCTCACTCACCAAGCGAAACACAGCAGAAAAGTACTGCTACTTTACGTTGATCTTCTGTGAGAGGGTAGTACCGCCCCGGTCGAGCCGACCCATTCGTGCTGAAATCAGCATGGCCCTACTACCTACAATTTGATTCTTGGTCCTAGTTTGAGACGATGTCGTCTTAGCCGAGCTCGGCTAGAGCTTGACGTGACAAATTTGTCGTAACCGATCGGTATATACCAGCCAGCGGTGTTTGAAAGGTTAAGTTTATACAGGGTGGCGCTACCATAGGGGCATTTTTTGAACAGAGGCATAGCGTACAACATTCTGAAGCCTTGTACCAAAAATCAATTAAATCGGTGCAGTAGTTTAGCCACAATATCGATTTTAAGTTCCGCAATTTTTGCACATGCTTTGAATTCCACAAAGCTGATACAAAACGGTCAACGACCCTACATTGCACACCCTGACTCGCTCTGACGCGACGTCTCGATTTCGTCCGAAGTTAGGCTCAGCGCAGATAAAACGGAGCGCAGCGGAGAGGATTTTATTAACGCACTTGAAAATAAACTATATTTTTTTACAATAAAGTGCGTAAATGCTTGAACCTGACAAAAAAACATTCGCGCGTCCTCGAAGATATGTGGGAATCCTCGCACGGCGTCGAGTCGGCGCCCGCATCGTAGTGAGTCGCGGCGCGCAATGTAGGGTCGTTGACCGTTTTGTATCAGCTGTGTGGAATTCAAAGCATGTGCAAAAATTGCGGAACTTAAAATCGATATTGTGGCTAAACTACTGCACCGATTTAATTGATTTTTGGTACAAGGCTTCAGAATGTTGTACGCTATGCCTCTGTTCAAAAAGTGCTCCTATGGTAGCGCCACCCTGTATATGTAACTACCTAATTCCTTCTTTTTATTATTACTGTCAATAGAATAAATTTTGGTAAAGAATGTGTAAATTAAACTGGGACAATTTCACACCCAACTGGCAACACTCCGCTGGTACTTATTATGATTCACTGTATTTGTATTATTAGACAATCTCCGTAATAAAATTTATGTCTGACCGGTGAAATGATACTCCAGCAACTTTATAATCTTTTTCTGAAGCTTTGAGGCACAAAACACTGTACAATAAGTCATAATTTCGATTATTTTGCGGGAGATGCTTACGCTACCGTGCGACTCGGACCACAGAAGACGCGGCCGCCGGTTGGGTCAGATTCTGACCCAAATGAACGGCGCGTATTACGTGCGCGTACTTGGTTTCTGTAGGTAATAATTCAATGCATTAACCTAATATCAAAATTATCAACGTTATAAACTGAATATTTTCATCAGTAGACTAACCTTAATAAAACCACAGAATCCAATAATGCCGCTATAATCACTACAAATTTCGACGGTATGTCATTAACTATTAATTTTGTACTGTTATTTTCAAAACAACACTTTGGTATGAAGTTTAATCTTAGGTTTGTAATATTTTATGTATTTAGTTTGCCATGGACGTAGTTAGGTATATGTTAAAAAAATACAAGGATTGAACAAGTTATAAGTATAAACCATCCAAACCGTCTGCAATAAAATCAGAATTTATATTCTTCGTTGATTCGCATCAGTTAGGTAAAAATGACTGAATTGATAACTTCTGCACATAAATCTCCTTTGCAGCGTGTTTTCTACTTACTGGCTATTATAGCATATGGAAATTTGACTGCAAAATTACATGTATAATGATTGAACAATATTTTTTCACTCATTTGTAACTCTTTATAAAGTGATAAAAATATCAAATCAAATATAATATATTCCTAAAATATCAATAACCATATCCCTTAAAGACATATTTTAAGGTTTCTCCTCATTGAACATAAGAAGTTGAGAACCGTTGGTCTTAAAGTTTAAAATGGAATACTAGATTATATTCTTAGCTAGCAAAGTCTCGAAATACGGTGAACACTTTAAGCGATTTTCAGGTTTACGGTCTACCAATTTACAAGAATTTATCGAAACACTTTATTTTGCCATACCTTTACGAAACTTGCGTATTTAAAGATTAGACTTACATTAAGTCCAGTTCTCCCTATTTTACTTGCCATTCATAGTCATTAGGTTCAATATTTGGCAATAGTTTGTCACCGGCTTAGTTATACTTATTTTCAATGCTAGCGAGTGAAACTCTTTTCTCAAAGAACATTACCCAGATGCATATCTTTAAAAGCTATGAGAATAGAATACTTTCGCATCGGTTTCCGTCATATCGAGAGACGCTCTATACGTTATAATAATTGTATGACTATATATTTCGGTGTGTGCCATATAGGAGATGCCAATACAGCGACATTTACAATTATCATTAGTTGCCTGTCACCAAACAGGGCGAAATTCGTTTGCTGCTCTTATTCTATTTAAAAAAGATAAGACATAGCTTCTTTACGAAGCTAATAAACTTCTACGAAAGAATCCATCATATAATGTCTAGTTACACAAAATTACGCACACACCCAGTCACAATATACCATTATTCAAAGAAATGATAATGTACGAGTCATCATCATCAGCCTTTAACAGTCCACTGCTGGACTAGGTCTCTCTTTAGAAAGGAGGGATTGGCCTACTATACCACGCTGGCCAAACAGGTTGGTATAGGGTTTGTTTCAAGTTTTCCTTCTCTTACAGTGCTGTTCTCTGCATAATATGCTCCCTCTGTCGGCTCTTACGACACCCATGGGATGATATGGGGTGGTGACATTCCGTATTCTTAGACCGTCACCACACGGACGTACATTGTACGTGTGGTGACGGATTACGTGCGGAGTACTTTAGTTTAATTAAAATTGAAATTCAAGTTACAAGTAATTCATGCCCATGAATTATCTCGGGTTCATAATATACTACGTCTGTGTTTCTCAGCGAAAATGATAATTGACTTAGACTGATGTATTTGACTTAATCCTAACTACCTAAAGGATTTGTGTAATATATTCTATTCTTATACGTTCAAAATATATTCCATGATTGGCGCACGAAAATTAGCGGGGTGGCTGTTACCAACTCCATACTTCGTCTTTATGCAAAGAGCAAGTGCAAACATGTGTGTTTGACTTGAACGTTTTAGTACAAAAAAGAGCATCTGAGACGAAGAAAATTTTATTGCTGACAATAAAGTAAATTGGTTTCTAGACGAATAATGTTGTTCGAAGTCTGAAGTAGTTATTTACTCTTCAACCATCGAATATGACTAAAAGAAGAAGAGATCACAATACGAAAAAATAAATAAAAGCTCCTTATTTGTTTCTGAACTAGTTTAAAGTTCAAAATATTAATTTAGCTGCTGACTGTCCCGTGTTCCTATTGCCAAGTTCAAACTCTTTAAATTCTCTATGACCTAATTCACGAACAATTAACCAGCTTCCTGTCTCTAGGTAAAGGTTCACATTGATTATTACATTCTGCGTTATATACAATGGTTATACGATATATGAATAATATTTAGCCATTTGGATTCCAAGCAAACTTTTTAACCAACGTGAGTTCAAAATTGTTATATGTAAATTTGTAATTTGTTCATTCTGCATGAAAAGTAACATTAAACAATGTTTTGGTTTAACTTTAAAATAATGTCATATTCAAGACATTTGAATATGATAATAATATTCTTACCTTGGCCATGATTTGTACGAGTCTTTTCATGGCCATGATTTGTAAAGCAACCAAAACAGTTAATAATTAATAACGTATTCTAAACCTTTCCGTTCTAATGTACATAGAAAACCGTACATACAAGACAGTTAATTTCCAATTTGATATGACAAATTAATATTTGACTTGAACACTTTCAATTAGTAAAATAAGTCCTCGTTGTACAACATAAAAGGAATGCATTTCCGTCAAGAACTCTTAAGTTCTGTGAACTATAGCGTGCATGTTACCTTTGTACCTAATAGTAAGTGAATGTATGTATATAAGTGAATATATAGTGAAAAAAGATTTAATATAAGTTTATTACAGAAATGAATAAAGAAGTGTATTAAAGAATTTATGGGATTGCGTTTATCTTTGTGCATGCACACATATTTTCACCCTACACACACCACATAAATGCGAAAGTTAGTGAGAACAGGTGGATGTACGGATGTTAGTTACTCTCTTCCTCAAAAAAAAATCAAACGGATTTTGGTGAATCATAGATAAAACCTCAGATTACCACATAGTCTGTTAACCGCCAGTCACGTGGGAAAATCCATGCGTAAAAGCTAGTATACCATGTATCTATTATATAATATCATGTATATTGACATTTGTACATCATCCGGGACAAAAAATCTAGCCAAACCATGTAACAAACGAGACTGCGAGACGCCTAGTACTGAATGAAAATCATAGATTTTCCATTTCCGCAGCGAAATCTATATTATTCTAGTATAGTGAACTGACATGCCTATTTATGGTGACCTATATAAATTGGATGTAAAAACGTAGAGCTCAATGAATTCTGGATCGTTTTACCTGTGTTCTTATTTTACAAGAGCTTTTGTTTTGATTTGATTCCTTACGAGTTGCTAGTGAAAATAACGAAACAAAGATTTTTCAACCAAACGTATACGTAGGTAGATTATCATCTCTGTGAGTTGTATTCAAATGTAATTTTATCCTCAAGACACGGTTTTATTTGATATGAGTATATAAAATGTTAACTTGTGTTCTTTGTTTCATTATGAAATATTAATTTAAGCATTGTCAGCGTAGGCTGTAGCTGTAGCGTATGACAACCCTGTCCTCTAAATTATACGTATTTAAAACACTATGAATGTATCAACGTATATACTTGATTGTCATTTAAGGCGCCGTGTACAGCTACTGAGTTCAGCTGTTGCTGTCACTGTCGGATTGTTTACATAAGACAGAGAAGCGCGACGACGACGGGACGTTCAGAACGAGTTATTTATCATTAAATACATTAATCCTTACAAACATCTTATTCCAATCGATAAATAAAAACAACAGTTCCCTTTATTATTATATATTACATCACTGTTTTTTTTTTCAGTTGATTTTATTTATCAGGTAAATAACTTAATTTGGAACATAATAATAAAACATAATTTTGTAACTGAAGCTTAATCTAATCTAATCTAACCTAATCTAATACAAAAAAACATAAAACAAATCTAAAAGTGAAAATATTTACAAGGTTTAGGCGTCGTAAAATGCCTCCGTTTCAATGTCATCGGGTAACGTGCCCAGAAGGCTGGCAGCATTGCCACGCTGGATGGCAATGCTGATTCTTTGAGCAAAGAATAAACCAGCCGTGTCACGTGAGACGTCGATTAATCGTTTAGAAATTTCCCGGAATAGAGAACGAGCGCTCGGACCCCATGAGCCTAGCGTTTCCACCCCAAACGGCTCAAACACGTAATTACTCACTAAATTACAGTATATGCGCCGTTTGTGGGTTTCCGCAGTTGTAGCAGCAGCGCCGGCATGGCCTCCCGTGCTTGGAACATGTGATGGCGCGAGGGTGTCTACGCAGGTGGCGTCCCACACCAAAGGCCTACCCATTTTCCAAGGCAACAATGACATACCATCAGGTCTCTTACCGTCGTCACGTACCAAACCATTTGGTTCAAGTACAGCTGGTACGCCAGACGCGACAAGAGCACGACGGATTATGTCATTTAGATGGGCATGACGAGGAATTCTACCAGCGCTTCTGCTGCAAGATAGCCCATGGTGACCGAGGCTATCGACGTCTTCTCCACAATGACATCGATGCGGAGAAACACACGGAGCACCTAAACGCAGACAGGTGGCAATACGGAATGTCTCATCGTCCAACATGGTTCCTGTGTTAGACGATGGTAGTGCCTGAAGCCATAGACCGGATTCCCACTCTCCCACAGCCAGCAAGCGAGCACGCTCTGTAACATTAAGAGATGTATCCAAAAGACTTTTTCTTACTATGTTACAAAGCGGCGCGTCCCACTGTCTTTGGGAGAATAGGTTGGTAGGCAAATCAGTGCTTGGACACGCCATTTTCCAGGCGTTTATAGCTTCGGTTTTGCACAACACTTCTGATTTAACTAGTGTAGGTAATAAAATTTTCCTAGTTAACTCTTCCGTGCTGTGGACCGAAGATAGAAACCGGTAAACTAACACTAGAAATTTTGCGTATACCGAGCCCACCTAGACGTATGGGCAAAGACGCTTGTAGCCAGGCTCGGTCGTTCAAATCCACATTTAATATTCTCTTTAAAGTAATTTGGATAATTTTGTCGATTTGTTCTAAAAGTGATTTGTTTTTCCAAAGTTGGGAAGATCTTAAGGCAGTGTCACTGTTATTAATATTATCAAGATTTGTTTATAAATAATACAGTTACAATTGCTACAATTTCAATTTAAATGGTTATTTTATGGTTTTTTTTATCGAGAAAATTGACCGAAAACGTGTTTTGAACACAATGGTCCCCCCATAAATATGATCAAGATTAACATATATTTTTTTAGCTGCTCTAACATGTATACATTTGGCTAAAAAACTGTTTTGTGAAGCCTATTTTGACTAGGTACAGCGCCTTAATATATTATTATAACGTCAGGGTTGTCACGATATAAAATATTATAATGCCAATGAAGGTCTCATTGGCGTTATTTTTCATGGCAATAATTTTTCACGCTTCATAGGATTCAGTTTCCCCATTCGTTTCCTGGTGGCAATAATAATAAATTCTATTTAAAAGAAGAGCTTAATGTAAGTCGAAGTTTGTATTTCAGCAAAGTAAGAGTAATTTATATTAATATGATAGAATTTGCGTCAAGACATAGCTATAGGTAGGCTATCTTGAATAGAAGGCTTTTGCATTCATATCATAACTAACAACCAGATACAGAACCATCGATCTTGATCACATAAATATTCGACCCAATTGGCAATTGATTCTTCGGCCAACTTTGCGGTCAGGGTTTGCTTCGAGTAAATGTGGAACCATATCAGAATTATTTTATTATCACAAACAAAAGGCTAGTCCGTTCAAGGTATCTCACAAATTGATGGTGCTAATAAAAAGACGTTACCATTTAGCACGTAATATTATGTGTAATGGTTATCATTACACAAGCCTTTCAGATAAGGTCGGCACTAAGACTCTAAATGACCCAAAACTTATGACGTTGTCATTAACACTCCTTATAAGCGGTGGGAAATTAATTTATTGTTTGTGTGTGCATGACTGTAATGATGAGAAACAATCATCATGTAATCTTACATAGCAGTATAATGGGGCAACATGAGTGTGGTAACAGAAAAGGCTATTTATACTCTCAAAGCATATGCTACAGCATATTGAGAGGTTCAAAGTTTGATGACGAATCTGGCAATTTCTTTGATATAATTAAGACATATTTTGTACTAGAAGTACCCTTAACCGAAGAGCATGCATGAGAAATTTGATGCGAGTGAATGAAGCAAGAGAGATATGTCCGGATCGTTGCAAATAGCGTTCCGTAGTCTCTGCCTACCCCCCCGGGAAACAGGTGTGAGTCTATGTATGTATGTATGTATTTTACCTACTACTAGCTGGTACCTACCTAATCTAATCCGGCCGGCGATTTATCAAATTTTATGACAACTGACTCTTTGCTTTTATATATTATTATAATTTTCTTTGCCAAATCTAATCTTTATACGGCCGGCAATTTATCAGATTTTATGACGACTGACTATTTGCTTTTACATATTATTACACATACATAGGTATCATGACAACAGTGCCACCTACCGGGTCATATTGTAGCCAACAGTCAGGCATAAATGTTAAAAAGGGTTGTTTTGGACTTAGAATCGTGTAACTATATGTACTTGAAAAAACATAGTTATTTTGCAATCATAGACAGAAACTTCAATTTTATTTAAATGTACAGATGAGTGGGAATAGTAAATACCCGGTATCGCAACAACAGCGCCACCTATCGGGTGAAATTGTAGCCTATATGTAGCGCTATACCGTCCTCTACTTTCCAGTGAAAGTCTCATTTGAATCGGTTCAGTCATTCCAGAGATTACCCCGGACAAACAGAAAGACATACAGACAGACATAAATGTTAAAAAGGGTTTTTTGGGCTTAAAATCGTGTAACTAACTATATGCACTTGAAAAAACATAGTTATTTGGAAATCACGGACAGACACTTCAATTTACCTAATTTATATGTATAGATGTATAGATGAGTGAAAGAAGTAAATACTCGGTAGCGTGACAACAGCGCCACCTATCGGGTCAAATTGTAGCCTATATATGTAGGTTCAGCCATGCCAGAGATTACCCCGGACAAACAGAAAGACATAAATGTCAACAAGGTTTGTTTTGGACTAAGAATCGTGTTACTAACTACACATCAAAAAAGTCTAAGCAACACATACAAATTTCAATTTTACAATGTGTTTTCGCATTAGATCCGGATCTTTCACGGATCCTTTCGCCTTATTAATTTTCAGTTGACAGGATGGAATGCTATAGGTGGTTAGGTAGAATTAAAAACTATTAAATTCCATTCAGAGTATTTTAATATAATTGAAATTAAACTACAGTTTACGGATTTTATCGCGTTATATTGGTTTCACTGGTTATTAGGTTATTACATTTAAACCCAATGATCTAGAAACTACATTTTTATTACTAGCCGACGTTTCGAATTCTTTACAGGATTCATGTTCACGGCAGACTGAGGTGATATTTGTCTTTGTCTGAATTCCAAAGTTATCTCAAAGTATCCAAACATTTTTCAACTATTGGTGTTACTGTCTACGCAGAATGTGCTCACTGTGTCTTGATGTCTTCTGGTGACTTTGGCCTTCTTGGGTTTCATTAGCCTGATAACAGGGT
Organism: Euclidia mi; assembly: GCA_944739405.2. Classification (NCBI taxonomy): domain Eukaryota; kingdom Metazoa; phylum Arthropoda; class Insecta; order Lepidoptera; family Erebidae; genus Euclidia; species Euclidia mi. Next base: position 49,516,170 of record OX123194.2, on the reverse strand, counting down.
CCCAAGCTGGAGGAACATTCCAACCATCTTCCCTATTGTAATTAGGATGTTTTTTAAATTCAATAGCTTCACGTATCATTCTTGGAATAAAGCGGTGTTCTTTTGCGAGTATCTGTGGTTTATCAAATCGCAGGTAATGGTTGGTTCCTTGTTCTACATGTTCACACACAGCAGACTTCGTCGAGCGTTTGTGTTTAATGTCAGCTATATGTTCCTTTAGTCGAATGCCTATGCTTCTCTTGGTTTGTCCAATGTATGAGAGCCCACACTCACAGTCTATCTTGTAAACCCCGGCCTCTTGTAAGGGTAACTGACTCTTGACAGATGGTAATAATTGGCTTATCTTCGTTGGCGGCTTGTAGAAAGTTTTGATTGAAGCTCGCTTCAAGATGTAGCCAATCTTGTCGGTCACGCCCTTGATGTATGGGAGGACAGCAGGTTGTCTCTCTACTGTGGCTGGCTTGTTCTTCGGGGATCTGTGACGTTGGCGCGGCGGTCGGAGCTTGTTGTCTTGCAGAACTTGCTTGACATGTTGAAGCTCTGCGTCCAGGTGTTTCTTGTCACAGATCCCCCGGGCTCTCTGAAACAAAGACATTCCTACGGTAGCTAACTGCTTAGGATGGTGGTGAGATTGTGTATGTGTCTTTTTCCTATACACAGTGTGACAACACAAAGGACACATACAAATAGGTACTACGATCCGGCACATCACTAGTTTTCGTGTATCCACTAGGCACTTGCAATTTAATCCACCGGCAGGTCATCTAAACGATATTATTATTAATATTGATTGAAATGTTAATAAAAATATTTTTAACTGTTAGCAGCTGTTTTATTTTTTAATGTATTCTTTGCACCTGGAATTAAAACTAGTTAAAGATGTCAAACAACAAAAACTACAATGCCCTAATATGCAGCATTACTTGCAGGATTATAGTTTATTTTATGGTAAGAGAAAATATTTATAGCAAAATAACCCCGTGGATTCATCGCAAAAATTAGTTTATATCTTTATATTTAGTGATTTACAAGTATATTCAAAGTGATCTCATCTCTGTTGGTGGGTGAGCCCAGGCTTCATAAATTTTTTGCCCATGGTCCTTTTAGTAAGTCCATCAGTTGATGGGTTGTTATCACTCCATCCAAGTCCTTTACAACACGTCTTTGGAGCATGTCCCATGCATGCTCGATGGGGTTGAGGTCTGGTAATTGTGCAGGTCAAGGCAATACCAGATGTTTTCCCTTGCCAAGTACTCCCGTTTGTGCAAAGCTGTATACGAAACGCGCATTGTCATGCATCAACATGAAATCGGAGCCAAGCGTTTGTGCAAATAGACGGACATAAGGCCTTAGAAACATCCTCAACGTAATTTACAGCGTCATTTTACCATTTACAAAAACGAGCTCAGTTCGTCTGTTCTTCATAATACATACCATAACTATTGAGCCGTTGTATAGGTGCACTTCCTGAACACACCTTAGTCTTTCAGTATTTCCAGGACGACGGTACACTCTTACCCTTCTAGTATCAGGCTTGAATCCAAATCGAGACTCATCGCAAAATAAATTTTATCCCATTGTTCCCGGGTCCATGTAATGTGTTCCCTACACCATTCATTTCGACGAGCGCGATTCCCGTGTCATATTTTTGGTATCAACAGAAGTGTTATTTGCCGTCTTCATCAGCGTTACACTAACACGGGAGATCCTGCTGAGCAGCACCTAGGTCGAGTAGGTGTACAACCACACGGCAAGATCGATACATACAACTGACTGCAAGACGCCAGCCGATGTAACCGCCCGAGAGATAGGTTTAAGACTACAAAATTCAAGTGGTGTTGTTGTTAGCTGCCAAACTGTGGCGAAATCGACTGCAGGAATATGGCCTCCGAGGCGACGGCCAATTAGGTTGCCCACCTAATTGGCCGCGCTCGGAATTGGAATCGCGCTCGTCGAAATGAATGGTGTAGGGAACACATTACATGGACCCGGGAACAATGGGATAAAATTTTATTTTGCGATGAGTCTCGATTTGGATTCAAGCCTGATTATGAAAATTATGAATAATTTTTCTCTTACCATAAATAAACTATAATCCTGCAAAGTAATGCTGCATATTAGGGCATTGTAGTTTTTGTTGTTTGACATCTTTAACTAGTTTTAATTCCAGGTGCAAAGAATACATTAAAAAAATAAACAGCTGCTAACAGTTAAAAATATTTTTATTAACATTTCAATCAATATTAATAATAATATCGTTTAGATGACCTGCCGGTGGATTAATTTGCATGTGCCTAGTGGATACACGAAAACTAGTGATGTGCCGGATCGTAGTACCTATTTGTATGTGTCCTTTGTGTTGTCACACTGTGTATAAGAAAAAGACACATACACAATCTCACCACCATCCTAAGCAGTTAGCTACACGTAGGAAGGGGTCTTTGTTTCAGAGAGCCCGGGGGATCTGTGACAAGAAACACCTGGACGCAGAGCTTCAACATGTCAAAGCAAGTTCTGCAAGACTACAAGCTCCGACCGGCCGCGCCAACGTCACAGATCCCCGAAGAACAAGCCAGCCACAGTAGAGAGACAACCTGCTGTCCTCCCATACATCAAGGGCGTGACCGACAAGATTGGCTACATCTTGAAGCGAGCTTCAATCAAAAACTTTCTACAAGCCGCCAACGAAGATAAGCCAATTATTACATCTGTCAAAGAGTCAGTTACCCTTACAAGAGGCCGGGGTTTACAAGATAGA